>JARFIW010000507.1:3762500-4115000 GCA_036346225.1 Platerodrilus igneus | reverse complement strand
AGCAAACATTTTAGAAAAATATTTACAATTTTAAACAAAAATGTATTGAATAAATATAAGAAACATGTGTTGACAAAATACGTTATTAGCTATTAATTGTTAAATTTCTACCACGTACATCGTTTTCTAGCATGATGTTAAAATAATGTGTGTGTGATAATTAAATTGTTCTTGCTGCAAAATTCTACCAGACTATATCCCCTGTCGTTTCTCGTGCCTAAACCAAATAAACTTACTACTGCTCCTTCCCTACCCTCACCTACTCTGCATTAAAATCCCCCGTAGTTATTAAATTTGTATGTCCTTTTACGTATCGTAATATGTCTTCGATATCTTTGTAGATCGTTTCTACCCCTTCGTCACTGTAGGTAGAGGTGGGCATGTATACTTGTATTATTACTGTGTTTACCGGTTTAGATTCTAATCTAACCATGAGTACTCTTTCGTTCTTTGTAAGTAATTTTCTACACAGTATCCTAACCTTTTTCGCATAACTATCCCCACACCCAAATTTCCTTCCTCTGCTTTTATATAAATTACCCTGAAGTCTCCACTGCAAAAATCCCCGCCTTTGGCTACCGAACTTCGCTGATCCCTACAATGTCTAGGGATAACCTATTCATTTCGATTTTTAGGTTCTCTAACTTACCTACTTGCTTCATACTTCTAACATTCCACGCTCCAACTTGCAAAATGTTCGCGACTTTTATTCTGTAAAATATATTTAGAAAAAAACTTTCATTTTGTCATAGAAATAAAAGAAATGGAAACAACTGCCAAAAATTAAAACAAAATAAAAAATAAGGAATGCACAGGCATAGTTGCATAAAGAACTTAGAAGAGGTTAAAGATTTCTGCTACATAGGAAGCTAAATAGCACAAGATGGGAAAAGTGCAAAAGGTACAAAACAAAGATTAGCACAAGGTCATGCTGCATTTAACAAGAAAAAACAACTACTATTGGACAATGATGGGAAATAAATATATGTTTGTTGAATGTATATTTGTCTTAGCATAGGGGAGGACCACATTAATTAAGGTATTAATGATACCCGACGTCAATGTCTGTCAAATAACGCAAAACATAGTTCTATGCAATAAAGCACATACCTGAATCCGTATTCGGGTTCTCCACGGCGCACTATTCGTGTGTTATCTTGCAACGGCGGTGCATCTGACCCGTCAACAGCACTGAGATCACGCACAAAAACGCAACTCAACTCTTGAATTTTAGTTGTTCACACTTAATGCCATCTACTGTTTTTCTTGCACACGCGATCCGTCCCATTGTCTTAAATTAAATTGTCTATAACGTGACGGAACATACCGTCCACCGAATTCAGGGAATTTAGAGAGATGGGAACGGTAATTGAGACAAACAAAAAAAATAAACGGTACATTATAAGAGAAAGAAGAGGGAAAAAGAGAGAGAGGGCTACATACAAAAAAACAAACAAACATATAGGAAATTAAGCATTGGGTACAGGATAGAGCTTAACTAGGGGTCAAACTAGAGAGCCCTTAGAGGTTTTGACCTTAGCAACACGGACTATGCCATCCTTTCCTGGCAAAAGAGTTATAATACGACTTAGCATCCAGCTTAATGGTGAAAGTAGGTCATCGTTAATTAAAACTAAAGAGCTGGCAATTGTATTAGCGTGGGAGGTGTTCCATTTGGAACGTTAAGTAAGAGTAAGAAGATACTCGTGACTCCAACGTAACTAGTAAACTTAGTGGAGGCCTTGGAGTAATTTCCAGCGCTTTAAGGCGCTTTAAGGAAAGCTTGACCTTGGTTAGATTCTCCTCCGTTGGAGCACTGAAAGGTTTTAATGTTGAAAAATGACCTGGAGTCAAGCATTGAAGATCATTTGGGTCAGAGGTTAATGCACAAAGTGGCCAGGAATGGAGCAAAAACTCTATTTTCGTCAACAATGTGCAGAGCTCCTCAAAGGTTAAAATTTGATCACCGATGATCCGGGAGAGGTGTGTTTTGACGGACTTAACACCGCTTTCCCAGAGACCGCCAAAGTGTGGGGCGCTAGCTGGTTAAAGTTTCACGTGATACCCTCGATAGCAGTTGCATCGTAAAGGTGTAGTGAGTTGACGATTAGCGCCGACAAAATTAGTGCCACAATCGTTAAAGATACGCGAGCATCTTACACGCCTAGTTATAAAGCGACGCAAGGCGGCAAGAAAGGCATCAGTTGATAAATCAAATGTCAATTCGATGTGCGCCGCCTTAGTAGCGACACATACAAAAAGTCAGATGTAGGCCTCAAGAGTCCTGGATCTTCTTAAGTGACTCGCTTTGATGTTGAGGGCTTGATTTGATTAATACGATATGAAGCTAAGTCTCCCATTAAAGGAGTTGCCGGTAAAGGATTGGTATGAAAACATTTTACACAGCTATGCAGATAGCCTCTCACTGTGGTTTTAATGAAAACTATCCAAAATTGTTGTTGAATAAGGTATGCAGTAGTGTTAATACCTGCATGCCAGTATTTTGCATGAGTGGCTTGCACGATAAGTTCGGTAAGTCGGTGCCACTTAGGCAACAGAGCAGGGTGTTTTTCAGAATAAGGCAGTGACAAGCGGGATGAACGACCGCCCACTCTCAAAATACCTGCAGAATCAATAAAGGGCGTTAGTTTACGGAAAGTTTTCGGAAGTTTGTGGTTAAACTTTACTAATTTTATTTCGTTAGCGAAGCAAGTTTGTTGAACATATTTAACAACAATTATCAAAGTATCATATAATTCCAGATTTCCTAATGGTCTAGATGGACGCTGGGTTTAAGGTTTGAAAAATCTATAAATATAGGCAAGTATGCCAATCAATGAGGTTGGATTCGATTCCTTCCTTACCAGAGGAAGAAAATTCTGGTGTGGGGATAGCTATGCGAATAAAGATAGGGCACTGTTTAGAAAGTTACTTACAAAAGAACGATAGAGTATTCATGGTTAGATTAGAATTAAAGATATAAAGGTAATAATCCTTTGTTCAGAGATTGCTTCTGGGCTAGAATTAGACAGCATGGGTTATATGGGCCATAAATCAGGTTGAAACAAAAGCCAAGTTGGCCGCGCCCACCAAAGGGCACATGACAGAACCGCTCTGGGAAGTAGTCTCCTGGAAGCCGGCTCAGCAGGGTTGTGTGCAGAACGAACGTAAAACCACCTGCTCGGCGAAATGGTTTGTTGTATGTGACTAATTCGGTTAGTGACGAAAGTCTTCCAGCAAGTGAGGCAGATCGAATCCATGAAGGTGCTACCGAAAAATTACTCCATGCAAAAATATTAGAGAAGTTAATTGTTCCTTGATATTTTGTTAACACAAAAGAAACTGAATCGGTTAATACTACAGCAGAGCATAGTTGCAGACGTGAAATAGAGAAGTGTTTAATTGGGGCGACTCTAGTTTTGGTAGCAACGAGTCCCACAGAAACTTTATCAGGAGACGTTATAAAACGAAAATATATGACGGCTGCATAACCTGCCTCACTAGCATTGCAAAATCGATGCAATATCTGTCAAATAACGTAAAACTTAGTTCTATGCAATAAAGCACATACCTGAATCCGTATTCGGGTTCTCCACTGCGCACTCTTCGTGTGTTATCTTGCAACGGCGGTTCACCTGACACGTCAACAGCACTGAGATCGCGCACAAAAAGGCAACTCAACTCTTGAGTTTTAGTTGTTCACACTTAATGTCAACTGCATTTTCTTACACACGCGATGTTCCATTGTCTTAAATTAAATTGTCTATAACGTGACGGAACAACTATGTTTAAAGATAACATACATAGAAACAAGAAAAGGTTTGTTAGAAGCATATGTGTGGAGCATAGCATTTTACGGTTGTGCAACTTAAACAGAAAGACAAGCGGGCAGGGAAAAGGTAGAAGCCTTTGAAATGTGGTGCTACAGACGTATGATAAAGATATCATGGACAGACAAAGTTAAGAATAAAGAGGTTCTATAAATGGTAGGGTAAGATAGAAAAATGCGGAAAACAGTAAAAAACAGAATGATAGGTCACATACTAAGGCATGAAGGAATAGTGCGGAATATATAAGAAGCAGAGATAGAAAAAAGAGAGGTAAAGTAGACCTTGGTTAGACTATTGCACATAGATAGTCAATGATGTAGGCTGTGGGAATTTCAGGGAAATATGTAAAGCTCCGAATAGAAATCAACTATAACTGAAAACCTAATAACGAAAAAAATAATTGTACTTGAACCTTATGATTAGTATCAAGCAACTACAAGTGTTTGTTTGGCAATATTCTCAACTAATGTTGATTGTGCGAAAAGATATATTGGCAAACTATTAATTCGGCGAACGGTTAAGTGATGGGGATCTTGGTAGCAGCAGGTTGCTTTACCCCCTCACATATCACTGAGTATCGGTGAAATAGGGTATATATTTAGAAAACAATAAAAGGGGTTCCAAGCTGTATCTAACAAGAAAGCAGCTATGTTCGAAGATAACGAACATAGAAACAAGGAAGGAATTGTTGAAAGCATATGTGTGAAGCACAGTACTGTGTGGCTATGAAATAGGAACGGATAGTAGCAGAAGCAAACAGGAATAAGATAGAAGCCTTTTGGAATGTGGTGTTTCAAATGTGTGATGATGATAGCATGGTCAGACAAAGTTAATAACAAAGAGGCTTTAAAAATGATAGGGAAAGAAAGATATCTGTGGAAAATAAAAAAATAGGATAGAAAGACAGGACACTTTCTAAGGCAATTGAGGAATAGTGCGGATTATATTACACGCAACGATAGGAAAAAAAGAGAGGTGAAGGTAGACGTAGATCAGACTATTGCACGCAAATAGCGAAAAATGTAGACTTTCATTAATTTCAAATAGAAAAATGTAGTGATCCATTGTTGTGTAAACCATAGGGCTGCATTGAAATATCTACACTTAATTGAATATAGTGGATTCTGTGAGTGTGTTCTTGAAATCACTTATAACTGCCCAAGGTTATTCGCTATTTTTAATGCAGATTTGTGGTTTTTGCCAAATGTAGATTGTTAATGCGTTATGACATTTTTAGCCATGGAAGATGTTCCCATACTTGAAATACCTCATTGCAAGTACTGCCCATTGTACGTAAACCGGACGGCTATTATGAGCAACTACAGGTGTTGGCTTTACAATATTCTCAAGTAAGGTTGATTGTGCGAAAGGATTTATTGGAAAACAATGAATTCGGCAAATGTCTAAGTGTAGCCGCAGGTTCCCTAATCCTCTTCACATACCACTGAATATCGGTGAAATATGGTGTATATTTAGAAAACAATAGAAAGGGAACTGAGCTGTATTTAAGTTCTAGGAATTTCAGGGAAATGTGTAGGTAAGCTCAGAATTGGAAACAATGGAGGTACGCGTCTAACCAGTTCCAGGACTATTGATGATAATTGAGAAGACTTCGACTTCTGGGGAAAACCGGAAAGTGCAAGTTCAACCTGAAGCGTGGTTTTAACTTACTGTCCTTGAAATAATTTTTAATTAGTATTATAAAAAATCTATTGTTCATTAATATATTTGTAAAATTGCATATCCAAGCACTTTTTTACTTAAAATAATGTTGTGGATTGGATTTGAACCTAAAACCATTTCATGGCTAGCGGAACACATAAAATTGAACTTAACATATTTGCACTAAATTGTTGTTGTTGGATTCTCAGTGCGCATGTTGGTTTGACGCATCTCTCCATGCTAACCTATCCTGAGCAAAACCCTTCATTGTTACTTACCACTACATCCAAGATCCATCTGAAGTTGTTTAACATATTCAAGCCTGGGTTTGTCTTTACCATTTTTACCCATCACATTTTCCTCTAATATTAAGTTAACACTTTAGTGCTTAACAATACTTAAAAGTCTTGTCATTGTTTTCTTGCATTATTTAGTATTTGAGTGTAATTCGACTGTCCTGCCTGTCTGTACTTGCAGAAAATACATTTCGTTGAGATTCATGCGCAGTCGTGAATTTATAAACACATCTGCCGCAACTATGAGTTCAGAAGTTGGGAGTGTGTTCGTTGTATCAAGTGTTTGAACTTCGAGTCAGTTGAATCCAATATAGACTTTTATTTACCCGTAAATAAATAAAGAAGGTTTAAGAGTAGAGTAAAATCAGGCATTCTGTGACCTCATTTCCCCCAGAATCCCTCATTTCCCCACACATCTGGACCAAAAAGTTTTCTTCGACTAACCATTTTCATCTTTCGAGATAAACCTATCTTAAATTTTTTATGTTTCGAGATAAATGAGCATCCACATTTCCTCCTTATGGGGATTTACATGTAAATTTGGGAGGAAATGAGGAGAATCCCTCATTTGCCCCCACATCTGAACCAAATAGTTTTCTTTGTCTAGCCATTGCATCTTTCGAGATAAACCTATCTTGTTTGGTATTAATTAACACTAGATTTTTCTCAGCTACCCGAATCTCTAGGAATTTTTCAGATAACATCACCCCCAAGGGAGCTACCCCAATTTTAAGATTTCTTACCTGCTGCGATTTCTGAGCGTTCTTATAAATTTTTTTATACATGCGATACATTAAATTAGCTTAGAATTTTACACACAACCCGAATCTGCAAACAGATTTGAAATCGGACCACGCCCTGCAAAGTTACACATATACCCTCTGCGAGATAAATCTTTCTCCACATTTCCATCCACGAGATAAACCTACCTTGTTTGGTATCAATCAATATTAGAATTTTCTCAGCTACCCGAATCTTTAGGAATTTTTCAGCTATCATCACCCCCAAGGGAGCTACCCCAATTTTAAGATTTCTTACCTATAGCGAGTTTTGAGCGTTCTTATAATTTTTTTAGTCATGCGATACATTAAATTAGTCTAAAATTTTATGCAGAATTCGAATCTGCAAACAGATTTAAAATCGGACTACTTCTTGCAAAGTTTCACTTTAAGCTCTCAAACCTCTACATTTTGCTCTTTGCTCCCAAATCTGAACCAAATAGTTTTCTTTGTCTAGCCATTGCATCTTTCGAGATAAACCTATCTTGTTTGGTATCAATTAATATTAGATTTTTCTCAGCTACCCGAATCTTTAGGAATTTTAAGATAGCATCATCCCCAAGGGAGCTACCCTCATTTTAAGATTTCTCACCTGTTGCGACTTTTGAGCGTTTTTATAAATTTTTTTAGTCGTGCGATACATCTTGTTAGCTTAGAATTTTACGCAGAATTCAAATCTGCAAACAGATTTAAAATCGGACTACTCCTTACAAAGTTACCCCTTTAAAGCTCCCAAACCTCTTTAAATTGTTTTGCTCATCAATAACATATGCTTTAACCAAACATCTCCAAAAATCTAAAACCGCAAGGATTTTAGAAACGAGTTCTTTATAAGCCATAAGTGTTTAATATTTAAAACATTAATTTTTCAAAGTAATGCGCTTTTCTCAGAATGTTGCAAAACCCATGGCTTAAAATTTTCTGGTTTTAACATAATTACATGTACAATGCTAAATTGTTGGGAAATACATAGACAAGGACAAAGTAATCGCTTTACAATTATGTGACGTATAGTGAAAGTAGCATAGAGGACAAACTAATTGCTTTACAATTATGTGACGTAAAGTGAAAGTAGCCTTTCTTTTTATTAATTAGCGGGTATATGATTTGAGAAATACAATAGATATGCTCGATGCTAAATGCTTGGAAAATACAAGTCGTTTCAAATCAATTTCTTAACGAACATGTGAATCACATTTGAAAGCTGTTTATAATTTCTTCTCCAAACAAATGCGGTTATTACAATAGGAAAGTACGCTAAATGCAAGTCAATTAACAGAAATTAAATATTGCTTACTGACCTACCTTAATTAGGTTGCTGTGCTATTAGGACCAGGGTATGCAGACTTTAACACCTCCATCTCGCACGCTTTACACGGATGTTGGTTGTTTCGTACAAGACCCTTTAACAACTGGTGGAGTTGAACGTTTACCGCTTAATGACATACCGTGCTGTTTTTCCTTGTGTTGCTGTAAGCTATTCTTGTAAAAGCGATACTGCAAGACCCAGAGTTTAAGTACTTTGCTGCCGACGGATGTATAAGCTAACCGTGGACGATGTTACACCACGACATTAAATGGTATGCTTGAATATTTTCTTTGGAAACAATCGAAGATTGCCGAAAACACTCGAAGAGTGCACAAACGCGGTCACTAAACCACAATTAATTCGCCTTTATAGGTTTAACATTTCCACCATTACCCAATGACTTTAATTTCTTATTGGAAGAACTTATTCTCCCACGCACTGTTGCGTAGTGATGCCCACCCCTTTTGGGAATATATGCTCGTTATAGGTTGTAGCACCCCGGTTTTACTTAACTACACTTCGTGAGATCCCTTTAATCTTTTTAATCGTGTCCTTCTCGCGTACAATACAGTAGGACTTAGCCTTACTACCTACAAATTCTAACACCAAGTCACCGTTAAACTCGTCTTTAAATTTCCCACAACTTTTTGTTAACATGCGGTATATTGTGTTTATTATTTGCGGGTACACCACTTTAAACCTAAAAATAAAAACAGGATAGTTTAATACGTCTATTAATAATTTATGGTAATGTTGGCGGTACAAATATGTAAAACAAACTTTATCAAGAAATATGTTTTAATAGAATACATACATGTATTGATAACATCTATAAACCGCTGTGGTAACCAGAGTCTGGCGAATCTGGGATAGCCAAATCTCTAAACATTTGCGCAAGCGATTGCCTTGCAGTTGCATCTTTTAAGTACTGAATGGGGAAACATTTAATAAGTTCCAACACTGTCAAGTAATTTAAATTGCTGCAATCATTAGACAGAGAAATACTGGACTGCTCTCCTCTAATAACGTTTGAACCCTTTCTTCCTCCGTCGTATTTCCACATACTTTTTTATATCACCAACAAATTTTCGTAAAATTCTGGAAAGTTTCTACACCTTAACTCGGCCATTTTAAAACAGATCAATTTCGCAAATTTAATAGCTTGATGCACTCGTACGCAGGTAGCACAATAACATTCCCATCTTTCGTAATCTCCATATTATATAAATTCTCTTTTCAAAATTGTTCAAAAACCATATACTTCTATTAAAGGCTGTGCTCAGCTGCAATTTGAAATCTTGATCCAATTGTATCTCAACAACATCGTTTCCAGTAGTCAGACCATTTAATCGTACTTGTTTTGAGTCTTGAGCAAATTGGCGAATTTGAAATTCCACTTGAAAAGTACACAATTTCTTCCAATCGAAGTAAGAGAATGTTATCGTAGAATCAGCACACATACCACTACAGCAAATCACTTGGATGGCAGGTTGAAGACCACCATATAAATCAAAACCAACTTCTAATATATGGTGGTGATAATTTGGAGGAAATTCGCCTAACCTATAGGTTGACTTACCAACTAGTTGGTTGATATTTAATTGTGGTACTCGCACATCACTTGTAACGTCAACACAAGAAAAATCCATCTTTTAATTTATAATTTTAATCAAACTCGACGATACTTTGACGACTAATGCACTGGAACATGGCCTCGCCTTTATGCCGATGGTCGAGCGTGCGCAGCTCCTATTATATTAGTTGGCGTTATATGCAAGTCTTGACTGGAAAAGTGACGTCTATAATTGTTTTATAGTGGGTTTTACCTGTATGTATTTAACCACCAACGCCATTTTAGAATTATTAAACAAAATTACTCTTAGCAGTATTTTTAATATACCATCGTGTAAGATTTCAATTATTATTGTGTTTTCCTCAGGTTTTCAAATCCTCGGAATTTTTCAAATCGAATGACACCTTACTGATTTGCAGAATAACCTTGCAAGCACCGTATATAATTCATCTTTAATCTATTTCTAAACCGTATCGCTCTGTCTTTTGAGATAAATGGTGTGTCCCACAATCGACTTCCTTTCCACCCAAACACGTTGACACTGATTGATTTGCAGGATATCGGGAACTGCAGTCCTGTAAATTGAGAATGGTGCTGTAATGGGGGTAGCTACCGACCCTTTGCGGATTGTGAGCACTGAGTAGAGCGCAGCTATCACGCACCAGGCAAAGCATGCGTTGTCGTCATTTTGTATATTAATAACAGCTCTGGTGTTTCGAACCCATTTGGGGAGCTCGATGTATGAGGATCCACGCAAAGGGTTGTACTTGTTTACATTAATCTCAAGTACAACGCCTGTTTCAGAGTCCATCCTAAAATTTAAAAAATTAGAAAAAATAAATTATTGTAGAAACTAACCAGAATCTCGTTCTTGGAACTCCTCTGACTTAGTGACATCCTCTCCACAAAGGAATTGTAGATCTCCCTAGGTTACTGGAGGAGGTGAGCACAACATTTCGAGTGTTGAAAGATTTAACATCCTCTACACTGTCCATCTTGGTGTAGCCACTAATTAGGTAGTTTACTTTTAAATTAGGAGAAACCCAGCGTCGTTTAACCTTGAGTAACATTTCATACCAGTCTATTCACGTCGGTGAAAATCAATTAACTTCTTGCTTACGCGCTACATCTATAATTATCGGATGTATCAAACGAGAACAAAGTTAGACGGGGGTAAATATTTATACATATTTTTCGAAATTGTGAAATTGGAATAGTCTGCATTTGCATTTTGATAAGTAAACATCGTAATAAAAATGAGCGGGGAAAGAATTATATCCTTAGATGCTATAAAAATTTTAGAAGAAGTTGTCAAGGAGATGAAAACAAGTTTATCAAACAATTCAACTAGCCAACATTTGAATGGTATGTCTAATGAATCTCTGGTAAATACTAAAATAGTGCAAGATAAACCCACACATGATAATGTTGATGCGAAAGATCAGAACATAGACTCCAAGTCAGACGTTTCTGACAGAAAAGAAAGAGACAACTTAAATCGTATACTAAAGAGGATTTAAATAAAGCCCTTGACGAAATAAACAAAGGATGGATTACTGGTTAGAAGCATCCGAAATCTACAATGTTCCAAAAGCTACACTCTATACGAAACTCAGATCAAAAGAAAATCGTGTGCAAAATTTGGATATGTATACTACACATTTGCCAATTAAAAGGAGGAAAAAGTGACTTTTGTGTGTGTGTATTAGTTTTAATGAATAAAAATATATTTCTATGTGAAGTGTACCTGTTAAGTATTTGAATTGAAATATAAATATTGTTTCAAACGTTTTGGGTTTTATTTATATATAATGGTATTGTTAGGATACAATTACTCGGAAGCAGTAGCAGAATCTTGGTTTATGTAATATCATAGAAGTTGAAAAAAAACAAAAAACTAAAAGGTATGTTTCAAACACGTAGTTGTACTCATTTCTATTAAAATTAAATGTAGCGCTCTTTGTTATAATTCTTTTCATAAGAACTTAGATACCCATTTCAGTTGCGTGGACATTTGAAAAATTAAACAATACCAATGTATGCTTTATATTTTAAAACATAAACAAGCTAATATATACAAAAATAATTTCTAAATTCACATCATTCATTTCTTATGATAACAGTTGTTGTGGTTAAATTTTTATTTTAAAACTTACAATTTAGTATATATTCCATTTGAATATCTGCCAACAGTTTTATAAACCCCATCTCCTCGATTATTTCCATAAAATCATCCAGATCCTCGGGCATTGATAACACTGCAGTACAGTGCTGTATTGCTTCCTCGTATGACTGACACATAAGACATTTTTCTCCTTCTATCGAAAAGCATTGCCCACATTCTGCTTTTTTTACTCGTAGAGCATTGCGAAATCTTCGAATAACCTCCCAAAGTCTTTATACATATTTGTTATATTGTCTCTTTAAACCGTACAATCAACAAATAATAACTTCTACGCGAACAGTCCTTGTTATATGAGCTACTCCTATTCGGATATGTACCGATTGCACCCGATTTGTGTGCACGCACGAAGCAACAGGTAGGAAATGTATTCTATGAACAAAATCATTACATTTCTTAAGAAAAATGCTAAGGACTTTAAAAATAATTATAACTCTTGTTAGACCTCTAGCCTCCGGATAAACGTTATTATTTTAGGTTGTGTCACTGTTTTCTGAATCAACTTCCTACACACTTTTCCTAA
Organism: Platerodrilus igneus; assembly: GCA_036346225.1. Lineage (NCBI taxonomy): Eukaryota > Metazoa > Arthropoda > Insecta > Coleoptera > Lycidae > Platerodrilus > Platerodrilus igneus. The sequence continues at coordinate 4,102,846 of JARFIW010000507.1, read as the reverse complement.
ACTATGCGTATCAATTGGGGGTTATACTTTACTCCATAACCGACTTGTATATATCTTCGTATTCGTCTCTAGCTAACACGTCCGTATAATAAAGATGTACAGGCTCGTCGTCAACTGGTAACTTAATCTTTTTTTAAAAAACTAGTCTTTGTTTTCAAGTTTAACCCTTGTTGTACGTGTAAGGATTCTTTCCGCTATTCCTTGTGACTAGGAATCGGTAATTTTGCAAGGGATCAATCAATTGTTTGTGCACCTCTTCGATTTGTAGAGATGTAGGTCTCCTTTTGTATACCGCAAAGTTCTTTCGTACAGAATCCTGCATAAAATGAAGCTTACGTTTATTTACAATAAAATTGTTAACGTTCGTCATCATGAAACTTTGGATGAGAACTAACTTTTTTTGAATAATGTTAAACATTTATATACTCGTCGAAATTCTTCCTATATCGACCATTATCCAAATCAAAATCTTTCACAACAGTTATAAAATTATGTTTTGAGTCACCCCAACACTGTAAACACATTTCTTTAAATTTCGGATATGTCATGTCACCACTTATATGATCCGAAAAGATATGTCCGAGATTGGTTTCATCCTGTTTCCATAATGCGATTACATTGGCGTTATCTCTGAGTCTATGTTTTAAGGCACTAGCGTAAGTTTGACATAGATAGAACGAATCTATTGCTTTATGTCGACCGAACGAGAAAAACTGTGTGATTTTACTTTGCTCGTTTGCAGGTATATCATCGAAAACCATAATTGAATCTTCTTTGGTATCTCCGGGTTCAATCAAATCATCGTAATTTTCAAACTCATGGTACCCAATTTCTTCTTTTAATGGTGTAAAACGTTTCTTAACAATTCGTATTTCGGTTGATACAAACTCTTCGAAAATACATAGACATTTTGAAATCTAAGACCGTTCTCGTGCAAGATCAGAGATATTAAAGCGTTGGTCTTCCCACAACTCGATGGTCCCACGAATATAGCTCGTATGTTAGACGGGAACAAAGGACCATGTTTACCATCCTCTTTGAAAGAATTATTATTGAAGGAAAGGTTAAGCCAGTGCCGCGGCGCTGACTTATTAATTTTTCCTTTATCTAACCTAGGTCCACACTGGTTTTCAATGGAAAACTCATTAAAAAGCAATTAGTTAACGGGTTTTTAATGAGAAAACCATTAAAAGCAATTGGTCATTGGTCATTGGTCATTGGTCATATGGTCATGTGTCATGTGGTCATATGGTCATTGGTCATATGGTCATATGGTCATATGGTCCATATGGTCATATGGTCATATGGTCATGTGGTCATATGGTCATATGGTCATTGGTCATATGGTCATATGGTCATTGGCTGGTCAATGTGGCAATGCATGTGGTCATGTGGTCATATGGTCATTGGTCATATGGTTCCCTGGCATATGGTCATGTGGTCATTGGTCATACATGTGGTCATGTGGTCATATGGTCATATGGTCAGTGGTATGTGAGCAGGAGATTAAATTTGGTATATAAGGAACTAGTTTTGGGTTGAGCTAGTTTAGTAAGACATTTTCAAAAGATGTCGCTTCAAGCAATCAGTGGTGCCCCAATTATTCAAAAGCAGCAGAGGATATCCTGTATGGCTCGAGTTTCTACGCTGCTAGTAAAAATATAATGTACCTAGAATGCCTGCTAATGCAAAAGAGGATGGTAAACATGGTCCTTTGTTCCTCTAACATACGAGCTATATTCGTGGGACCATCGAGTTGTGGAAGACCAACGCTTTAATATCTCTGATCTTGCACGAGAACGGTCTTAGATTTCAAAATGTCTATGTATTGTCGAAGAGTTTGTATCAACCGAAATACGAATTGTTAAGAAACGTTTTACACCATTAAAAGAAGAAATTGGGTACCATGAGTTTGAAAATTACGATGATTTGATTGAACCCGGAGATACCAAAGAAGATTCAATTATGGTTTTCGATGATATAGCAAACGAGCAAAGTAAAATCACCAGTTTTCTCGTTCGGTCGACATAAAGCAATAGATTCGTTCTATCTATGTCAAACTTACGCTAGTGCCTTAAAACATAGACTCAGAGATAACGCCAATGTAATCGCATTATGGAAACAGGATGAAACCAATCTCGGACATATCTTTTCGGATCATATAAGTGGTGACATGACATATCCCAAATTTAAAGAAATGGTTTACAGTGTTGGGGTGACTCAAAACATAATTTTATAACTGTTGTGAAAGATTTTGATTTGGATAATGGTCGATATAGGAAGAATTTCGACGAGTATATAAATGTTTAACATTATTCAAAAAAAGTTAGTTCTCATCCAAAGTTTCATGATGACGAACGTTAACAATTTTATTGTTAAACGTAAGCTTCATTTTATGCAGGATTCTGTACGAAAGAACTTTGCGGTATACAAAAGGGAGACGCTACATCTCTACAAATCGAAGAGGTGCACAAACAATTGATTGATCCTTGCAAAATTACCGACAGTAAGGAATAGCGGAAAGAATCTTACACGTACAACAAGGGTTAAACTTGAAAACAAAGACTAGTTTTTAAAAAGATTAAGTTACCAGTTGACGACGAGCCTGTACATCTTTATTATACGGACGTGTTATTAGAGACGAATACGAAGATATATAATGGTTATGGAGTAAAGTATAACCCCAATTGATACGCATAGTTTAGGAAAAGTGTGTAGGAAGTTGATTCAGAAAACAGTGACACAACCTAAAATAATAACGTTTATCCGGAGGCTAGAGGTCTAACAAGAGTTATAATTATTTTAAAGTCCTTAGCATTTTTCTTAAGAAATGTAATGATTTTGTTCATAGAATACATTCCTACCTGTTGCTTCGTGCGTGCACACAAATCGGGTGCAATCGGTACATATCCGAATAGGAGTAGCTCATATAAAAGGACTGTTCGCGTAGAAGTTATTATTTGTTGATTGTACGGTTTAAAGAGACAATATAACAAATATGTATAAAGACTTTGGAGAGGTTATTCGAAGATTTCGCAATGTTTCAGAGTAAAAAAGCAGAATGTGGGCAATGCTTTCGATAGAAGGAGAAAATGTCTTATGTGTCAGTCATACGAGGAAGCAATACAGCACTGTACTGCAGTGTTATCAATGCCCGAGGATCTGGATGATTTTATGGAAATAATCGAGGAGATGGGGTTTATAAAACTGTTGGCAGATATTCAAATGGAATATATACTAAATTGTAAGTTTTAAAATAAAATTTAAAACAACTGTTATCATAAGAAATGAATGATGTGAATTTAGAAATTATTTTTGTATATATTAGCTTGTTTATGTTTTAAAATATAAAGCATACATTGGTATTGTTTAATTTTTCAAATGTCCACGCAACTGAAATGGGTATCTAAGTTCTTATGAAAGAATTATAACAAAGAGCGCTACATTTAATTTTAATAGAAATGAGTACAACTACGTGTTTGAAACATACCTTTTAGTTTTTGTTTTTTCAACTTCATGATATTACATAAACCAAGATTCTGCTATTGCTTCCGAGTAATTGTATCCTAACAATACCATTATATATAAATAAAACCCAAAACGTTTGAAACAATATTTATATTTCAATTCAAATACTTAACAGGTACACTTCACATAGAAATATATTTTTATTCATTAAAACTAATACACACACACAATAAAAGTCACTTTTTCCTCCTTTTAATTGGCAAATTGTAGTATACATATCCAAATTTTGCACACGATTTTCTTTGATCTGAGTTTCGTATAGAGTGTAGCTGGAACATTGTAGATTTCGGATGCTTCTGAACCAGTAATCCATCCTTTGTTTATTTCGTCAAGGGCTTTATTTAAACCTCTTTAGTATACGATTTGTTGTTTTCTTTTTCTGTCAGAAACGTCTGACTTGGAGTCTATGTTCTGATCTTTCGCATCAACATTATCATGTGTAGGTTTATCTTGCACTATTTTAGTATTTACCAGAGATTCATTAGACATACCATTCAAATGTTGGCTAGTTGAATTGTTTGATAAACTTGTTTTCATCTCCTTGACAACTTCTTCTAAAATTTTTATAGCATCTAAGGATATAATTCTTTCCCCGCTCATTTTTATTACGATGTTTACTTATCAAAATGCAAATGCAGACTATTCCAATTTCACAATTTCGAAATATGTATAAATATTTACCCCGTTTAACTTTTTCTGTTTGAAATCCGATAATTATAGATGTACCGTACAAGAATTAATTATTTTCACCGACGTGAATAGACTGGTTGAAATGTTACCAAGGTTAAACGACGCTGGGTTTCTCCTAATTTAAAAGTAAACTACCTAATTAGTGGCTACACCAAGATGGACAGTGTAGAGGATGTTAAATCTTTCAACACTGAAATGTTGTGCTCACCTCCTCAGTAACCTAGGGAGATCTACAATTTTTGTGGAGAGGATGTCAGCTAAGTCAGAGGAGTTCCAAGAACGAGATTCTGTTAGTTTCTACAATTTTATTTTTCTAATTTTTTAAATTTTAGGATGGACTCTGAAACAGGCGTTGTACTTGGAGATTAATGTAAACAAGTACAACCCTTTGCGTGGATCCTCATACATCGAGCTCCCCAAATGGGTTCGAAACACCAGAGCTGTTATTAATAACAAAATGACGACAACGCATGCTTGCTGGTGCGTGATAGCTCTAAGTGCTCACAATCCGCAAAGGGTCGGTAGCTACCCCCATTACAGCACCATTCTCAATTTGACAGGACTGCAGTTCCCGATATCCATAAAGGATATACCCCGGTTCGAGGAATTAAACAACATCAGTGTCAACGTGTTTGGGGTGGAAAGGAAGTCGATTGTGGGACACACCAGGATTTATCTCAAAAGACAGAGCGATACGGTTTAGAAATAGATTAAAGATGAATTATATACGGTGCTTGCAAAAGGTTATTCTGCAAATCAGTAAGGTGTCATTCGATTTGGAAAAAATTCCGAGGGATTTGAAAACCTGAGGAAAAACACAATAATAATTGAAATCTTACACGATGGTATATTAAAAATACTGCTAAGAGTAATTTTGTTTAATAATTCTAAAAATGGCGTTGGTGGTTAAATACATACAGGTAAAACCCACTATAAAACAATTATAGACGTCACTTTTCCAGTCAAGACTTGCATATAACGCCAACTAATATAATAAGGAGCTGCGCACGCTCGACCATCGGCATAAAAGGCGAGAGCCATGTTCCAGTGCATTAGTCGTCAAAGTATCGTCGAGTTTGATTAAAATTATAAATAAAGATGGATTTTTCTTGTGTTGACGTTACAAGTGATGTGCGAGTACCACAATTAAATATCAACCAACTAGTTGGTAAGTCAACCTATAGGTTAGGCGAATTTCCTCCAAATTATCACCACCATATATTAGAAGTTGGTTTTGATTTATATGGTGGTCTTCAACCTGCCATCCAAGTGATTTGCTGTAGTGGTATGTGTGCTGATTCTACGATAACATTCTCTTACTTCGATTGGAAGAAATTGTGTACTTTTCAAGTGGAATTTCAAATTCGCCAATTTGCTCAAGACTCAAAACAAGTACGATTAAATGGTCTGACTACTGGAAACGATGTTGTTGAGATACAATTGGATCAAGATTTCAAATTGCAGCTGAGCACAGCCTTTAATAGAAGTATATGGTTTTGAACAATTTTGAAAAGAGAATTTATATAATATGGAGATTACGAAAGATGGGAATGTTATTGTGCTACCTGCGTACGAGTGCATCAAGCTATTAAATTTGCGAGAATTGATCTGTTTTAAAATGGCCGAGTTAAGGTGTAGAAACTTTCCAGAATTTTACGAAAAATTTGTTGGTGATATAAAAAAAGTATGTGGAAATACGACGGAGGAAGAAAGGGTTCAAACGTTATTAGAGGGAGAGCAGTGCCAGTATTTCTCTGTCTAATGATTGCAGCAATTTAAATTACTTGACAGTGTTGGAACTTATTAAATGTTTCCCCATTCAGTACTTAAAAGATGCAACTGCAAGGCAATCGCTTGCGCAAATGTTTAGAGATTTGGCTATCCCAGATTCGCCAGACTCTGGTTACCACAGCGGTTTATAGATGTTATCAATACATGTATGTATTCTATTAAAACATATTTCTTGATAAAGTTTGTTTTACATATTTGTACCGCCAACATTACCATAAATTATTAATAGACGTATTAAACTATCCTGTTTTTATTTTAGGTTTAAAGTGGTGTACCCGCAAATAATAAACACAATATACCGCATGTTAACAAAAGTTGTGGGGAAATTTAAAGACGAGTTTAACGGTGACTTGGTGTTAGAATTTGTAGGTAGTAAGGCTAAGTCCTACTGTATTGTACGCGAGAAGGACACGATTAAAAAAAGATTAAAGGGATCTCACGAAGTGTAGTTAAGTAAAACCGCGGGTGCTACAACCTATAACGAGCATATATTCCCAAAAGGGGTGGGCATCTAGCTACGCAACAGTGCGTGGGAGAATAAGGATTCTCTCCAATAAGAAATTAAAGTCATTGGGTAATGGTGGAAATGTTAAACCTATAAAGGCGATTATTAATTGTGGTTTAGTGACCGCGTTTGTGCACTCTTCGAGTGTTTTCGGCAATCTTCGATTGTTTCCAAAGAAAATATTCAAGCATACCATTTAATGTCGTGGTGTAACATCGTCCACGGTTGCTTATACATCCGTCGGCAGCAAAGTACTTAAACTCTGGGTCTTGCAGTATCGCTTTTACAAGAATAGCTTACAGCAACACAAGGAAAAACAGCACGGTATGTCATTAAGCAGTAAACGTTCAACTCCACCAGTTGTTAAAGGGTCTTGTACGAAACAACCAACATCCGTGTAAAGCGTGCGAGATGGAGGTGTTAAAGTCTGCATACCCTGGTCCTAATAGCACAGCAACCTAATTAAGGTAGGTCAGTAAGCAATATTTAATTTCTGTTAATTGACTTGCATTTAGCGTACTTTCCTATTGTAATAACCGCATTTGTTTGGAGAAGAAATTATAAACAGCTTTCAAATGTGATTCACATGTTCGTTAAGAAATTGATTTGAAACGACTTGTATTTTCCAAGCATTTAGCATCGAGCATATCTATTGTATTTCTCAAATCATATACCCGCTAATTAATAAAAAGAAAGGCTACTTTCACTTTACGTCACATAATTGTAAAGCAATTAGTTTGTCCTCTATGCTACTTTCACTATACGTCACATAATTGTAAAGCGATTACTTTGTCCTTGTCTATGTATTTCCCAACAATTTAGCATTGTACATGTAATTATGTTAAAACCAGAAAAATTTTAAGCCATGGGTTTTGCAACATTCTGAGAAAAGCGCATTACTTTGAAAAAATTAATGATTTTAAATATTAAACACTTATGGCTTATAAAGAACTCGTTTCTAAAATCCTTGCGGTTTTAGATTTTTGGAGATGTTTGGTTAAAGCATATGTTATTGATGAGCAAAACAATTTAAAGAGGTTTGGGAGCTTTAAAGGGGTAACTTTGTAAGGAGTAGTCCGATTTTAAATCTGTTTGCAGATTTGAATTCTGCGTAAAATTCTAAGCTAACAAGATGTATCGCACGACTAAAAAAATTTATAAAAACGCTCAAAAGTCGCAACAGGTGAGAAATCTTAAAATGAGGGTAGCTCCCTTGGGGATGATGCTATCTTAAAAATTCCTAAAGATTCGGGTAGCTGAGAAAAATCTAATATTAATTGATACCAAACAAGATAGGTTTATCTCGAAAGATGCAATGGCTAGACAAAGAAAACTATTTGGTTCAGATTTGGGAGCAAAGAGCAAAATGTAGAGGTTTGAGAGCTTAAAGTGAAACTTTGCAAGAAGTAGTCCGATTTTAAATCTGTTTGCAGATTCGAATTCTGCATAAAATTTTAGACTCATTTAATGTATCGCATGACTAAAAAAATTATAAGAACGCTCAAAACTCGCTATAGGTAAGAAATCTTAAAATTGGGGTAGCTCCTTGGGGTGATGATAGCTGAAAATTCCTAAAGATTCGGGTAGCTGAGAAAATTCTAATATTGAATTGATACCAAACAAGGTAGGTTTATCTCGTGGATGGAAATGTGGAGAAAGATTTATCTCGCAGAGGTATATGTGTAACTTTGCAGGGCGTGGTCCGATTTCAAATCTGTTTGCAGATTCGGGTTGTGTGTAAAATTCTAAGCTAATTTAATGTATCGCATGTATAAAAAAATTTATAAGAACGCTCAGAAATCGCAGCAGGTAAGAAATCTTAAAATTGGGGTAGCTCCCTTGGGGGTGATGTTATCTGAAAAATTCCTAGAGATTCGGGTAGCTGAGAAAAATCTAGTGTTAATTAATACCAAACAAGATAGGTTTATCTCGAAAGATGCAATGGCTAGACAAAGAAAAGTATTTGGTTCAGATGTGGGGGCAAATGAGGGATTCTCCTCATTTCCTCCCAAATTTACATGTAAATCCCCATAAGGAGGAAATGTGGATGCTCATTTATCTCGAAACATAAAAAATTTAAGATAGGTTTATCTCGAAAGATGAAAATGGTTAGTCGAAAAAACTTTTGGTCCAGATGTGTGGGGAAATGAGGGATTCTGGGGGAAATGAGGTCACAGAATGCCTGATTTTACTCTACTTTTAAGTACGTTGATTAACAATATATTGCTCTTTTTAAATCTACATTTATTTTTGTGTAGTAAACAGTATTTCTTTTTTTGAACCTAGAAGTATCGTAAGGAATCGAAGACCAAACGATAAAATGATATTAGAAGAAGCCATTGTCTGAAACAGAGCTAGAACTATTTACAGAAAAAATGTATCAGAAAATATGCCATTGAATAATAATTTTTCGACTTATGAGCAATTAGATGAAGATAATGAAAATAATCAGTCCAGTTGTCAGTCAAAATTTATACAATTTAACTCTAAACTATTAAACGATCCGTGAAACAACTGTACCAAAACAATTTTACCATGGTGCTATTAATTAACATACAAAATACAAAACACTATATCAAGTATATGTACAAAACGTATACAAAAATCATACAATTTAAATAGCATCACTTACTTGCCAAAGTTCATTCTGAAATGTCAAAATGTTAAAAATTAATTTTAATGAAAAAACATCCGTGATGATATCTGTATTATTTGTAACCAAAGTATACTTCTTTAAGATGTGCACCAGGTGTACTTTTTGAGTGTACTTACTACGTCTCTGTCTTCTGAATTCAAAATTATTCTGGAAGCAGTTGGATCTGGAGGCCTAAAATGGTTACACGAAAGAGGTAGTATGTTGTAACACCTTACAATTATAGGTACAACCTTGTTACGCTTGGCACCTCTGATACGGTCTACGTTTCACAATATTGCGCAATTGTATATTATAGCATAATTACGCGACAAATTGTATCAAGTACCAAACACGTTTACAATGATACAATTCTTAATTTATAGTTTAAATAAAGCAAAGTACTCACGTAAAACGCGCCTTGCAGTTAAATCTCAGGGTCATCTCTTTGTTTTTTGGTGTGGTTTGGCTATGCCATTGTTGAGTACAAATTCTTATTTGTCCATCCTCTTTTACTCGTACGTAGGTAGACTAAAGGATACAGATAGAGGTACGGTAGAAGGTAAGATAAGATACCGAAACCTACATCCTAAAAAGAGAAAAGACAAAAAACACGATACTGGTAGCTGTTCTCGGCTTCCAAGTCTCGTGGTTAATGATGTCGTGTCACACCGCGCACTTGCGTCATTCACTCCGCGCCTGCGCAACTGTCCGGAATGACGGAAATTAACAAGTTTATTTGAAAATATTCGCGAAAACTTACTTACATATTTAAAAATGTACATTTCCAAATTTGGAATGTAACAACCTTCTGTATCTTGTTAACACGCGATCAATAAATGCCTTTTATATTAAGGTACTTAATTACGGAACAACCCAAAATTTCAGCAACACCGTAGTTAAAGGAAAACAACTATTTCGTACTCTAGACCTAGACCAATGTGCTGTACGTATGGGGGTATTTTGTAAAGTGATGACTTAATAACAATAAGCATATATTTGTATCACTTCATACATTAATAATTGTCGTAAAACGTAATAATAATAAAAATACTGTCAAAAACCCGCTACTGTTTTCCCCGCCGCCGTTGACACATCCTTAAGGCAAGGTATGTACAATATACACGTATACACAACACCACTGTCCCTTGTAATGCTTAAGCAACAGGAGCTCTCTACACTCCCAATGAACGCCTGGGCGAACCTGTGCCAGCATTCTGTATTGGTTTTTGGTTTGGAGTTTGTACAGTAGGACTTGTTAGATTTTCAGCTTCTGAGGTGCTAGGTATATTGCGAGTAGCAACGGTGGGTGCAGTAATCACTATAGAACTAGCACTATTTGGAATACCGTGTCTGCTTGATCCACTGTGCTGGGCAGTTGAACCGGTAACTTTTGTGATAGAGATTCTGCAAGTGATGAATTGTCTTGCAGTTCCTTTGTAGCCTGCCGTGACTGATCCGCATGACGCTTCCAGTAACTGCCATTCTGAAGACGTAGTAAGTATGTATGTGTTCCTAGGGTGGAATCGACAGATAGTCACGCGCCAGACTGTATCGCCCACTTAATAAATTGCCTTCATTGAAACGTTGTAATTGCGCACTTGGGCCTCTTGTTTGATTCTAGCTCTGTTTTCGTAACTTGGTCGTAATAAATCAAAATGAGTCTTCGGTCTTCGACCGAGCAATAGGTTGACTGAAGACTCTCCTGTCGTAGTGTGTGTTGTTATTCTGTAAGAGGCTAGGAATGTATTTAGCGCATCATCCAACAAAAGTTCCGAACACATGCTGCTCTTTATTGAGCGCTTGAAGGTATCAATTAGATTTTCAGCGGCCCCGTTTGTGGATGAATGATATGGAGCGGATACCTTGTGACGTACCCCATTATTTTTTAAGAAAGCATCGAATTCTATAGAAGTGAATCCCGTTGCATTATCAAGAACTATAACATCCGGTAGCCCAAAACGTAAAAAAACATTTCTCAATTTGCTCACTGTAACTGCGGTGGAAGTTGATGTTACGGGGAAACTTCCGGTCATTTACTGTATGAATCAATTATGACCAAGAAATCCTTTCCCATGAACGGTTCAACGTGATCCATATGAATTCTCTGCATTGGACGTGTGGCAGGTTCCCAGGGATAAAGAATTGTCTTGCCCGGATTCTTCTGTGCAAGGGCACAAGCCATACAGCTTTGGACTACGTTCTCAATGTCTTTGTCGATATTGGGCTACCAAACGTATTGTCGGGCGAGTCTTTTCATGCGTACAATACCCACGAGTGCAGAGTGCAACTCCTCTAGTAACTTTGAACGTAGTTTAATAGGTATAATAACCCTACTCTCCCATAACAGACATCCTTGTTCAATTGTTAATCCAGAACGCTTTTTTGAAAACGATAGTAATTCCGGGTCATGTGTGTCGCTATTCCAACCTGAACTTGTAACTGTAAATGCTTTGGCCAGAACCGGATCTGTACGAGTATAACGAGCCACGTCAGTGGAGGTGTAAGGTAATGTATTTTCTGCTGTAGTTTTGAATATCTGCGACACTTCGTTCAATTCATTGCACTCAGGATCAGGTGTATCAAGAGGTGATCTCGAAAGGAAATCTGCAACAACGCTATCCTCAGATTTGACGTATTTAATTTCGTGGTCGTACGCAGACAAAATCAAAGTCTACCTTTGCAATCTAGCTGCCGCTGTGCTTATCAGGATTGAAAATCGATATTAGAGGTTTATGATCTGACCATATTGTAAACTTATTTCCATATAGGTATTGATGGAACCGACGTACTCCAAGTATTATACATCAGTTTTGCTCTACGCTTAGGATCGAAATGTGCTAATGCCGGAGCTTGCGCTAACTCTGCCTTCACCTTTTAAAAGGCGTTTTCACATTGGTCTGACCATTTTCGACGAAAATGTAGAGTAAAAATTCACCAACCCAATGAAAGAACGTAATTGGCCACCCTCTTTTGGAAAAGAAGCATTTAAAATTTCTTTTAGCTTATCTTTCGTTGGAGGTAAGCCATGCTTGGAAATAGAATATCCAGGTAAATTACTGTATCAAGAAGAAACTTGCACTTCTCCTTTTGTAAACGTACACCATTCTTGTGTAGAATTACAAATACTTTTAATAGATTTTCCAAGTACGCTGTCGTAGTAGCACCGGTCTTGCAAAACTCCCACGCTAGGGAGATTTCCGACCATAGAAACGAGTCTTTTTCTGAAAAATTTCGGGTGCTGATGCAATGCCGAAAGGAAGCCGTAGAACTTTGTAAAGACTCTTGTGAGTATTTATTGCACAAAACTCTTGTGACAATTCACCTAATGGCAGATGAAAAAATGTATTGCGCATGTTTAGTACGGAGCATTGAGAACCTCCAACAAGTTTAGCAAATATTTCCTCGACAGTAGGTAAGGTGTACTTTTCAATAACTAAGTGCGGATTGTCGGTGATGCGGTAGTCGTCGCATATACTAACGCATCCGTGTTTTTTTTTAACCGGGACGATAGGTGTAGCCCATTCGGATTGCTCTACCGGTTGTACTATACCTTCGTTTATTAAACGTGAGCCAGGCGACCTCCGACGCGCAAGATTCCATCACGAATAAAAGGGGACAATTTGCGAAAACTCTTTTTTAAAGGAGATCCAGAATGAATGGTTCAAGCTCGATAGCAAAATAAGATTGTTGGGTATACACAAGTAAGGGGATTAGCGCATTGTGCAACTCAGAAGATGACAAAGGTCCGGAGTACCTTTCGAGTGGGTGACGTAGATTATGACGAAAACGGAGAATCCAAGCAACAATGCGAGTAATAAATAGAAAGGAAGAGTGATTTTCTAGAATTAATTCAATCCAAGAGGATATTACGACAGCGGATAAAACAATAGAGCGTTGTTCAGTGAGAAGTTCAGGGATATCTGAAGGCGGAATATATGGACTGTAGTTTTCGAAGGACCTATACAAGATTGGTGAAGCCGCCCACCATAGAGAACATTGGCACAAGTCGGTAGGGAGTAAACCACGTGACCCGATATCGACAGGATTCTCGGTGGAGGGGATGTGATTCCAAGAAGCGCGAGACGTATTTTCCTGAATGTAAGCAACACGATTGGCGACAAAAGTCTTCCAACGTTGCAGCGGGGAACGAATCCACGAAAGTACTACCATGGAGTCAAACCAACAATAAATTTTATGAAAAGTAAGATTCGAATCAAAGGTTTTGAGGACAAAGACTAATAATTTTGATGCCAATGTGGCGGTCAACAATTCGAGACGGGATAAAGAGATTGTACAAAGGGGTGCGACTTTAGACTTAGCGCACACTCAGCGAACCTCAACGGCGGAAGGAGTAACAAAGCGAAAATAATTAACAGCACAGTAGCCACGTTCGGAAGCGTCAGCAAAGCAGTGAACTTTGCACGTAGTAAACTGTGGTAGGATAAGCAAGCGGGGTAAAGCGAAATCCGAAAGAAGCGGTAACTCATGCAAGTATCTCTCCCACAAACGGAGGAGGTTGGGGGAGGGGGAGCATCTCATTCTAATTTTAATGACCATAAACGTTGAATTAAGTGTTTTACCAGAAAAGTCCCATGGGATCGAAAATACGAGCTAAGTTAGAAAGTAGGTTGCGCTTGGTACAGGAGGTTGAACTCGAAAACAAAAATTATCTGAAGTGGGATTCCATTGAACACCTAAAACTTTTAAGGGTTGAGTATCAGGATCCTCAAAGGAGCGGGGTTGCGTGAATTGCTGCGTAGCGGAAAGATCTTTGGTTACTTGATCATTTATGAAGTTCGAAACTACCAAGTTTTAAAAGAGCAATTAGTTGATTACGTACAGCGAGAGTTGATTTAATAGAATCTCCACCAGTAGCGATGTCATCACTATAAGTATGGTGGCGAAGTGCGAAAACAGCTAACGGATAAGAATTCCCTTCGTCCACGACTAACTGCTGAAGCGTTCGTATGGCAAGAAAAGGAGCACAATTTATTCCATACGTAACGGTATTTAATTTAAAATCTTTAATGGGCTCCTCCGGGAGAAGCGCCAAACAATTCGTTGATAGTCACACTGAGCGGGATTTACAAGAATTTGTCTGTACAACTGACGAATATCGGCAGTGACAACATAAGGATGTAAACAAAATTGTAACAAAATTGCGGTAATATCGGGTCACAACTTCAGCCCAACAAACAAGTGATCGTTTAAGGAAGATTGGGACAGAGTTTTAGCGGATGCGTTGGAAACAACTCGTAATTTCGTACGTACGCATTCGGGTTTCACAACGCAATGATGCGGGATGTAATAAGAAAAGTCCGAATGACACCCAATAACAGATTTCATAAGTTGAGAATCAAGATATTCACGCATGAATGAAACGTATTCTTCTTAAACACGAGGTTGCTTAAGTAGACGATTTTCTAAAGCGACAAATCGTTGTAAGGCAAGATCACGACTACCTGAAGAAAATGGTTCTTGATCTCTAAACGGCAATGAGACGACATAGCGACCTTGTTTATTGCGGCGAAACGTATCGACAACATGTTTTTCAACAAGAGTTTCTTCAGGCGTAAAAGTTTGAGCGGCGGGGACAGCTGCGACTTCCCAGAATTTAGCGACAATATCTTCCAATGGAGAAGTAGAATCTGTCATACAAAACAAGCTAGTTATTTCAGAAGCGGGCGAGGAAGATATGTTTCCCATTAAAACATATCCGAAGATGGCATTAATAGCAACAGGTTGATCGCTATCACCCTGGTCTAATAACACTTGAGGGAAAATATCCGCGTCAAGTAAGAAATCAATGGGTCCAGATTGAGCAAAGTGCGGAGCAGCTAGCTTGAGGTTAGCCAGATGATTGAAATGTGGTAAATAAATATTAGAAGTAGGTAAATTTTCACAAATTTTAGGAAGTACTACAGCTTGAAAATTAATAATCGGTGAAGAAACTCCTATTGGTTTGAGCGAAACGGCGACAGTACCATGCTGAGCAGCAGAGCGCATGGAACCTAAACCACTAAGGGTAAGAGAATGTGGAGTAGTACGAAAACCTAAACGTTTCACACTACTTTGCGAAATAAAAGAAGTCATGCTGCCCGAATCGAGTAAACCGCGAAATTTCTGGAAAGAACCAGAGCAATCAGCAATTTCCACTTCAACGGTGGAAAGTAAAATAACTGAAGGTTTAGCTAAAAAATTAAATAAAACGACATTCGAAGTTGACGGACCACTACAGCTAAATGAAATCGCTGGTACCTCAGAGGCATGAAGTGCGGAAGGCTTGTAGCGGTCTTGAATAGCGGGTATAGTGCGAGGTGATACCTTAGAGGCGGCGGTGTCCGGGCGCAAGTGAGCCTGGCTACTAGCAGCGAAAGCGGGTTTAGACGAAACGCGATCGAAGTGCAATAACGAATGATGACGTTGATTGCATTGGCGGCATGAAAAAGTAGACTTACATTTATTTAAAATGTGAGAATTACTAAGGCAATTAATACACAGATGTTGGTTTTTTGCAAAGTTGTAGCGATCTTGCGACGAAAGTTTAACGAAATCATTACAGCGATAAAGATTGTGATCTTGGTTGCAAAGCGGACATTTATTAACATTAGGTTTTGTCTGTACTAACATGAAAACGGCGGATCGAGGTTTAGACGGGTTGCTGGAATAAATAACTTTGTTTAAATCAGGTTTATGATTTACCGACAAATTCGATAAGGATCTACACGTATTTTCCAGATAAGCAATTAACTTTTTATAAGATGGGATAGCGGTCGAATCTTGGTGCATTTCAAAACAACGAGCAGTGTGTACATTCAACTGGTTTAAAATCATTTGTACAAGAATAAAATCCCATTGCTATATGGGTAAATCAAATTTTTTAAGCGCTTGTAAATTATCGACAAAGGTATCAACTAATTTTTGCAAACCGACGGGGTTATCGAAGTTTAATTTAGAAAATTTATTTATACTGTTCCATAGAGCTGAGTAATGTGACGAATATTACAATATTTTTCACGAAGCTTTGTGTATGCAAGAGCGTAATTGGCTTCGGTAAGGTCGAAGTTTCTAATGATTAGGAGGGCGGAACTTTTTAGTGCTAATCGAAGATACGAAAATTTATCTATGTCCGACAAATCGTTGTTAAGATGAACCAAACTATCAAAACGGTCAATAAAGCTTTCAAACAGACAACTTTCATCATCAAACGTAGGCAGCGTCAGCGGGGGTAGTGATACTTTCGGCTTTAAAGTATCTAGCGGCGGCGAAGACACATCAGCCGGAGGCGTAGATTGGCTGATAAACAGCTTGAAATAGAGCGCTTTTATTTGAAAATAGTTGTTGTCAAAACGTTTACGGATAGCGTCTTCCAATTCAAATTTTTCATCAGCGTCACCGGCGGAAGAAATTGCCCCTACTATCCAATTATGTGTGAAAAAATTTTCTTTAACGGTTTCCAAAGATTTATACTAAGCGTGAAATAAATCTAAGAAAGCGGTTTCAACTGTACATTTTTGAGCAATTTCAAACATTTCCTCAAGCAAATTGATGGCGATGTTACGTAGCAAACAATTACGTTTTAACTTTTCTGCCATAGTTAACTATAAATTGAATACAAACGTGGACGAGATAAGAACGAAAACTTGACAATTTTAATAGCCTAGCGGCGATAACACATACGTAAACTTATTGCACGGCAGATAAGAGATGCTCGTAAACAACTCAAACGATACGAATTATGCTAATTAACTATCAATGCTTTAACGAGCGGTATAATTAATTATCTGAGTTTGTTGTTTACTCAAAATCCGGCGAGAAGCTTACCAAATGTAAAATAATTGCGGTAAATTTCGAATAGCTAATTAGGAGAGAAAAGTGGACTGTATATAAAATTTAAATGATATTGAACAAACAACAAATAATTAATGTTTTTAACCAAATCAAACGTTTACTAAAACACTCACCTGGTGATTTATGCAGCTGTGCCGAGGAAAAAAACTATGTAACCAATACTACTCTTCTTTCTGCGGATGAGGCGAAGCACATTTATAACGATAGCGGTGCTCTTAAAAGACCAGCGGTTCATGTACAATCGCGATGCGAACTGTTCGAAAGACAAATCGATTTTCTACTATGTAGAACGTGTAAGATAGCGATGCGGTGTGTTCGAACGACGTATCGATTCTCTCTGTGAGCTTTGTGGATTTCCCAGTCACTACACTGTTTGCACATGCGAAATAACAACGTTTACCACTTACGACACTATTGGCGCGTGCTTCAGTAAACCAAGGAAATTCCACTCTAAATAATTTTAAATATACCGTGGCAAATTTAAAATAATCAACAAACTCGATGTATTAATAAAATTGGCAGTAAAATTTACAATATAAACGGAACAAGCAGTAACCAGTACTTTTAGGATAACGACGCATGTCGTTTCCTTTTTTGTTGCTTGTAGCGTGGCCATCGCTTTTATCAGAAACCGCAATAGTGTTGAGCTAAAAGATTTTGGTTTTTCTCAGTTCACAGGCATCGCTTTTAACAGCTTCAAAGGTAGTAGTTAGTGTAAGCTTCTCAATTGAAAGTAATTTATTTACCAGTATCGTGTCATGAATTCCAAATACTTTTTGGTCGCGCAATCGTTCATTTAGATTATCTTGGAAATTACAGTGGGTAGAAAGTTTTTGCAATTCAGTCAGATAATTGGAAAATTTGTCTCCCTTTTGTTGCACTTTGTGTGTAAAGCGGTACCTTTCTGCCACTACTTTAAGAACAGGATCAAAATGGTTCTGTAGTACGCTGACAAAGTCCTTGTATTCTTTATTTTTCGGTAATACAGGTGTGAGTAGGCTGTGTAGACCTGCGTACGTTTCTTTACCTATTAAAGTAAGTAGTACAGAGGCTTACTTTTTGTATCAACTACGGCATTTGCTTCAAAGTAAGCAAATTTTTTGATGAATTAACGGTAGACTATCTGTTTACAGATGAAGAAATGTATTTTAAGATTAATATTTTGTTCAAATAGTTGACATTGTAACTAAGCAAATTGGTATACGATTAAAGGGGGTTTCACGAAGTGGCAGATACGTTTTTAGTGCTTATTACTTAAAATTTACTTCAAATGGCAGAGGACGAGTTAACTAAATATGCATAATTATTTCATTCATTTTATTCAAATGACTTATCTGATAGTTTGTGTTTGCAAATATTACTATTTACAAAAACCTTTAAAAATGACTGGCGAAGATCAACACAATAAAAGATATTGGATTCCTACTAATTGTTAACCACTGCGATAATTGTTCCGCATTTGAAGATTTAGTTTCGCCATTTCTTTTGTTTCTGACAATACCAGTCTGGTGCTTCGGCCAAAAGATCCTTTTCAAAATTGAAAATTATAAAGAATAAAGAATAAATAAAGAATAAAGAATAAATGGAGCTCCAGGATGTAAAACCACTTCGTTACTATTTAGCTCCCAAAAAGCATTTTGATTTATAGTTTTCTCTTAGATACTAAATAAGATTTATCGTAAATTTTATGTAAATAATTTTTCCCTATGTGAAATCTTTTTTATAATTTTCCCGGGAGAGTCCCCACATCGTAGTATACTACTGGTAAAAAGACATTACTGCAAATATAAATAATGTCCTTAATTGTTGGAAATAAAACGTTTCAGTTTCAAAAGCACTGAATGCAAAATACGTACCTTAGTGCGTAAGATATCGAAGCACGGTTCCTGTATTATTTGGAGAAAGAGCTCCAGTAGTATTTTGTTTTCAGTTGTTGATATTCCACACTGATAATATATTTCAATAGCAGACGAGGTTTGGGTACTGTTGTAAAGAGTATAACGGTAGTTGCTTCCAATTTCCAAAGCCAACTCTCTTGGTAATACTTCTTTCCATGGATGAAGATTTTTTAATTCAATATCTTTTACGTATTTTTGTAGTATATTGCACATTTCCAAAGCGTGCTTTTTACTATAACTTCCATGAATTAAAGTTTCTATGGTAAAATTTGACAGCATTTTTGATATATATTCTTCTAGGTGTTGCATTTTAATATCTAAAACGAATATCCATAAACTACTTCGTTTCAGCAACATATTCAGATAAGTAGGTATTACCTCCTACAATAGCCAGCATTTCTTCATGCGACCAGGTTTGCTCACTTAATAAAACTGACATATAGGTTTTGCACTGAGAAAAAGGCGATTGGTTAAAAAAATTCTTCAACTCGCGTAGTTTCTAAAAAATATATATTTATATTTTTGACGTAATTTATGTTGAACTTACGGCTTCTTTAAATATTTCAAATTTTTTTCCATCAACTTTGAAAGACTGAAACTGAGCCAAAATCTTTTCTAGTACCACCGATTGTTTATCGGTAAATCCATTTACGGTTATCTAAAATTAAAACGACAAAACATATAATATCATGAACATGCTTTTTGTACCATTTGACCAAAACTGGAACTACGAGCTTCTAATTTGAGGCCTGCCAAGTCAGCATCATACACGTACCCACTAATAGTATCCCAAAACAAACTACCAAATATATCATTGAGCAAATAATTGAATGGATCATTGGTACATCCTGGGCTAAAACAATTTTATTAGTTGATTGGTGAAATTTATAGATTTGAATACAAATTAAAAGGTAAAAAAGAAAGATGCATCTAAGCACACCTTATATCATTTTTCGATGAAATTGATAAGCTACCATTGGATCTGGATTCTGTAACTGCACCTCTTGGTTTTTTTAAAAAGCATTATGACACTTGAAATAAAAATTTATCAAATTAACTATACAGGGAGTTGCTAAATATCGTGTACATACGGAAGAGTGTAATTCTTTGGCTTATTTAATAACTAAAGGTTCATATAAACAAAGTTGTGCGAACGCTTCCTTGTTTATCTACAGGGTGTTAAATAAAGCGTTACAGCAACTGTTGAAAGTGACCCTCCAACCACTATATCAGCGCTCACTCTTATTCTCATTAATAATTACTATTAGGGATGGACTCGGGTCGGGCCGGGCCGGGCTTTTAATAAGCCCGGTCCGACGCTGAAAAGTGATCTGCCCGGCGCGAGGCCCGACTCGAAATGAAAACTGACGGCCCGGCCCGGCGTGCCAAAGTTCAAGATTTAACACTTTTGGCGAATTACTAAATGCAAAAAATTATATAAATTGGTTATAGGTCATAGTATAAACGGTACCAAACTTCATCAGTTAATATCTCAAGCGATTGAAAATTGGTACCTAATGTTATTAGAACTTAAGGAACCTGAAAGCCAAATAATATACCGAATGTTTGCTTAAAAAAATTGGATTTTCAAATTGTGGTATGTAGAGGATACCTTATTCTTTAGAAATACATATTATCTGATGGAATAGAAGTAAAATGAAATAATTGTTTAAGGTTGAAAAGTTTTTTAAAAAATGATTACTAAAAGGTATAAATCAGTACATAGATCCTTTTATATACCAATAAAATTTTATTAACTTTATTCTTTTTTTATGGCATGAGTTCGATAATGGCATTATTAGACATTTTTCCGCAAGAAATAGAAAACTATATCTGCAGCCAAATTCTACTATTCAACAATAAATTAAATCATAGTCATGCACGTAACTAGGGGGCAGGGTACTTAGAAGGCTAACAGCTCCCCCCCACCCCAAAACATAGCCCACCCCAAGAAGGGTGTTCAGAAAAAACTAAAAATAAAGTTGTATTTAAAAATGATTAATGTCTGTTTAGTCTGCTCCCCCATCAACAAAAGGCTAGTTACGTTACTGGTGATAATATCAAAGTATTCAAAGTATAACATTCAAAATTTTATGTACCCTAGAAGTGTCTGCCATAACAGTCTACGCATAGACGATTAACGTATTGTTTTCGAAAGTTTTATTGAAATCGTTATTTTAAAATACATGCAGCAGTAAAGAATTTAACGCTAATTAATATATACTATATGGTAGCCTTTAAATAGTTATTTGTATATCAAGGCCGCGAAATTGTTTTTTAGCCCCCCGAGAGAAAGTTTATCGCATAGATCGCTTACGACAGAAGCAATATAATCTCGAAGTCGCTAAAATAATTTTGTGGTTTAGGTGCAACCGTCCATGGTTTTATTACAAAATTTTTTCACTTAACTGATTAAGCTATAGCTAGAATTTATATGTTTATATAGTGGCTTTCCATCACACATTGTTATGGAAATGATATATTTAAAACACCGACAGTATTCTTAAAAAATTCCTGAAATTTTAGGCTGCGCTAGTACTACATAGTTCAATTTCCTACACTACTTCAGAGCAAGTGTTTTTTCCTTTACTCTTTATTTTAATATATATGTTTAGTATTTTATATCTATAGGTTATGTTTTAAAAATGAATAAAAAATTAATTTCTTTTGTGATTAGGTGACCTATAATACATGTTTAACTATAGTGGAAAAGATTAAAAAAATTCTATTCACACAAAGATGAATCTTTTTTATTATTTGAGTCTTTCATTTCCCACTGATTCAATACATTAGTATGTGTTGTCAAAGTGCCTTCGCGGAATACTCTTCGAGTTTACTTAAGACACTGTTTTATACTTCTTCCCAAGCCTATAGCATATCTGTTTTCAAAAGGATTTTAATACCTTACTTTTAGGAAAATCATAACAAAACAGCATCCTCGTATTTAGAGCGATGACGTTTTATATCTTTTTCGTGTTATAAACTTGGACATTATATCTCTAAATTTAATTACGGAAACAACACTACAAAAAGCCATTTAATTTCACAATATTTATACAGAAAGCAGACAATTAAATGTAAATTTGCACGTTAGGCATTTGGTATATGTCAAAATTAAGGCGCCTTAAATAAAAGCATTCCTTGACTGTATTTAAATTAAATAAGTCGTGTATTTTAATAAAGCACATACATTAAAGGTGTGTTAATTGCGCATGTGTAAATGTCAAATAAGGGAAAACTTTATTTAAAAATTGGTAAAATGAACGTTGCTATAACTCTCTGGTGTTTACATAAACTATACTCGCGATTGATAATATCGACGTTCGCCGCATGATTGAAATTAGAAGTATATACATATACATAATATAAATCGTGCAAACTTTTGAATTATGAATAAATCAACTAGTTCGATGTCCCTGGGCATTTTTAACTTGCCTGAAGTACAACATAAGGGGAATTAAATAGGACTAGACAAAAATATTCGGGATAGGAAGTGAGTTATAACATCACGTCTCCTTTACACTAAACTAGACAAAAACTGATTATTAAGGGGTTTATGAAGACACTACGTGAAAATATAATTAAGAACGTTTACTTACTCAATGTGAGATAGAAGTGAAAGGACAGTGGAGTATCTACTCATGCGTTTTTCGGCCCGAAAAATTCGGGCCAGCCCGAATCGTTTGGCCCGGCCCGGCCCGGCCCCGGTCCGAATAAAATAGTCAACGGCGCGGCCCGGATTCGAGCCCGAAATCGGACCGGGCCCGGGCCGGGCCGGCCCGAAATCGGACCGGGCCCGGGCCGGGCCGGCCCGAAAGCCCGAGCCCGAGTCCATCCCTAATTACTATTTGCCTAAAACAACTTTGATAAACGATGCTAGCCTCTCCTCTGCCTTTTTTGCAGTGGTGTTTCTAAATCGTCCCATTTTATTGGCTGACCTGGTATAGGAAATTTCGTTGTTCAACTGATTACTATAAAAGATTCGTTTGTGACTTGACTACATGTTTTATTATCTAATTATATTAAGTTTATTACTAACTCTTACATATACAATACTTACACCAGAATTTTAATGTGAATATTTGTTTTTGGTAACAAAAATTTATCGTCTTGTTTAAACCAAACTCTAACGGCAGGAGTATCGAATACTATTACTGGATACTGGGTGATCTGCGATTATTCTTATTAAGTGTTAATCACATTACTAAAAACTTACATCTACATCAAGCTCGCTTATTTCAAAATTTGTTGGTATAAATTCGTTCTTAGCTGGAAGATGAAATTTGGGATTAAGGCCTGGATTTTTCCACTCCTGCAAATTTTAATATAGCGCGTAAAGTAAATGAACTACTCACCTGTAAAATTTGGATAGAAATTTTGTTACTGGCATACTTTGTTTTATACCAAGGTTCTTCTGTGTCTGCTTCTGCAGTACATTTCTTATGTGTTACGTATACCCTAAAAAAATTCTTCAAATATTAAACTTTTTATAATGTATACCATATTTTTAATAAATCATCTTCTTCATAAACGGTTGAATATCACATAAGAGTATATAAATAGCCCACTTATCAATTCAATACCGTTGTAAAGTTAGTAGTTGTGTAGTTCGTCTAATTAGGGTTTACACTAAACAGGGTGGGTATGGGTAAATAGAGAAAATCTGGCACCAATTAAACATACAACAATTAAAGCTATAGTATGGAATTATACGCAAACACCATTATAAAACTAAGTTAACACAAACAATTAAGTCTCTAAGAACAGAGATATAGTAAGACTTAAATAAACACGTCGCAGGTGTTAGCTGTCCGCGCATTCCAAATATAATGATTTCGTTGCTACTCACACGATATCGCGCGTTTCTTTTTTAAGTCCAAACCCGATTGGAACAAGTATGTTAAGAAATAACAATTCGTAGAATCAGTCCTTTATCTAACGGTCGGCATACATGCAAACTAGGCCGCCCACAAAGGGGGTCAATGGGAGTCGCCTGAAATCGCAACACGAAGTGCACCTTCACTAGAGATTGAAGAAGATTACGATTTCACTATCGGTTATACTATTGTTTAAAAATAAAGTAAACCTAAATGTGGAGATTACACTACAGGTATGCCTATTGTCTAACTATAAATAGACCGACTTTGTATGTCATTTTAAGCAGGAAATGCGAATTAATGCGATTACCTTACAATAGTAACCCTAACCGCCTATAACAAAACTGTTATTTTCATTCTTTAATATCTAAATATCTTTACCCTGAAAGTTTCTATTCAAGCGAAATATAAATAAAGGCTTTCATAATGGTTTCTTTCTTAGTGTACAGGTTCAGGTACTCTACAACTAAAACTTTGGAATGTTCTACAAATGTCTCATTGTGTTCTATTCTGAGAAAAAATATATTCTTTATCTATAACAGTAAAGTACGTCTAATCTTCAGTGACTTCAGTTTGTATTCAGTGTTTTTCGAATGCGGTGTACTTTTAATTTGTGACTTAGGAAACTTTATCTGACTGTTGAATTAGTAGAAGACGTGTATGTTGATAGATATTGATTGGTCATTTTCTTTGTAGTTATTGTTATCAGTGTTGATAAGTAGTGTAGTTACTGGTTTTTGTTTTTAAAGAAGGCCGAAGATTGCAGTTACAGTTTAGTTACGGATAGGATAGCAGTAAGTACTAATGTACCTAATGCGTGAGAATACATATTTAAAAATAATATTTATTTGCAATTGGGAGATTCTTATTTTTTTTTCTTTAAAGTCTATTTGATTAACAAATCTCTTCTTTTGAAGTATCATAAAAGTAAAGCATGTTATTTTTTTTTCAGAAATTCAGATCTAAGATCAGTAACAATACTAACAATGGATATCAGAAAATTTTTCAAACGAAATGAACTAAAAGAATCATCTAGCATAGGCTGTAGTAGTAGCGGTGCTGGTGCTAATGCTATTTTTGAGTGTAATAGTATAGTACATAATAGTGTCAATGATCTAAATAAAGCTGGTAGTTCGTCACCTAATACTTTAAAATCTCTCACATGTGAATATGACACCAATCTTTCAACTGATAAGAATGAGTACATGCTCGATTTGGGCAATTTTGTTAACTCGAATGAAACACTTTCCGACGATGTTCGCTTTTCATTATTAACAAATCGTTACAAACCAGATCCTAAATATAATTTCAAGAACGATTCCGAAGAAAGAAAACGTGCTTTTAGATATGACTGGCTTTAACAATACGATTGGCGTATTCTCCAAAACTCAAAGGCGCACTTTGCAAATATTGCGTAGTTTTTCGGCCAACTGTTAAAAGAGGGGTTCTTGGTTCTTTCATTGTGAAGCCCTTCACAAAATATCATAACTTTGTCGCTTCTGCAAAAGCACATGCTACAACCGAATGGCATCGTGATTCAACTATAAAAGCTTCTAGTTTTACAAAAATTATTGAAGGAAAACGTCTATCAATTACCTCTCAAATAAATGAAGCTGAGCGGGATTTGATTGAATCGAATCGCAAAAAACTTATACCAATAATATACACCGTCATTTTTGTGGTATGCATGATTTGCCATTACGAGGTGATAAAAAGGTAATTTTGAGGATCTTTACAATTCAGAATAGAAAGTGGGGATCACATTCTAAACGAGCACTTAAAGTTTTGCAAGAAGAACTCAAAATACACCTCTCACAGAACTCAAAATCAAATAATTTCAATTTGTGGAACATTAATTAGGGAAAAATTGTGAAAGATGTGAATTTGAGTGAAGCATTTTCAATTCTGGCTGACGAAAGTGCAGATATTGCTGGGGTAGAACAGTTATCACTTGGAGTAAGATTTGTTAGTAATGACAATTCGGTCAGAGAAGAATTTTTAGGCTTTGTAGTCCTTACATCGATGAACGCAGAAGATATAACTGCTGCAATTTTAAACGCTTGTAATGAATATGGTCTTTGTATGGATAAATTAGTTGGATTAGGGTTTGATGGTTGCTCGACGATGGCAGGTCATGAGCAGGGAGTCCAAAAACTTATTAAAAATAAATATCCAAAAGCGATATATTTTCACTGCGCGTCCCATAGATTAAATTTAGTGATAAATAATTTGAACAAGATTCCGAATATTCAAAATTCAGTAGGTACCATTAAAAGAAGTAATTACTTTCTTTCGAGATAGTCCATTAAGACGTAGATATGTTTCTAATATTCCACTATTATGTGAAACACGCTGATCCGCCAAATATAAATCGATGAGGTTGTTTGCGGAACATTTTGCAGATACTATGAACGCTCTGGAAAATTTAGCTCATAACCGTGAAATAAATGCTCAGACAAGAAATAGGGCCAGTCAACTTTTAAATTGCCTTTCTCTGTCGAAATTTATTCTTTGTCTGCATATTATGGCTAAATATTCTAGCAAATTGGAACCTGTTTGTAATGCACTGCAGTCTAAAAGTATAAACTTATTTTCCGTTAAACAGCACATAGATGAACTACCCAAACTTTTTAAGACACACCGTAGTGATCCTGAACAATATTTTAAAGAGGTTTATAAAAAAAGTGTTGAACATGCCCATGGTTTTGGATTGGAAATTACATTACCACGTATTGCACCAAGACAAACTCATAGGTCTAATTATCATATGAGTAGTGTTGAAGATTACTTTCGAGTAAGCCTTTTTATTCCTTATTTGGATTCTGTTATACAGTCTATTTCCACAAGGTTTTCTGAAGATGCTATGACTTTTTTTACTCTCTGGATTACATCCAAATAACTTAAAAACAACAATATAAAAGAGCATTGTTAAATAAAAAGAAGAAATAGCCAGAAGTTACAACATTGATAACTTTTCAGAACAGTTGCAAACGTGGGTTGAACTTTGGCAAAATAGAGAGATTCAACAAGATACAGACTTTGTACATTTGCTTGATAATGAAGTTTCTTTTTTCCGGCCATCAAAACTGCGCTGAATATTTTTTTGGCATTACCTCCAACTGCTGCAACAATAGAAAGGTCATTTAGTACGCTAAAGCGGGTAAAATCGTGGCTTAGATCAAGCATGTCAGGGGATACATTATCAGGTTTATGCATGCTTAGTGTACATAAGGACATGGTAGGTAGAGAGAAACAAGCATTTATAAATGAAGTCCTAAATAGATTTGGTCAAGACTCAAGAAGATTGATATTTTTATTCAAAAATGATGATGATTAATAAAACGCGAGAACAGTCCTATTCAGCAGTGCCAGTTATAATAGTTTGTTGTACCCTTCTTAGTTCTTAGTCATGTTTGTTTGTGCAACAAATATTAAAGACACTATTCAAAGTGCCGGTCGGATATTTATTTACTATTAATTGATATCTGTGGTTTGTGGCTATTTGATTGACAATGTGGCTTTTTTGTTTCCGTTAAATATGGTTGTGTCGTGTCGGTATTTTTACATTTTCTTACGGGCGGCTTATTACGTGTATTGGAATAAGTTCATTCAATTTTCAATTAGTGTGTGTTATTGTAAAATCCAATCTTTTCCATTTGCTACCCTGTACATCATCAAGCCAAAAGAATTGATAGCCTGCTGCACCAGCAATTTACCAGATTGGTAAGTAACTTTACACTTTATGAAAATTCGATTAATTACAGAATGCTGCATTTATTAAGAAACTATCAATCTTACGTTTTTCTTTCAATTTCAAATACTATAGCCGAAATCTAGAAAGAATGCATTCGCGTCATAGGTTTCTGAATTAAACACCGACATACTTTTAATGTATATCGCTTTTAAATTCAGTAACCTATGGCGTAAATGCATTCTTTCGTGATTTGAACTATAATATTAAAAAACGCTGCATTATCGATGGTCCTAACTGCTTTTGAGCTACTCTAAGGAAATAAAATTTTATGCCTTACATTACTTTCCAATACGTCCGGTAACGGGGTTGCATTAACAGTGTTCATCCTTTGTGTAACATAACTAATATTTTTGAAAGTAGTCTTGACCCCTCTACAAATTATTCTGTGGGCGGCCTTGCATGCAAACATTTTGAAGTCCGTTGATGTCTGCTTACAGAAACACAAGGAATTATTGAAGGTTAACTTGGGTGTTTTTAGAATTTTGTTTCGGTTGAGAATTTTATTTCAAGAAGTGTGGCGACGGTTTGAAATTTACCAAAAAACCTAGTTTGTGTGGGGTGGTGAATTGTGAGAAAATTAAATGATAGGGGGTAATTTTGGTCTATATAAACATCTGCAGGTGGTGAGAGAGGTCTTCCTTTCTCTTTTTCTTCGCTTGTGATCGACGTAAATACAATAGTAGTCAACAACATTATTGTCAGTATATAACAAGTGCTTTTAAGAAGTTTAATTTATAATTACATACACAAGTTGGTGTACTGTGGTACTTGCAGTCTATAAAATTATGAAGTACGTTTAGAAAAACAAAACCGAAGCTTATTGAAGATACGTAAGTACACACTACAGTTTACTTTGGTTGTTGGGACTTGTAAGGCGTCCAAAGATGGAATAGAGAGTGTTTTTGCATAGGGTAGTGGTTTGCTGATGGTGAATAGACCAGTAGAGGAGTTTGGGAGGTTTGGACCTGCTGTCGGTTGATGGTTGGAAAGATTTGGATAGCTGATTGCCGACAAGGATGGTCTAAGTTAACTTGGAAGCGATTTCATAACATGTAGTCATTATCGAGGGCAACGTGGTCAATGGTTGGATTGCAGATACGTGTGGTGTGATGTTTTCCAGGTAACTGATTTTTATAATAACATTGTCTTTTGAATGTATTTGATGTGTTTTGACAATTATTGCTTTATGGGTGCATTTTTATAAATTCTATGGACAAACGAATTTATTATTGAACTTTATAATTAATTAATTGAAAATAAGTTTATGTAGGAATGATTATTTAACATAATTGTGTAATAGCTGTTTATGTACAAAGTACCGGGGACTTTTTATAATTTCTGTGCGAAAATTTGCACACATGTTTAAAAGGGTTTTACTGTGAGCTCATATTAAGCCAGGGGTTAATGTCAGGTGTGAGGTTAAGCCCAGTTACTATAAATTGTGTATTTTTATGATGAGTAAAATTTTATATTACGATATTATTAAAATGAATTGTTTCCTAAACGAGGATATACGTAATTTAATTAATGTGAGCCTTAATAATTGAAAAAGCTTTGAATGTAGGACTTTTCTGTGTGAATAAATTGAGATGAATTCTTGTAGTTGAATTTCTGGTATAGAATAGTAATGAAGTATTTTGCAAATTCCAGTTTAGTAGCAGTTAGTTGAAGTTTTATTTTCAGCAATCCAGGTAAGCTTCGTAGTTTCATGTTGACCCAAGAAGTGAAGTTTCATTCTAGGTAAATTCGTGTTCCAGCAGAGCAGCCCAGGTAAATTTGCAGAATTTATAACGCCGAACGATGGTGCTAGAGTTCATAGAACCCAGATAAAAACTGCATAGAATTTATGACGCCCTAATTTGGGGGTAAATTCTATATTATATTATATTATATATATATATATATACAACATATATATATATATATATATATATATATATATATATATAGGACATACAATTAACAGAAGTATCATGCACATAACGTATTTATGTGTGCATAAAATACACTAACTTCTTCGCCAGCAATCTTCACTGATAAGCATCGATATAATTTTTATCCTTTCACATACACATTAAACTACTTAGTCTCGAAACACACACCGAGCACTATCTATACTGTTCATTCTCACTTCTTCGACGATCGACTAACTTCCGTTTCTCTGTATAGTAAGGTCATGCAATCCTGAGCTAACTTAACTTACAGCTAGATTTACAATATATATGCCATGGACGTAGGGTTATTCGATACATGCTTTACACTACAATGCTTATTAATTATAAATGGTACTAGGAGGTAAGAGATGTGTGCGGTACATATTCTAACTCAAAATACAGCTTTCGTACCTAACCGAATTTGCATGACCGTAGATAGTTATTTGGCACGTATCAAATCCCTTTTAGTATTTAATCTTTTATAAATAATTTCATCATAAATTCGTGTTCGATGTAAGTGCCTTTCTAAACCTTTACGTTACTTCCTGTTGGAAAGGGTTGTATCGGCTTTCAGCAATCGCATGGTCGTCGTAACTGAATGAGAATTCGCTTTTTACGGCAAGTGGGGAATTATATAGTTTTCTAGGCAGTATAGCAGACACTTTTACTAGTGCCTTAAAATAGTGAGCTGCTGCAATCGAATGCTGCGGAAATAAACCAATATCCTATCTCTTTCCACTTTAACCCTTTTTAACTTATGCTAGGCTTCTTTCTGCAGGGGCACGCAGAAAAATCTGCGTATATACTAGACCCCTTTTCTAAGGTTTTCTAGACGAATCTCTTTGTATTGAAAATTATAATTGTAAGTACTTTATTGATTCTTTGCCGTATTATATGTATATAGGTATACTGTTAAGTAGGATATGGAGTTAATTATTCATTTTATCTATACTAGATTTTATGTTAACAATTGCGCAATAATATATATAACCATTACATTGCACCATTGATGTATAACAGTGACTTTTAAGGTTCAACAAAATAGGAAATATTCGGGTTTTGGTACCTCTGCAGATTAACACAAGGATCGTTGATTTTTTGCGGTTTTGGAAACATTGTCCACAGTATTCATTTTGACGTCATTGACCTCTGCTTTTTTACACTTTTGGTGATGCCATAAATTTACATTTGTTTTGTGATCTTTGCCAACAGTCTTTACGCATTTTTACAAATAATGTGCTCGAATGAATGTAGAGTGATTGACTTTGGATTCGGAAAATTTTTGACGACAATATTCGGACTGTTCAGGTGATGTAGTACATACAGTTGCTAACCTGTTATCCGTCCATTAACCCCTACTTTAACCAGTAACACCGTTTCTTGGTCTACTTTCTCATACAGTATTGCTGATCACGTTTATTGTTTTGTAATTTTGTAATAAAGTTTCTTAAGCAGCTTGCCTATTTCTAGATAGTATCAATGGTCCATTGACAATTTATTTACCTCTAATATCACTTTCAGCCAGTGACTGATAAACATTAATTTAAATACTAGAAAAAATTTTAACACATTTATATGGATTATGGAGAAAGCTAAGAAGAAAAAGTTTAAAGCTTATGAAATGTGGTGCAACAGGCAAATTTTAAAGGTCAACTCAGAAGATAAAGTAACAAATAAAGATAAACGTAAACGAATTTGTAAGAAACCATTTGTTTGGGGAAACAATAAAAAGAAGCACTAATAGGCCATTGCTTACTACAACCAGGAGAAGTATTACTGATGTGGGGAAAAATTGAAGGAATAAATGCATAAGCTGACACCATTGGAGTATGTTATACCTATAAATTATAAATTGACATAAGCAACTGGCGCAAAATAAATAGGCTATAAAAGTTGTACCAAACCAATCAATTTGTTGATAATGACAAAGTAAATCATTTTTATTCTTTAGCGAATAAAATTAAATGTTTTGTAGTCACAAAGCAGAAATAAGAACGGCCACAAAATTTAAAACGTTAACAGCGTATACCAATTTAATAAAAATGCAATCTATATTATAAAAAAATAAGTTAAAATCTAACTCGCAAAAAATCCAATAACTTATTTTAATAAATAATGATAGTGTCAAAAAAAGCAAAAAAGTCAGTTCAGATTTTTCCGATATCGTCGGAAATAGACAAAATATTCAAAAAAAAATTTTGTTTCACGGCCTACAGGGGAAACTTCTCTTACTACATGTGTAGCTCTTGTGGTTTAATAAAAAGCAACACACGATACAAAATAAATAAATTCTTTCTTTTTGAAATTGTAATAATAGGTACAATAGGTATGCACTTTACCTTACATTTTCTGGTGTCAAGCTTTTTAAAATTTGATCAATCTGTTTAGGATTCCATTTCGAAAAGTCGAAAGGATGAAACAAGATATCTTCAAACGGTACTTCCTAAGAATATAACACACCATTAAATTAAATCTTCTGTAACGTGACTTTACCTGCAATAAATGAGCATGTTTTTTTACACTAGACAAAGGTGTATCTTTGTTTTGAAATTTAAATTTCATTCTTGATATGCTGCCTTGCTCTTCGTGAATCCATTTAGAGGGCGATTGTTGTTTTAACATATGTAGATACTAAAGAAACATATTGTTATTTTGTAGGACATTATGAAATCCAAGTACCTGGAAGACCATCTTTACGATATTGTTTACATTCAGCAACCCATCTTCAGTAATTTCTATGATAACTTCGAGTATCACTATTCCTCTTGCTTCTCGAGAAACTCCAACAGACAAATTTGTTGCCCATCGTAGAAACTTTAATTCTGAAAGAATGCTTCCGGGAGCTTCATGTCCCACTAGATGTGTTATGTACTCTTCAGACTGATATAAAAAAAAACATACACAATATTATTTTCTATTGTGAAAGATTTAGAACAGAATGGGCTCATATTGGCCGCATTCGGATATTTGGTATTAATTTTACCGAATCCAATAACGCAATACTAGAGATGCCAACACCTGGTAGTGTTGAATTCAAGAGGTATCAGGAACGAAATCTCCCCTCCCCCTCTCGCGTTATAGAATTCGCTCTGGAAACATTACATATCCTGATAGATAGAACTTTATCGACAAAAATAATTTCAGTTTTGATTAGAAACTTAAATAATCTAACTATCTTCCGCCTACATGTGCTTCCGTCCTGCTATGGGTGCTTTTACTTGATGGGCGATACTTGATATTGTATACGTGATTATTGTGAATCAATATGTACTGAATAGGCAAGTACACTATAACGGTATTGTCAATTGTCCCAGACTGCAACACCCAGTGATAGCGATTATTTGAAAGTAAGTTTTAAATTAGGACAAGCAGGTCGAAGTATTGAAAAAATTATAGTGCTAATTTTTAACGTTCGTGAGATTACTGGCATAATACCCTAAAGAATTTAATTATGCGAATCTCAATTCTATTAATAAATATTAGATGAGAAAGGGCAACCCCTGAATCAGCCTTTTTTCAGAAAAACTTAAACGGAGTATGAATACGGTTGAACCCGAAAACCCGCAACCAGTACTAATTGTAGTTGATAATAAAAATGTTAATCTTGTTGGCACAGTTATTAGTTCATGTAAGTGAAGTTAAACAAGTGTTTTTAAAAAATCTTTTAAGAGCCCTACAAAAAACATCAAGGGCATTTATTACTAAACCTTTTAAGAATTATCAAAACCTACGAGTAAAAGAAGAAAACGCTAAAAAAAACTAATCTATTGGAACAGGTCATAGGGTTATATACAAAACAAAAACAACAAAGAAGTAGACTGAAATCAAAATTAAAAAATTTTGATTCTTCCCTATTAGTTTTATTTCTCCTGCGGTAAAGTAGATCTACATTCAACACTGCATATGTGCTTAATTTGTACCTTGTAATCTCTTTACCGAACGTTCTCATATCTTTAATATACGTACAACCAGGGGAGGGTGAATCTAAGATGAATGCGCTCCGATGCATAAACTAAAAGGCACTTACTTAAGCCAAATATATATTGTAGTGGTTTTAAAGGGCTAAATTTAAGTATAAACAAGGCAATTTCAAACACCCTGTATAGAGGAAACAACCAGAATTTACGTGCGAAATTTATTTCATTTAGTGAATTTAAAGTAACAAGTATTACCATAATTTTACAATTAGTGATTAAAATTTAGTTAGGTTCGTAAAGAAAATAAATTATAGAAGCCAATACAAATTAGTAATTAATTTAATTGAGTTTAGTTGAAACGCTTCACTAGCAAATAAACACGTCGAATATATGAAATACCTTGAAATGTAAACTCCTAGAAATGTTATTTTAAAAACGTTCGTTAATGAACACCTGCATGTTTTGGAAAGATAATGTTCCCCTTATTTCAATAGATTAAAGACAAGCTTCGAGGTATATTGTGCAACGGTAGAATGTTTTGCATAAATGCTAACTAAAAGTTTCCTTAAAGCGCAGAAGGGATGGACAATCTATGATATGCTTCGAAATGAGACAGGCATAATAGCAGTTCACTTCAAAACGCACGTATTTGGTCCACATGGGTTAGTTTAGAACGCGGACAGTAATATCGATTTTCTACCACTCAAGCGAGGGTAGAAGGAAACATAGAATACGCATAAGAGAAGAATAGAGTTAATATAGGCGGGTTTTATAAGACGGCAATGGATATATCATTGGTCGATACAGTTGGTTGTAGAACAGACAAACACGGGAACATTTGAATGCGGGTTTTTCGCAAAATATCATAACGACGCACTAAATTTCGAAGATATCGAAAACGGTTGAACCAAAATTTGAAGAAGTGTTATTTTAAATTAGGTATTTCACGGGAAGAGTGGCCGAGAGGTGGCATTCGAATTGTATAAATACTCTAAGAGAATTAGCATCGCTCTCTTTTAACTTCGTGCTTTTAGTATATTCATCGCTTCAGATTACGTACAGAAATTTACCACGAGCTTGTAAGTATATAAAATTTTAATTTAAATAGTACTGTGTTGACCTCATAATTTTGAAACGCGGATAGTGTCGAGTCTAAATTTTATTAAGGTGCAACATAGATTTTAACAAGTTCGTGAAGTGACGTAAAGTAACGTAAATTAAATTAAACAACTATAAAAGAAGTGTAATATATTTGGATTTGGATTTGGATGTACCTTGTATGAATAGCATGCAGCACAACTGAGATGGTGTTTATCTACAAATAGTTGGAAGCGGTGAGCAGAGCAGAACCACGAAATCGAGAGCGAGGCAACTTAAACGCATAGTCAAAGGAGTAGGGATCTTCAAGAAATTCCAGGTAACGCTTTAGAATTTGTTGTTTTTATAAACTATGAAAATTGTTGTGACGTGTGAGAGGGAACTATGACGGTATTTTGCATTATTTTGCGTATTGAAAATAATACGTATAACTAACTTTCATTGTGGTATTTAAATATAAATCTAAAGGTGTATATAAAGCTTATTAACGTTCCTCAAGGATTTAAATTTTTATTGTTAAGAGTACATGGGTTTTTTTGTGTTTGTTGTAAGAGTATGCAAAGTAAAAAGCATACATTATTTATAATTAACTGGGTTATCATGAGCTCACCATACTCCAGAGTATACTAATTAAAATTAATTATTAATAAAGACAAAAAAATAAGGTATTATTCAGGGCCCATTTACTCCCGTTACATTCAATGTGTTTGATATTTCAAGTTAAAATTCTGGACTTTACAAAGATAGAATTTATTGAGGTGTAACTTGAGCACTTAAATGTAGATAATCTTGAATTTTTATTTGTAAATAGTGGTAAATAAATATTGTATGATTGTTGTATTATTTTGTGGTTTTATTGAGAGTGTGCGTGAACGATAAAGAGTATGATAGTGAATCTAGGTATCCAAGATGAGGCCCAACTGAGCTAGCCAGGGAGCTGTTGAAGTAATTAAATGATGGAAGCAGAATCTGGGTAAGAAATTATTTTTTTGAAAATTTTCTATTGTGTTAAATTTTTGACGATTTTTGGAAAATAAATAAAATCCTCGAATGTGTTTTGAGAAGGTACTGAGCAAGAGCAAAGTTCCACGGCAATTATGACGCCCAATTCGTGAGGCTCGATTATTCATAAGGTAAACACAACTATATATATATATATATATATATATATATATATATATATATATATATATATATATATAAAAGAAGTAAGTTTAATGAGTCTTAAATTAATACAAATTTAAGTCACTTGCCATTAATTCTTTTATTATTTAGGGGTATGTGAGGTCACAAGGGTTGTACACTCCATGTTAATGTCACCAAAGTCTAGAAAACCAAACATTTTAATCAATAAAAGTACGAAATTCGCCAATTATGCCAGAAGCAACTATTAAACACACTGTATAAAATTTACAATTAACTTTAATCAATGGAAGAAGGTTTATTCTTCAAAGATTCAATCGCATTCAGTAAGATAAATAATTTTGTACGCCATCCAATCATTTCAAAACAGCAATGCATGCATAAACTTTAAATAAATATGCATTAGGAACATCTAAAAGTAAGACAAGCACGCAATGAATCGTATTCAAAACCAACGCATTAGTGTAGGGAAAATAAACGAGACTGCTCTCAATAAACAGATCTTGCAAAACAAACATGTTTCATAAACACCGGAAGTAAACAAACGCATTCAATTTACGTCATTATAAAATTTGCCTACATGATCTTCATGTAAAATTAACACAAAACCCAAACAGATTAGGAAAACAAAACAAGAAAACATACGGTTGGCTACGTGCGATTTAAAGTTATAAATTCCTTTACAAAATAGAAATACGTGACTTGAGAAGGTTCTATGTATCAAAATCCACAATATAAAACTAAATATCTACGTAATGTGCTAAAGCATTGCGGCGAGAAATAGGGATGGTAACTACATGGAAATCCGAAGGCTGGCGCAATAAGTCAAAGTACAACGTTTCAAAGAACAAAATAAACTGAGTAAACCAATTGTACAGGTAAATAGGCGGGTCTTTAAATAGCTCACGAGCTGATAAACAAATAAGTCTTTTATGTGCGATTATTTTTTGCTACTAGTTCCAGGACTGAAGACCTAATGATAATGATGTATAGATATTATTGATATATTTCTGAATTTTCTATTTAAAATTATTTTTAATTTTCAATTAAAAAGAAGTTCAAACATGTTTTATTATGAGAATCCACATTTTATATGCATAAGTAGGACTTCAGGTATTACATGTTCGACGAACTTCAAAAGCTCGTCTAGGAATTTAATGTATGTGTATGTATCTTTAGAACTTTAAAGTTCCGAGTTCAAATTTATATTCATTATAAAAAAGTAAACAATAAGTGTATTGCGAAGAATTTGTGCCTATTAAGAAAATTTTATGGGGATTTAAAGTTTCAATATTTGTATAATTAAGTATTTTGTTTATTCATTTTAAATTTAAATGTGTATGGATCACAAATGTGAATAACAATTGGTCAAAATTTTTACAAAAATACTTAATTTAATAGGAATGGTATAGTAGAAACCACGAAAGAAGTCCCTACGTCATAGGTTTCTAACTCAATTCAAAACATACGTTTATGATTATTTAAAAGCTTAACTAATATATACGATAAAGATAGTAATACGATTTGTACGTGTTTTAAATAAAGACATACGTGAACACGTTCATCTAGGAAGACGACAGAGAAGAGTATATGTCCGTATGTTTTGAACTTTATATACTTAACAGACGAACATTTGTCAACAAGCAAAATGTTAATTTTTTTCGTAAAGCACGGTTGCCAAAGTTATCGTACGGAAAAAGATTTCAATGCAGCTGGCGTAAATAGTTTATATTGCAGTTATTGTGCGCTTCTATTAAGATCAATATATGTAACTCGGTTTATGAGAATACGTTTTATTTTAACTGAATTCATTAAACTCGTAAAACAAGAGGACGCCTATTTAAAAATAATTAAAGCAACTACCTCTATGAAAATAAAATATTATTGGCAACCATGTTTCATTACGGTTTGCAGAATGCGCGAAGCTTGACGAAAACTTCCGAATCGGAATATTTATTGGGTATTAAAACTTTCAACTTAATTCGTACGAATACAAGTGATGACGCAGACGACTTCTTTCATGGTTTCGACTATATTGTCGTTTTTTTCTCGAAGTGGGGTGAATTAATATATATTTATTGATGTAAATTCTAAGCTTTCCCATAAATTTTTATTTCAAACGACCTATGTTTTGCTATGCTTACTCTTAGCAACATTTTCCAGTTTTACTTATTATGTCAATTAGGCAAAGAAAAATTTAAAGATATTACTAGTATACGTAACAAAAAACAGGGGAACACGGGAGCATATTTTAGCTCTGAGGATGATAATGGAGAAAACGATAGAAAAAGGGGAAATCGTGTAAATAAGATTTGTAGATCTGGAAAAAGCATTCGACAATGGAAACTATGTGCGAAATACTCCAAAAGATTGGAATGAGTTTTAGGGATAGACGGATAGTACGTAGCTTATGCAAAAAGCTGTAACAGAATTAGAGCAGGTATGTAGAGAAGCAGATATTAAGAAAGGGGTAAGACAGGGATGTGCCCTATCTCTGTTAATTTTTAACTTGTACATCGAAAAGGCAATAAATGCTGTCAAATGCAAGAAGACATTTGGAATTGTTATGCAGGAACAAATGATTAATATGCTTATATTCGCATGCGATATAACGGTATTAGCATCTAGCAAGGAAGAGTTAGAAGCAGCTCTTAATGAAATGGAAACAGTTTTAAAAGAGAAATACGGTACAAAAATAAAACTAAAGTACTAGTATACAAAAGAGGGGAAAATAAATCAAAAACTAGGATACAAATAGGAAACGAAAACTTACAAAAAGTTAAGGGTTTCTTCTACTTAGGAAGCCAAATAACGCAAAATGGAAAAAGCGCAAAAGATATAAACAAAGGTTAGCACAAGGTCGTGCTACATTTAACAAGAAAAAGCAATTACTGTGTACAAATACAACAAACATTGAAACAAGGAAAAGATTGCTGAAAGCATATCTGTGGAGTACAACACTGTACGGCTATAAAACCTGGACAGTCAGAGAAGCGGACAGGAAAAAGATAGAAGCCTTTGAAATTACGTACTACAGACGTATGATGAAGATATCATGGACAGACAAATAGATAGATAGATAGATAGATAAATTACTTTATTGTGGACTATACCTAGGCCAGAGCCCATACTAGCCGTACATTATATTATTTACATGTGTTTAAGACCTTAGAATCCATAATTCCTGACAACCGGGGTTCTTGAAGATTTGGTGAAGGTGATTTGTGCCCCTACCTTTGTCGTCGACTGTGCACGTAAAGTGGGGCTGATTGTGTGCAAAGTGCGAGTGTAACTGTGATGTGGTAGTGAATTGCAAGGGTGTATATTAAGTGTGTTAGTGCCGCTGGTTGTGGGTGGTCTGTTTGGTTAAAAGGATTTCATTTAGAAAATGGTTGAATTCTTGAGGGTAGTTAGTAACTAGGAAGTTTATGTTAGGAAGTGGGGAGAACGGGTCAAAGTTTGTAGATTGCTTGAGGTTGATTTGTAGTAGAGAGGTTAGGGGACAGGAGTATATCAGGTGTTGTGGGGTTTCTAGAGATTGATTGTTGCAAGGACAGTGAGCAGAAGGAGTTAAATGGAATTGATGTAGTTTATTACGGAAGTTTCCATGGCCGGACAGAAATTGTATTGTAGGGGGATTAGAGAAAGGAATATGTGGAGGAATGTTTGTGATATCAGGGAAGATATCAAATGTATATCTGCCGGTGGTGTAGCGGAACCAAACATCTTGCCAGGAATGGAGTAGGGAGTTATGTATTCGCGATTTTATGTCAGTTTTAGGGAGAGTACGATATTCGTCATAGTGAAGTGTTCTGTCGTGTAGCATGATTGGTAGGTTATGTTTGAGGTTTCGGATTTGAAGTGAGGAGTTTAGTTGGATTTCGATCGGAGGGATTTGAAGCAGGGTATACAAGCACGCTGTGGAGGTGGTTCTGTACGCTCTAGAGGTGTAGAGTAGGAAAGGTCTTATGATCGTGTTGAGCGTACGTCTGGAGGAGGGGGGTGTAAGCGGGAGCCAAGAATCTACTGCGTATCTGTTAATCGGGATTATGATGTGGTTAATGATTAGTTTTCGTGTTGGATTGGTGAGGTGGACTGACTTTGGGAGTGCGTGAAGTAGGTTATGAAGTATGATTTGTGTTTTGGTTCAAAGTTTGGAGAGATGGGAGTTCATTTTTAGGCGTGTGTCAATGTGGAGTCCAAGGTAGGGAGCTGTTGTTGAGAGGGGAATTGGTGTGTTAAGGATGTAAATCTTAGGATTTTGGTTTGAGCTGAGGTAGCGTTTGAGCAGGAGCATTTTTGTTTTAGATGGGGAGAGTGGTTGTCTGTTTGAAGAAGACCAGGTGTTCAATTGAATTAATTAGAACGGCAGCGGTGGATTCAATAGAGGCACGAGTATTGCCTTGGATAAGGAAAGCTACGACATCGGCGTAAGCGAAGGTGGAGGTGTTTGGGATATTGAGGTCTAAGAGAGGATTGATTGCGAGGTTCCATAGGGTAGGTGATAAACGGGAACTTTGTGGACATCCTTGGGTGAGAGGTTTAGTAACCAAGTGGAAATTGGAGGTTAGGATTGCTGTTCGGGATGAGAGAAAGGATTTTATTAAGAGGTAAAGGTTGCAAGGGAAATTGGCTTGTTTAAGTTGGTTAAGAAGGTTGGGCCACCAAAAGAGATCGAAGGCTGAGTGGAAGTCGAGGAATTAGGAGACTACGTATGTATAAGGGGATGTTTGGACCGTTTGAATTAGGGAGCGGATTGTACGTTCGGCGCTATGCCCAGAGCGAAAGCCGTGTTGGTTAGGTGAGAGTAAGGAATGACGTTCTATGTGTGAGTTTAGTTTGTATAGGATGGTCTGTTTAAGCAGTTTGCCAAGTGTTGGAAGAAGTGCAATAGGTCTGTAGGATTTGGGGTCTTCGGGAGGTTTATTGGGTTTAAGTATAAGGGAGATGGAAGCATATTTAAATGGGTCAGGGAAAATACCAGAGGAGAGGCATTTTTGGAATAGTAGGTGTGTGGATTCTCTAATGAGGGGCCAGGATTTTTGTAGGATTAGGTTGGTGATGAGGTCTGGGCCGGGGGCTTTATGGGGGTTTAGCTTATTAATGAAGGAATCTAAAAGGGAGAGTTCCAGGTCTGTGTCTGGGTCCGTGTCTGGTTGGGTTAGAGTGTTGTCAATTATGCGTTGTTGCGGTTGGGTTGGTACGTCAAGAGGAGCCGAAGGTATTGCTGTATCTAGGAGGGTAAACATTGTTTGCTTAAATGTGAAAGGGATTGTAGTTGAAATGGCTGTAAGGATGTGGGTGGAAGGAGGTTTGATTAGTTTACGGTACGTACTCCAGGGATTTGTGTGTTGATCGTGAATTATGTCAAGGTAGTGCTGTTTTCTCGTGGTGTTAATGAGGATTTTGTATTGTCGTCTGTCAGTGGTATATTTGTTAGATAATGTATTAATAGAAATAGGGTCTGCATTGGTACGTTTCGCTCTTTGGAGTCTGTGTCTAGTATTTGTAAGTGAGGGTCTGGCATGAGTAAGTTGTTGTGTCCACCACGGCGTGGCTCGTGGGGTGTAATGTTTCCGTGGGATAGTTTTATAGGCAGCTGTGAGGACATTGTTGGTTATTTCGTTAGCGAGGGAATGAGGTGTGAAGTTTGCATAAGAGACTGATGGGAAAGCAGGGACGATTGAAGCTAGGGATTCTAGAAATAAGGGCCAATCTGCTTTTCGGGTGTTAAAGGATTGAATCTTCTGGTGTGTTCTGGGTGGAAGATTGGGTAGGATGTCAAATGAAATTGGATTATGATCGCTGGATTGATGGATGTGAGAAAGTGTCCAGGAACTAATTAGGTTTGAGGCTGGGGAGTTGGTGAGAGAAATGTAGATGTTGGATTTGCCGTATTGGGATTCCCAAGTAGGGATAAGGGATGGGGAGTTGTGGATTCTAAAATGGTGTTGGAGTGTAAAGTCCTCTAAAGTAGTGCCGTTTTCGTCAGTGAAATCGTTAAACCATAGTGTGGATTTGGAATTGGCGTCAATAGATATGATGATTGGTTTGTCTCCAATCGTTGTAAATATGTGGTCTAGTTGGTGTAAATAGGTATTAATGTCTGTTCTGTATTGAAAGTAAGAAGAAATGAGAAAAATCGTGCCTGATCTCCAGAGAAGTTCAATCACGGTAATTTGGGGGGGTGGATAGGGAGGTGTGGTAAGAAGCGTCAATTAGGGGGTCTGCAACAATGATGGCGGAGGTCTAGTTAGGGTCAGGCGGGCTAGGGTGAATATAGGTGAGGTGTTAGGGATTTTGTTTCGGACAAGATATGGTTCTTGGACTAAGGCGATTTGGATTTTGTGTTCTTGGAGTATGTGGGACAGCTCTAGGGTGGCGGCGCGAGAGTGTTGAAGGTTGATTTGAATTGTGCGTAGTTTGGTGTGTGAGTGGTGCGAGTCTTGCGTCCGTTTGCGTGAGTGTTGTCTAGAACCCATAATCTGTGCGTAGTTTAGTCATATAGAGAGATTGCTTATAGACAGGACAGTCGGGATTAGTAACGGGATGGTCGTGGGGGCGATTAATGCGGGAACAATTAGTGCAAACGGGAGCGGCAGTGGCCACAGGCGGTTGGGGATCGACAGGTTTTTGCAGAGTGACCAAAGCGCTGGCAATTAAAACATCGGGTTACGGAAACGAGGTCTCTGATTCTGCAGGATTTGTAGCCTATAAAAACGTGGGAATTTGTGGTGAGGATGGATCGTAATCTGGGAGAGACGTTTAGAATTAAGTTGTCGGAGTGATCTGTTTTTGTGCGACGGATGGCAATGGAGATTTCTGTTCGGTACGTGTCTTCAGGAATAAGTAGGTCTAATGAATTCTGTAGGTATATAAAGTTAAGAGCGTCAGTAGATGGAATCTCTTTGTCTAAGTCAAAGATGATGATTTGCGGGAGTTTAGGTTTAGGGAGATGTACGCTGCAAGAATTTTTTGTGAGAGAGGAGATAAGGTTAATGTCAGTGGGTTTGGATGTACGTATGGTAACTGAGGTTTTGGTAGGTCGGATACTTTGAATACTAAGATTAGAAAGTGAGGGTCGAAGGTTATTTTGTATGACTTTCAGGAGCTCAGTGGGTGTTGTATCGGATGTGGTAGGTTTTAAAGTTATGATTTTGAAGGGTGGTTTGGTTAAAGGAGCATGCTGTGATAGCGGTTGCTGAGAAGTAGCGGCGGCGTATGTGGGAGTGTGTGTTTGAATTGGCGTTTGTGCTGTTACCTTGTCTGTTGCTTGTAGCTTGGCATCTAGGCATTGTTGCACTGCTAACAGTTTCGCTTCGGAGATGTTGTATATCTGCACCGCTTCGTTAGCAATTAACGCAGTTTGTTCAAATTTCTGTAGTAGAAAATTAGCGCATGTTCGATTGATCTTGTTACTATCTGTAAATACGTAATCAGTAATTTGACGTTTAAGAGCACTGATGCTGTGTAATAATGATGGGTCAGATTGGTCTATTTCTGTCACCATAATCCCTTAATCGTTTACTTGGGTCGGAACTCACCGATGATATTCTAGATCTAGTATCTTCAGGTGATGGTGGGCGACCAATTCTCCCTGACCTGGTGAAGGGTGTTAGCGCTTCGACCGAGGGTGGTGGTTGCATGATGTTGGATGCATATGCTTGGGTTACTGGATTGCTGGTAGGCCGCTGGTGGCTGCTTGATGTGGACGATTTATTTTGGTCAGATGGCATTATCAATTGACAAGCTGTATCACTTGTGTATACAATAACACATGTGCTACGTTACAGTTACTGATGTTATTTAAAAGTTGCCATTAATTATAATTTAGATTGTGGTATACTAATTGGTTGGCTGCAAGTG
The DNA here is from genome assembly GCA_036346225.1 of Platerodrilus igneus. Classification (NCBI taxonomy): domain Eukaryota; kingdom Metazoa; phylum Arthropoda; class Insecta; order Coleoptera; family Lycidae; genus Platerodrilus; species Platerodrilus igneus. The sequence goes on along the minus strand of JARFIW010000507.1, from coordinate 4,059,359 downwards.
TAATTTACAGAAGGTCGCTTCACTGGTCTACACTTTTGGTTTCGAGCTTTAACACAAAATAAAACCTCGCGAATTAACTTCACTATGGTTATTGTTAAATTTGTGTCCTGATTGCAACGAAAGTTTATCACTAGTAATCAGGAGTGTATACTGAAAATACTACTTAAGCGTGAAAACAGCAATGAAATGCGGATCTCACGCGATCACGTCCGTATCTTTGTATGTCCTACACTTTTTATTAATACTTAAAATCCAAAATTTTAGATAAACATTAGTGTTTAAATAATGAGAAAAATAATTTGCAGCGCTTATGATGAGATCCTTTGAAAGAAGAATCATACATTATCTATATAAGGTGCGTTGCTTGTAATGTTTGAGTAGATTTTATGTTCTCTGTTGAATACGCACTGACCTTATATCTTCATAATAAGTGGTATATCAGTGCACATATTTCATTACAATAAAATTTTTCGCACCACGAACTCGGTCTTAAAACCGCTTAACAATGTTTCACTAACTTTGTTTCTAATTTACGAACTATAATAATTACATTAATAATAACGCGAAGTAATTTAAATAAACCTTCAGCGAGCAGCGCTTTCCATAGCCTTTTATAATTTACAACAATCGCTTTATTTAACTTTGGGAAAGCTAGGACTAGTTGTTAACAAACACCAACGCAACTCCTGCAGTTCTATAAATTTATACAAGAAGAGTATTGAACGATAATAGTTTGTAAAGTATCTATTACACAAAAAAAGCCGGCTCATTCCCGAAACAGGTGAGCGCGAGCCGCTTCAAAATACCTTCGCGCCGCGAAAACTTGCTTGTATAAAATAAGTATAAAATGCGACAGACAATGGACAGACAAAGTTAAGAACAAAGAGGTTTTAGAAATGGTAGAGGAAGAAAGAAATATGTGGAAGTAAAAAATAGGAGAGATAGGATGATAGGCCACATACTAAAACTGAGGGAATAGTGCCGAATATATTAGAAGCAGAGATAGGAAAAAGGAGAGGTAGAGGTAGACCTAGGTTAGACTACTGCACACAGATAGTTAAAGATGTGGGCTGTGGAAATTTCAGGGAAATGTGTCGGTTAGTTCAGAATAGAAACCAATGGAGATATGCGTCCAAGACATAAAACCTTATGATGACAAAAAATAATTGTACTTTAACCTGATGATTATTATAACCAAATACAGGTGTTGGTTTGACAATAATTTCAACTAATGCTGACTGTATGAAAGGGTTTATTGGAAAACTACTAATTCGGCAAATGTTCAAGTGTTGGAAGATCTTGGTAGCCACGGGTTGCTTAACTCCCTTCACATATCATTGAGTTTCAGTGAAATAGGGTATATATTTACAAAACAATGGAAGGGGAACCCAGCTGAATCTAAACCTAGGTTAGACTATTGCATGCATATAGTGAAAGATGTAGGCTGTGGGAATTTCTGGGAACTGTGTTGGCTAGGTCAGAATAGAAATCAGTAGAGGTTCGCGTCCAACCAGTTCGAAGACCGAAAACCTAATGACAAAAATAATTGCACTTAAACCTGATTGTTTTATAGTTGTTGGTTTTGCAATATTTTCAACTAATCTTGATTGTGCAGAGGAATTTATTGAAAATTATTAATTTAGTAATGTTCAAGTGTTGGGGGATCTTGGTAGTCAGAGGCTGCTTAACATTCTTTACATCCACTGAATATCGGTGAAATAGAGTGTATATTTGCAAAACAATAGAAGGGAAACCGAACTGTATCTAACAAGAAAGAGCATCGGCCATGTTCGACGACAACAAGCATAGAAACAAGGACAAAAGTGTTGGAAATATATATGTGGAGCACAGCACTGTACGCCTATGAAATAGGGACAGTAAAAGAAGTAGACAGGAAAATGAAGAAGCCGTTTGAAATGTTATGGTTCAATATGGACAGATAAAGTTAATAACAAAGAAGTTATAGAAATAGTGGGGGAATAAAGATATCTGTTTGAAACAAAAAAAAATAAGAGAAATGAAAGGGCAGGATATGTTTTAAGGCAATTTTGAGCAATACTGCGAGCTATATTACAAGCAGATATAGGAATAGAGAGGTATATGTAGACCTAGATCAGAATATTGCACGCAGATAGTAAAAGATTCAGACTATGGGAATTTTAGGGAAATGTCGTGTAGGTTAACTCAGAATAAGACACAATAGAGGTATGCGTCTTACCAGTTCCAAGACTGAAAACTTAATGATGATACGTAACAAAGCACATTTCGTTTGAAATAAAAATGTGTGGGAGAACCTTAGAATTTTCCTCAAGCAATATACATAGTTTAAAACAAACAACACAAATAGGATAGAGATGTATATCATAAATCTCTAAAGAGCTAAAAGAACCACAACAGAACCTAAAAAATCAGGTATAGTAGAAAAAGTATTTTCCAACAAAAATTTTTTAAAATTCATTTTAAACTGATGAAAGGACAAATTTTTTATGCTAGCAATAAGTAAAAGGTACAACCAAAATAGTTATTTAGGACCATTCCAATTCTATGTAGATATAGGTATCTTAGAAAATTCAATTTCAGATTTCAATTCAGTATAAAAAAGTAAACAAAATAGTATGTATCACGAAGAGTTTAACCTATTGATATAAAAAGATATGTAGGTGACTGCTGCACTGATAGAATTCATAAATTCACAGAGATGAAGGTGTATTTCGATGGTATACCTAAAAATGTTGAGGGTAAGTTACTGTTAGAAATAATTTACTGTTAGTCATCTTTGTATGTATTCTGATATGCGAATAAAAGCGTTGAGGTTAGGTTACTGTTAAAAATATTATAGTAGGTTTTATTATTTACATTCAAATTTCCGGCAAAAACCTCTTATGTAATGACGGATTGTGTTCAAGGTTATAGAATTTTGCCTTACAAATTTCAAACTATCCGATAAAGTCTTCGCATCTGTAAGAGGTGGATAATCTGTGGTGCAAGTTTATTCATACACACGTTCCGATTGGCCTGAACAGAGCACCTTCGCAGATGAACTTATACAGATCCATCATAAGGTGAGTTGTCAGTAATAAAATAACACTAGTGAAAAAATACTCCAAATTAAAATTACGCTCCTACTATTGTGTGATTGAAAAATTAATCGATTAACCCATATATCGGTAAATAATGAATCGATTTTCGTAGAACAAAAATAATCGACTAACAAGTAACTTGATTTCGTAAGTCGTTGCTATTTGGATGCACCAATTTACACCTTAAGCACGTTAATTATAGATATTGGGACTTCGTTATAATTTCACCTAAGAAGTGTATGTATTACGCTAATCTTGAATTAAATTATAGTTACAAAAATGATTTTTAAAACATCTTAAATATTTCCGTAAGCCCTATTTGGTTTAAAACTTCTCCAATTTATTGATGTTTTGCTGGGCACCGGCCCATTTATACCATATCAAGTCCTGTTCCCACCAATGGTCGTGACGCCAAGTACATATTCTAGAATTGCTTAAAGTAACCGTCTCTACTGTGCAGCTAATTTTTATGTGCAATCAGAAGCTCTAGAAGATGCATCTTCATCTTTAGAATTCTCGATATCAACAGTATATAATTAAGGCATTACTATTTACCACAAACGCCTTGGATATCAAACTACGGCAATTCCCTTTTACACTTACTTTTTCTTTGTAGAATTTTCGCAAATCGTTAATAGGAAACGCTACATAAAGTCTTCTAATATCGTTTACCGGTACGACACACGTAATAGTTCCCAAATTAAATGTGTATGGATTTGTCCATCGCGGCACCTCAACATCTTTATTTTTAATACTGGAAAAATTGATTCGACTGTTTTTGTAATTCGTCCAAACCCTCTGAAATAAATTTGACAATACAGACCTAATATTCGATTTCAGGTATACCTTTTCCGAGGATAGTTAAGGTCATAATGTTTGAAGAATACCAGTTTTCGTAGAATTTTAGAAGTTCTTTGTGTAAATCAATTCCTTTTTTCTTAAGGTTTGTTTTTAGCGTCCATGCATTTCCTGTAGATTAAAAAATTATTTTAAACGGCTTCGAAAAGTAGTAATTTAATACCTGTTCCAAATTTACTAAATGGATGTTTAGGATCACTAAAATACTTTAGCAATTGATCAAATCTCCAAAAATCAGATTTCAAACCTTTCTCAAACTCTGAGTTAACAGCCATTAATTCTCGCTCAGTTGCATCTTTTGTTAAAAGTGGTGCAATGAAGAATTGAGCAAATCTAAAAATATTAGAATGTTAATCAGACAAAATTGCTTATAGCCTCCATTTAACTCAATTAAACCTACTTCCTAAATGAAACTAACATAACGGGCGAGTTAAGGGTTCCACACATATTTATTTTGTAAAACGCCGGAATTTTCAATTTTTCTCCGACTATCCACTCTCCCTTTCCCAAGATAAATAACCCTGCTATATAAATGCAAATGTTGAGCTATATTTTGGTTTTATATAGGTTCTTCATAGTATATTGAAACTTGTTCTTATTTTCAGATAAGTTGCCAATAGGATTAACTTGTGAACAGTTTTGCACTACGTTTACTGAAAGAGGTAACTTTAACCGTCGCTAGTTGATGGTTATTAAACCTACGTCTATTCTCTCTTCTCCCCCGTGACACCAATCCTCATTCTCCACTACCACCACTACTCAACTCCTGTTGGTGTGGATGGTTCTAGAACCTTAAATTTTCTGGAATTTCCAAAATGTCTATGTAATTACTTTATGCATACCACCTTCAATGACATAACACTCGCCACTTTAATTACGTCACATACAGCAAACAGTTTCTTGAATTTTTTTTAATAATATCTTAACTCTGTTTTTACATCTTTTTTTAACTGATTTTCGGAAGATTTCATTTCTTTTAAAAATTTTAAAAAGTGTATAATTATTATTAGTTTTCAATAAATAACTATGTTTGAACGTTTTCTATTTTCCCCAAAATTTTCTAGAGAGGTTTATTTTAATTTTTCTTATAAAACATTTTCGTGTTCTTTTCTGTTTTCGAAGAAGCTAGGTTTACTTGTGTACAAGTTTTTCTGGAAATTGCGTTTTCTTAGAATTTTCTAGGCGACTATTGTTTAATTATTTGTTGAATATTCTTATTTACATGTTTTTTCAACAGCATATTACTCTTAAAGTTTCCAGAAATGTATAATCTCTTAATCCTACTAAATAAAACTCCCAATTATTCGTTTTGTTTTTAATGATTAATCTAAGCTACTTAGATACAAGTTTTGTGCTGATATCCTTCAATCAATGCTAAGTAACAGAGCTTCCAATTGCAATATAGTTGGTATTATTTCGTATTATTTGGTAGAATCCGCGATCCGAATAATTAAATTTTTTGAACTTCTTTCTCATCTTTGGATGTTAGTTAAAAAAGATGCAGTATTTGCTAAGTTATTCCATGTCTCTCGCTTATGTTTGCGGTTGCTAGTTTACCAAATATGGTTTGCCAATACAGACAAAGTGCTACAATAAAAGCTTTATCGAACATGTAGTCACAAAACAATAAATTAAATTAATCTTTTACCAAACCAACGCTTTTTTTAACAGCCAAAGTCGGTTAAAAATATTAGAAACATTAATCGAACGTATTTAATAATGATGCGTGCACAAGCAAACCCTGTAACATCAAAAACTGTATAAATAAATAAAAATATTCAAATTTTTTTCTGAGCTGACAACATCATGTGAACTTTTACCAATTCTACTCAAAGAACACAAAATATTAAACGCTATGGTTTATAGAATATTATCAGGAACCATGCCAACTAGGCGGAATTTTCAATCACGCGGTGTTTTATCCGTACACGAATTGAGAACTGACTTAATTAGAGTTATGAATATTATTCAAATCAACAGACGAGAATTCCATCTATTGACTGAACCTTTTTATAAAATAATGCCCCATATAATTTCTGGTCACTTAAAAAAACACTTACCCTTTAAAAATCAACAGTAATTTGGAAATCTTTGAAAAATTGATGCCAACTACTATACATTGAAGCAAACACCTTAATGAAGTTGAAAATGAATAACGCTTACTGAAAAGCAAAAGCAAGATAACGTGGTGAGAAAACGAAGCAGTAAAGTTTACCACGCTATAATTGGTCACATGAGTAATAAATTCAGTTCTACCAGACATTCTTAGCTGCGAGATTATTTGTTGCTGAAAAGTTTAAAGATTGCTGTAAATAATTTTCAGAAATGTTTGAAAACAACCATACAATATTAATTTTAGTTAAAGATGAGTTGAGAAGGAGCTTCAAGAAATGTATCAACGAAGAGTTTTCTTTCCTTTCTGAAGTAGTTTTGCTTTTAAATGAGTTGGGTAAAATTCCATTCCATTTTTCATCTTCTCCCCACCACCACTGACGCCATAGCTGTTACTTTGACAGATATTACTTTGACAGCTGTCATTTTGACAATCGGCCATTTATCGTTACGTCACTATAACAACCCGTCATTTTTCTTATGTTACAATTTTTGTCTTACTCTATATATCTACCTTTGCTCCATCCGGTATATACATTTCCACATAACTACGTCACACAGTTCTTAGAGCCGCCTGGAAGCAAAGCAGATGCCCTATCTACCAGACCACCAAGTCAAAAAAAATAATTATTTATACATCTCTTAGTATTGCTAAATGTACATATTCTATTTTTTATTTAAAGATTAATTTAAAAGTACCTATCCCTAAATTTTATATATAGACATACCCTGGGTATTTTTATTAACGATCTCCACTAAGTCACATCATTTTCAAAAAATACGCGTTAGACGTTTGCATAGGTCAACAGGCACATTTAGACAACAATTTGAGGTTGAACTTCCTTTTGATTACCTTACGTCCATTTAATTACGGATATCATTTTCTATCAATATGTCACCGACACCATTTTTTAAACTACGCTATCTTGCAACTACATAACCCTTTATTTTTTAATGATGTACCATTAAACAAAAAACGCAATTAAGAAGTATAATTTATTAAATGTGTCATCTACACCTTTTACAATAGCTAAAACAAACCCCATTATAATTTTGTTAAAAATACAGGGTGTTTCAGAATAAAGTACCGCAAATTGAGGAATATATAGATCTTGACGAGTTATCAAGAAAAGTTAGATAACAGTTTCCTGTAAACCCACCCGTTTCCATTATACAGGGTGATGAAGTGATATTGAAAAATTCATGTTTTTTAGAATATTTTCATTTAGGGTAGAGACTACTTGAAAATAGGTACACGTTAGTGTACGAATTATTACACTTCATTTCGACAAAACAGGATAATCCATTGGCGTAGAATAAGTGGGGTTATTAAACAATTTTACCCTGTATTTCATAAAAATTAAAATTCATAATTATTCCTCATTAAATTTGCCACAAGAAAGATACTCTTGGTTAATCTCTGTAGAGCTTTCCATTTTCGAGAGATTTTAAATTAAGTCATACTCAACTCATGCATGAATACAACGTATTATTAATTCTTTCAAAAATGCAAATGCAAAGGATTATTTTATGAATCCGAAACTGGTATCTGATTTAAGTAAAATACATTTAGTAAAAAAAACGTGTTTAATAAACTTGTCAGTGTTTACAAACTGAAAAATATTTGACTCTACAAGCTAAAGTTTACTTACTGAGCCGCTACAAACTACAAAATCGAAATTAGCTCATATTACTCATTATTTAAGTAAATGTTCAAAGTCACGTCCTCCGACTTGAATACATTTTCGGGCTCGTTTCTTAATCTGGTGAATAGTTTTTTGTAGAATAAACATAGAATTGTCTAAGTGCCTAAAAGCATTTTTCATTCTCTCTCTTAACTCCTGAACAGTATTAACAGGTTCAGAATAGACTTTTGCTTCAAAATACCCCAAAATTCGATAGTGCATAGGATTTAACTCAGGGGACATAAAACATATTGACGTTCATGAATTGGTTCGTCCCACTCGACTGACGACTTCCGAATTTCTTGCAGGAGTATCTTTCCATACACTAGGTAAAATGCGATAAGCCCTAGAGGGTCAAAAATTAGCATAAGGGTTTTTAGTAAAATGCGATGAGCCCTAGAGGGGTCAAAAATTAGCGTAAGGGTTTTTAGCACTTTCCGTTTGGTGGGTTTGCGCTGCTAATTTAAAATGGAGGAATCAATACGATCAAATTTAATAGTATAATGAAATTGGTCTGATACTGCGTTCCACCACATACCCAAAAGTTTGGCACTCTCCATGCCTTCGTTGAGCATGAAATTCTTCGATTCTTTAGAGCATTCTTCTCCGAGTTCAGAAAGAACAGGTTTAGAATTAGACATGTAGTATGTGGAGTCCACCCTTAGAGGGCACCAACTTTACATCCGATGCCATACATATAGCTTCTTCCTCACTATTAAAGCTATCTAACCAATCGCCGACGTAGTGGCGTTCAACAATAGCTTATAGTACCTATGGATACTGAGCAGCAAACTTAGACGCATTCTTGTTTTTTACGTACTGTGCTATGCAAGGTGAACAGGAGGCACCAAAGGTTAGTACCTTCAGACGTATATGTCAACCGTCCCATTTTCGCGCCAAAGAATCCGTTGCGCTTGCTGATCTTCTTGATTCACCAAGACCTGATGAAACATGTGTTTTATATCGCCGCATATACTGTTACTTTCCGCTCCCTAAATTTATACAAAATTGTAGGCAAAGAAATCAACAGATCAGGTCCCTTCAGTAGCATGGAATTTAGTGTTACTCCATTAACCTTTGCGGCAGCATACCATACAATTCTAACCTTTTAGGGTTTATTGGGATTTGAAGCAGAAAATAATTGACAAATACCACGTCTTTCAGGTAATGCAATTTCCCCGTCTTTGAACACCTTACGAATATATCCTTCAGCAACATACTCTGCCATTATGTCAGACAACTTTTTGGCCAAACCAGGGTCTTTTCGCATTTTGTTCTCCAAACAGTTTAATCTCCGCTCTGCCGTAGGCTTGCTATTTAGCAGGATTACCGGGTCATATCGCCAAAGTAATGCTGCCTCAAACCGACCATTCACGCGCGCCACGGATGTGTCTAATGGTTTGTGGGCTCGTTCATCTTATCTTGTTTCTATTAACTTTTCTGGTTTTCTAACCCCAAAATTTTGTTGAGAAAAATTTCTTCACAATCTGATGAAGATCAATCTCGGGACCGCATTCGCACATGTGGAAGTTAATACACTCGTTTTCTCTGGTGTGGATGTGAAGTGGACCTTAAACTGTTCAACCCAAACGAGTTTTATATGCAACTGGCTTGCCCCAGTTCCTTCTCTTACCTCTAATGGTACACAAAGTTGCCAATGCTGTAGGCCAATCAACATTGTCGGAACACAATCTTCATACCACACAATTGGCAACTTTTTTAGGTGTTGATGCTGCGATTTATCATTCGCCCTTCTCAGTGACTGAACTGGAAGATTTATCAGTGGGACTGTTCTGACGTCGGATATTTTAAACTGAAAGTTTTCGGGATGAAACCCCGAAATTGCTAGCGACACTCGTTGGCTGTCTTTCTCTTTTCTAGTGGTCCTAGTAGCGTTAGTGATGATCCTTTATCTAGAAATGCATACGTGTTAACTTTATTAGTTTTACCATTCAATATCACGGGTACAATTCTAAATAGAACGTAATTTATCTGCGGTCGATATGTATTTAGGCTGACAGTTGCCACGACTTGGGTTTCTGAAATTTTGATTGAATTTTGTTCCGCTAGTTACGAATTATGGAGCAGTGGATGATGTTTGAGGATGCATTCGTCAATAGAACAAGCCTCAACATGCTTGCACTTTTTCAATAAACGATTACTTAAACAAACACACAAATTATGCCGTTTTACCACATCCCACCTTTTGCTACGGCTAAATAATAAACATTTCTGGCAATCAGGTACGACATGCTCTGATTTGCGGCAAACCCTATCTCTAGATTTTATCACTTCGTTTTTGCTACTATCTGAAGCAGTCGCTTTTCCCGGCTTTTGAAAAGGTGTTGTATGAGGAAAACTACCTACTGGTTTATGTTTTTCTGATCCTTTATCAGGTTGGTTCCAATTCAATTGGGCCAGAAACATCATGTGCCGCTGTTTCAATGTCCATCAACCAGTCTGCAAATATGTTTAGATTAACTGTAGCAAATTTTCGTTTATGTATTCCCCAATCTAGTTTTAAATTGGCTGGTAACTTAGCAACCATTTGTTGCAAAATTTCCGGATTGTTCAAGTAGTTGGTCATTCCAGTTGATTCTATCGTACTGCACATATTCATGACATTGAGAGCATACGGCACCATCAAGTCAAGTCGCTATTTTGGCAAAAAAGGCTCAGACTCTACCTTTTTCATTAATTCATGTACAATGAGTTCCGGTTTGCCAAACAACATTCGCAAAGTGTCCACCACATTTGGAACACTAGCTGGGACTAAAAGGTTTGCTTGTACTGCCTTTAAGGCTCGGCCTTTAAGGCATTTTTGAAGACGGCTCAAATTATCAGCATTGCTAAAACTACAACTTTCAGTCGATGATTGATAACTACTGAAGAATATCGGCCAGGTTTGTGGGTTACCATCAAATACTGGTAAATCCTTTGGAACTACCTGCCGAGCTGCTATATGGCAAGGTGTTAAACCTGCTATACCGCCACCAGATAGTGGGGGCATTTGAATAATAGGTTCATTATGAAGTAAATTGAAGTTATGACCAAATGATTCTGGTTTACTAATGGGCGCACTAGCTCCCCTACCTGGAAGCATTTGGAGCCAATCCTCAGTGGGCTGCCTGCTATCCATGACTTCGCTTAGGTCGTCATGTATGGAGTTCCCGCTTTGTGTCATCTTTTCTAGCAAACTATAATTTTTGTATATATACTCTTCTTCTAGGCGTAATCGCGCCAACTCCACTTCCTTTTCTTCTTCCAATCGCCTGAATGCAAGTTGCCGTCTAATCGTTGATTTAGTACAGTTGGAAGTAAATTTTTGTATATTTGTGACTAGAGGTAACTGAGCATTGGTCACAAACGTGTCAAGAGAATCAAGCATTTGAGGTGCGGATGTAGTAGCCACTGATGCTGAATTTACTCCCCCAACGACGGAAGAAGTATTGTTCACGCGAGGAATTGGTAGTTGTGATAAACTTTTATCTCGAGACTCATTTTGGACGTTTTCACCATTAGATGTGCTAGTTTTTTGCATAACCTTTACATTTGCTATCGAATTAAGCGAAGCACTATAATTACTCAGAGCGTTCTTATTCGGAATTCTTTGACAGGCACTACCACTTTGAACAACCGATAACCGAGAATTAGTTTTAGTTAATGTTTCTGCCGGTGAAATGGTGTTGAAACGCTTGCGTGTAAACAATACTTCTGAAGAACTTGGATCGTTAAACAAAGGAGATTCATCTGTCTATTGCACCTTCCGTGTAGGATCTCATCGGCTGAATGTTGATTATTTAACCCCAGTTTAGTTATTTCGCTAATCAATACATTGGTCGACACATCAGATTCCCCTACTTTGTTCTTTTTCGATACACAAGTGTGACACGTCCAATCCACATTTGTTATATTTTTTGTTACATGTACACACAAGAAGTGATACCACACGTTGCATAGGTCACACGCTACCATCTCCATATTGTCAGGTTTATTGCAAAGGCCGCAACTACGAGTAACTCGACCATGTCTAGCATTTCCAACTCGACTTTGTGGCATTATTGGATTTATTTTAATAGGATCTTGAGTTAGTTATAACAACTTGCAGACGGATGGTCAATTTTATAAAAAAATTAAATTTTCAGATTGTTAAATTACAAGGGTCCAAGACGATTCTAGCACGGCTGGAAATGGGGGGAAAGGAAACTCAAAGCTTTGTTAGATAGTGCTCTATACTTTATTTTACAATATTTCCTTAAGCCATGGAGATGAAAATTCCTAAAATATTCGGGTTACTAAATTAATAAATTCAAATATAAGTTGCTTACAATTTGTACCCAAATAAATAACATTTATGCAAAGTTATAAACAACTGTGTTTGTGTGCTTCAATACTGCCAAGAAACTAATTTAACATCTTATTAAAACATTAATTATGTAAATCATCATAAACTTCCAACTCCATGATAACCTGATTTTTTAAACAAATTAACACTATCAATACATCATTTAAGGTACCTTTTTAGACCAAACTTTTGATTACTAACACCCGTCATGCATGAACCACATGTTAAGTCTTCTATAACAATAAACTTGTCTATGTGCAGCATCCGCCACAGCACTCCATCACATCTCACTCCATCAAAATTACTAAAGGTGATGAACAATAGATAATAAATTTTACTTAATAAACGACCAACTTGCTACTGTCTGTTGGACTTTGTTACATCTTGATTTTTAGGTAATACAGCATTGAGTGACTAGAAAACGCACTAATTAAAAAAACGACTTAATTTTACTAAAATTAGTCATGATTCTCAGGTTATTTTTTAAATAATCCTCTAAAGATCCAAGAGAAGAGTGTAATGTTTGCTTCCCATCATATAAAACTAAACAGAAACTGTTTTTTAAGTCTTGAATACCAATTCTATATTCTCCTCTGAGAATGAAATAAACAAGTTAACCAACAACTCAACCAATCATAACATAAGAACTAGTATAGTTTATTGCTAAAGTAAAATACGTATTTATAGGTGCTTGTAAACACTAATAAATTATTAAATAAGAATATGAGAGTCATATAAAGTCTCTTACAAAGGGATTTACACTGTTTGAACAAAAGCAAACAAAAATGTTTTTTTAGTCACAACAATGTTCAAAATATTACTGATGATTTTATAATGTAAAAGATGTTCAATATATTCACCATTGGCAAAAATGCGTCATCTGGAACGCTGTGAAACAGATCGCCAAACATGTGATATAGTTTCCATAATGAATTCGCAGGCAATCACAATCGCCTCTCATAGCGTCCACCCCATGTGGTTTGATGACGAATAGTATTCTTCAAAGTTCCGCAAGATCAGAAGGTCTGGTTAAATATTTCACACTTTCTCGTCGGGCTGTCCTTCTCTTAACAAATGTTTCATCCACGAATTGCTACATGTCTCGATAGTAATGTGACGATACACCATCCTATTGAAAAAAATCTTCCCTTGGGTAGAATCATGTTAAGGTGCACAGCACCTGTCACTGTTCCTTAAAAATAAAATGGCTTTACACTGTAAAGTTTACAGGGACTCTGACAAGCACGTCACATTCCTCTATAACATTGCGTTTTTCTCAACCAGTGTGCACAGTTTTAGCTATTGATGGTTCCATTAATTTAAGAGTCGTCTCATCAGACCAAGCAATCAAATCAGTCTACTATTCATAATCGCAAATCCATTCACAAACTTGGAGGCGCCTATGCGGATCGTTCTCATTTATCGGGTAAATAACTGAGTAGTGTAGAATTTCCATATTGTTTGCTTTCAAATGCGGTGGACACTTGATATATTTACACTTAGCTCATGCAAAACTTGCCGTATGCACTTCATGGGAGATATTTTGAAAGTTCGTACCACTGCTTCCTTTCTAATTTCATCTGGTAGTAGGTAAGCTATGAGAGTACGAGCACAAAACCACCCATTTTTACATGTAAATCTCCATAAGAAAATCCAAGGTTTTTTCTGGTCATTTTTGTACCCACTATGGGAATCCCCATAAGGAGGAAAATCAATGTCAAATCTCCATAGAGCCATGCCTCATTTTTAATACCCATAACAAAATATATGCATGTTTCCCAACACCACTGGATAGTGATAGCAATAAACGTAAATAAAAATAATAAATAATTAAAAAATTTATTAAATAATGTTAACAAAATAGTAATATGTTTTTCGATTTATACATTTACAATAATAGTACTATCATATAATTTTACAGCTATACCTATATATTAATTGCATAACTAATTATAATGACAAATATTATTTTATGTACAACTATATTCAAAGTACCTTTTAACGGCATCTTATGATGAATGTACTATTTACACAACTTGTATCCTATCAGTATATAGAGTTAAACCACAACAACTATATGTGCAACTGATCCACCAATATATATCACAACACATAACTGATGTATTATTAGTAAGGACTATAACAGCTTAATCAATGTTCATGATAGAAGAGTGTCCAATGGGTAATGTAGTGTATGTACCAGGAATCAAGTAACGTTTGTTATCGTGTGGACTTAAGGCAATCTTCTATTGAACAACAGTATGAACGTGATGCTTAGTCGACTGAATTAAGTTCTGCGTTACAGATACATCTTTAAGCTCTTCCAGGCATCTAACATAATCCTCAAACGTGATTCTGCTTTTTACTACAGATTTTTAACACCCTTGATCTTCTTCGTAACACCAAAATTTTGGATAGCAAGTGATCGTGATTCATCTTCTTTCATCAATTGCGAGAATTCGGCCCCCCTCTTCCTCTGCCGTATTATAAATCTTCGTCACATACATCTTAGATTGTAATCCAATAAAGTCGGTCATAATGCGCCCATTATTCTCATCTTTTATCATCCCCAAAACCTTGTTAACCAAAGGAATTCCATAAATGTTGTGTAACAATTATTATTGTACTGTAGAATTTCAAACCAATACAATAATGTGAATCATTACCCGAGTGTGAGTTGTAATTGCACCAATGCCCTGCTTTCATAGGAGGCCAGATGTAAATTGCTGCTCACTCTTTTTGAGGTTCCGGAATTCATGTCTGATTGAAGCGACCTTGCGTGTAAATATTTCCCCTATTTTAATAAAATGATGGCATTAAATTATTCTAAAACACGTCATGTTCGATTTGCTATCCGCGATTAAATTCTAAATCAGTTATTTTACTAATATCTCACAAAGACATCATCATCACATTGGTGATAAGTATATATGGCATTATTTGTTACGAACTGACCTAGTTCAATGCTTGGAAACGCCTATACTTTACTTTCATATGTAGAACTCAATAAGAAGTTTCGCTAATGTACGGATCGAGCAGCGAAATTTGATAAATGAATGTGAAATATTTAAAGCATGACGTAATCCTTTAATTTGTTAGTTCTAAACAAACAAGTTTCGTCAGGTATAATCCGGTGTACCATTCCAATTGTACATTGGAGCTAAATTTGTTCAGTATCTGTTTATCTTTTGGAGGTGTAGGACTGTTAATTTATTCCTTAAAAATAATTTTGGTACGAAACAGATTTGTTGTACATTGTAAATATTTACTCCGAGTGTAATTAAAAATGCAAAAGTATATTATAACCAAACATTTTGTATAAAAATGACCGTCGCTTCAATCTGGCAGGACGTACTCTTGAATTCGAAATTAATCCAATACCCGGAAATCGTAAAAACTATAACAGCTTTGCTCAAGAATGCAGTATGAAACAGGGCATTATCACTATCAATAATAAAGACAATATGTAGGGTGGACCATTTCCCAATCCTTTTGAATGGCGTATACCCTAATTATTTTTTTTTTGAAGGCGGGCCATACACCAAATTTTTTGGAGGTCCTAGTAATTTTTGAGGTTGGGGTGAGCCATTTCCCAAACTTTTTTGAGGGTATTTGGAAATTTTTGGAGACCGCCCCGGTTTCCCACTTCTGGGGTGAAGGTGGATCACCCCCAAAATTTCTTGTGAATTTGGGAGGTTGTTAACCCTATAAATTGGTGGACGTTTTATTCAACGCTACAGTGCTCTGGACCGCTGACGTAACAGCAATATGATCCTTGGAAAAAAAAGTTAGTGCCTCTAGCAGGAGTCGAACCCGCTACCTCTGAATTACAAGGCATGTGATCTAACCATTCGACCACAAATGCATAACGCTTATAAATACTATTCGAGGATTTATATGTTGAAGTCGGTGACGCGCTCTTGCTTATGTTTTAACTGTAGTCAATTAAGATCAATATATAATTTGTAATTCTTATTAAATAGGACCGGTAGTGAGCTTAAACACTTTTCGGTCTGTTTAAATTGCTGCGAACACCTTCCTTTTGGAAGGCCAAATGTAAATTACTGATTCGCACCCCTTTGGGAGTGTTCGAGTAGAACAAAGGACACAGTCTTGACAGCAATTTCCTTTAATGAAAAATAAGGGGTGCGCTTCAAGATTTAGTGCGCCTATTTGAATCGGTGACTATTAACTTTAAATATAACTGTTTGTAATACAATGAAAGAAATCTATATTAACTACCTTCTAGCTACGCTATTTCCCAAACTCTCTAATGTGACGGTAAGATTGACATTATTCGCGTTTCTCCGGTAACGCGTTTGTACTAACATCTACAGTAACATTCCCCTCCACGTAAGGATGTTCGTTGACATCTTTACCATCCTCGTTTACTTCTAGCAATGCCAACTTCGCCACCGCACGGTGGAATACTCCTGTTGGGGTTTGTACTAACGCTTGACGGGCGCGGCCATCTTGTCCATACCGAACTGTTAGAACTCGTCCTCGAACCCAACCGTTTCTTTTGCTGTCGTCGATAATAATTACAAGATCCCCAGGCTCGACCGGTTTCGTATCACCAAACCACTTGGTCCGTTTGGTTAGGGTAGGCATATATTCCCGTATCCATCGTCTCCAGAAATAGTTGATGTTGAACTGAATTAAGTTCCAACTATTATGTACAACTTTACGGAATCATCCATGGTTACAGTTGGTTGCTTAATTCCGCTTGAGCTTCCCAATAGAAAATGATTTGGAGTAAGGGCTTCTTGCTCCTCCGAATCTAGTGGTAAGTACGTAAGCGGTCTTGAATTAACTATGGACTCAGCTTCCACCATTACTGTTTGTAACGCCTCGTCGGTAAGTTTACGTTCTTTCGGTAGATTGAGAATAGCATTCTTTACGGAGCGAACCATACGTTCCCATGCACCGCCCATGTGGGGTGTTGATGGAGGAATAAACAGCCATTTCGTTCGGGCATTGGTGAACGTTGCAGCAGACTCCGCCTCTATTCGCATTATCTGTTGCTTTAGTATACGATCAGCTCCTATAAAGTTGCTTCCGTTATCGGAATATATTTCTAGTGGTGACCCACGACGACAGATAAATCTGCGTATGCACATTATACACGACTGTGTTGATAAATCAAAGGCAACTTCTAGATGGATTGCGCGTATGCTAAGACATGTGAATAAAGCAATCCATCTCTTAGCATTTGATCGCCCTACCTTTACAAGGATAGGTCCAAAGTAATCAAATCCAATAAAACTGAATGGTCGGAAATAAGGAGATAATCGTGCTGCAGGTAGCGGTGCCATTTTAGGAACTTCTGGTCGTGCTTTATAAACTTTGCACCACTGACATTTCTTGCTAAGCTTTCTTACTAAGACACGTAGTCGCGGAATGTAATAACGCTGTCGTAGCTCGTTGACGACGGTTTCAGAATTGCCATGAACGTATTTCGTGTGGTAGTGATATATGATCAACGAGGTCACTAAATGGTCTTTAGGTAGTATGACAGGATTCTTGGTTTCCTCCGTTGTCCATTGAGCAGCACCGATACGTCCGTCAATTCTTAGAACTCCGTCTTTATCCAACATTGGGGTAAGCTTATAAAGAGGACTAGACTTCGCTAACTGTTCCGTTTCCTGCACTGACGATCTTCTCTTTGACAGTATTAATAATTCTTTTGCATAGGCCTCCTCCTGCACGAGCCTCCAAATCTGTACCTCCGCTTTGTGAAGCTCTGCCTGAGCGAGAGTTGATGTTTGTCGTATGCCTTCATTATTTTTAGATTCCCTACACGCATCAACAAATCGCAATACATAGGCCATCGTTCGTAACAAACGATTCCACTTAGAAAACCGTTGGAGTTGTATTAACGGAGTTGACACCGAGACGACGTTACTGTGTATACAACACGTTCTTAATTCTTCTTTAGTATCGGGAACAACTTGTTCAGGCTTAGGCCAATGTTCCTCAGCTAGGTACAAAAAGTCTGGTCCTCGATACCATCGGCTCGTTGTAAGAAAACTAGGTCCCTTTCCCCATTTAGTCGCTTCGTCGGCAACGTTGAGCGCACTGGGAACCCATCTCCAATCTTTTCGGCGGTGGATGTCAAGATTTCTCCTATACGGCACGCAACAAACTGTCGGTATCTGCGATGCTCAGACCTAATCCACGCTAAGACCGTGTTAGAATCTGTCCAGAAAAATCGTTGATGGACTGAAATCGAATGCCCATTGATAACGTGTGAAATCAATCGAGTACCCAAAACCGCAGCCATCAACTCTAATCGAGGGATTGTCGTATACTTTAAAGGGGCCACTTTTGCTTTGGCTGTTACTAGCGCGCATTGTACACGCCCGTCGGAATTAATTATTCGAAAATACACCACAGCGGCGTAAGCAGTTTCACTAGCGTCAGTAAATATATGAGCCTGCAGAGAACCGTAAGTCTCACTGCTTACTCCTTTGAAGTAGCATCTGGGTATACCGACGTCGTTAACGTGAGCAAGTAAAGTACACCATTTTTCCAGCGCTCATACAGCTCGTCATTCACTCTCGTCCCAATGAATACCCGTTCTCCAGATATCTTGCATTAGAATTTTGCCATGTACAAGTAAATGAGACAGTAAACCGAGTGGATCGAAGAGACTCATTACACATTTTAAAATCTGTCGTTTTGTTGGTATAGTTCCAGAAGTGACCAAACGTTCAATTTCTCCGCTAAAGCTCATCGAAAATTTCAGCTCGTCTACTTCCGTTTGCCAAAGCATACCCAAAACACGTTCTGAACCGTTACTTTTAGAAGGAACAAGTTGCTTTGAATCTGAAACGCTTTTCCCGCCGATATAGTTCAAAACAGCCTTCAGATTTGTAGACCATTGATGAATTTGAAATCCACCTTTAGAGTGAACCCATTCCACCTCTTTGGCGACCCTTTGTGCCTCTTCAACGGTCTCAAAGCTATCTAAATAATCGTCCACGTAGTGGCATTTCAAAATTCCTTCCACGGCTCTAGGGAAACGATCAATAAACTCTAAAGCGTTTTTATTTTTAACAAATTGGGCCGATGATGGCGAACAGGCTGACCCAAATGTAGCAACATCCATTAAAAGAATTTTAGGGTTTTCATCGGGACTGTTTCGCCATAAAAAACGTTGAGCGTGTTTATCGGCCTCCACGATTTGGATTTGGTGGAACATCTCTTTGATATCGCCTGTAACTGCCACCGAGTATTGACGAAAGCGAAAAGTACAGACAACAATGGCACTAAGAGATCAGGCCCTGGAAGCAACATGGAGTTTAACGACACCTCTCCCACTTTGGCTGCTGCGTCCCAAATTAGACGCCCTTTACCTGGCTTTTTGGATTCAGAACAACGCCTAACGGTAAGTACCAAACGCGACCCTTTGGTGCTTTACTTAATTCTTCCTCAGTTGCATAGTGAGCATATCCCTTTGTTTGATATTGTTGCAGCTGAAGATGAACATTTTCCTTTAAACTGGGATCTCGGTTCAGACGCTTTTCTAGGCACTCCAGGCGACGCATTGCCATTGGATAGCTATTTGGGAACTTCACATGGTCGCATTTCCATAATAGACCTGTCTTGTAACGGTCACCAACTCTGATGGTTGTTTCTAGGAGTATACGTTTTGCTCTCAAATCGTCCTCGGACTCTAAATTTACAATCGGAAGCGTTCCAACATCTTTAACACCAAAATACTCTTTAAGCATAAGTTCAGCTTTATTGTCAGACTCACAGTCACAAATATGGTAATTGAACTGTTCAGCTGTATTTCCCTCTTGAAGTTGCCCATAAACACACCACCCTAATCTTGTTTTTGTCGCTACTGGACCGTATTTGCCTTCAATTATTTTCAGTGGGGCGGCTAAAGGTAGATCACGCAAACCCAATAATAGTTTTGGGGTAGCTTTCTCATAACTGATCACGGGCAACCTTTTCAAGTGTGGAAATTTTGTGGCTATTTCTTCAAAGGGCAAAGATTGTGTTGGTAAATTAAGGTGTTCAACTGTTCGCACATTTTCTAATCTGTAACACTTTCGTTTTCCAACCGCAGAAACACCCAGCGATATGACCTGCGAATGACTTTCGGAACGTGACATATTCGCTGTCCACTTCAAACATAACGGTACATTCGGTCCACTTACCCCAAGCTGTTCTGCAATTTCTTGTTCCACAAGAGTTGCAGAAGAACCTTCATCTAGTAAAGCGAATACTTGAATGGACTTTGAGTTTCCATGCAAGATCACGGGTATTATCCGAAATAACACTGATTCGTTAATGTGGTGATATGAATGGCTTTCCGTTTTGGGCGGACCTGTTATTTTAACGTCTTTCTTAGTCAGAGAATGCAGCAGGGGATGGTGCTTCAGTTGACAACCATCAATTTGACATTTAATTTGCTTCCTGCATGACCTACGAAAGTGAAGTTTTAAGCAGCATCTACACAATTTTAGACGTTGAACATGTTTCCAACGGTCTTCAACACTACAGTCTAAAAATATCTTGCAGTCTTTTGCAAAATGTGCTTCATTAAAGCATAGGAAACATTTCTTTTCAGAGTTTTATTGTCAGCAGAGCCACCGGATGTAGGTAGATTTCTCTGGTCATGAGCGTGAAGATTTATCTTAGCTTTTCTGTCCGTTCACACTGATTACCAGAGTATAATACTACCCTACTGACTGATTCCACTACAGACGACATAAAGTCGCTGAACGTTTGAAGTGATGGAGTAGAAAAGCTGTTCAATTGTTGGGCCCACTGGAGCTTTATGTTAGCGGGTAATTTTTCTACCAGTTCTTGTAAAGAACTGGATTTAACAGATGAGCGTGTTGTCCGACTGCGATTAGGTGCTGCGTGAGATTCTAACCGACATCCCAAACTCGATCAACGTTTCTAGTTTTCAGCTTTGGGGATGGTATGGCTAATACGTTTTAATTAGTTTATTTACTATCACCTCGGGGCGTCCGTAAAGCATGTGGAGTGTCTTTATCACGTCCGGCACGGACTCAGGGGTCAACAAGTAATACCTAACCGACTTGAGGGCACCACTTTTAAAGATCGTTGCAATCGAGCAAGATTTTCGGAGTTACTGTAGCCACAAGCAGCTGTAGAATTATTATAGCTACTTATAAATATAGGCCACTGTTCCGGTTCACCAGAGAACTCCGGTAAGTCACGTGGCATAACCTGCCTAGCGGCTAGTTGCTCTGAATTGGCTCTTTGAAAGGTTGCATGTTCTCTTCTCACAGGTAGCAAATATTCCGCACCTCCGTGATTTGAACGCGCGGAATCAAAATGACGCTCCTTCGTATTTGTGGAATACACAGGATTTGTATTTAAGGGTATAGGACGATCACCCGCTTTTAACGCCGATTGATTTCCAGCTTCGCTTTGATCGAAACGTAAACTGGTAAAATGATCGGCTAAGTTCACATCACACGTGACATTTGCACTGCGAACTAAGGTATCGTTTGCTCTACCCTGATCATGGTCATTTTTCCTCTACAATATCTTTTAGCAAAACGTGACGTTTAGGAATGGCTGTTTCATATGGAATTTGAGAACACAATCCGTCCCGACGCTGCAACTGTAGTTGCCAAATCCGCCACTGCTCTTTAGTTCTTCCAAGTCCTCTACTGAAGGACTTTGCTGCTCTTGAAGCCTAACCATTTTATGCTGTAGTAAACGAAACAACTGCTGTTCTGCTTCCGGTTTAACTTTAGAATTGGAATCCTTGGCCGACGGTACGTTTTGTTGTGGTTTTAACTGGGTTGTACCCATTACCCTGCAACGTTTACTTCCTCGTTCATAGGATTCTCAGCTAAATAAACCGAGCGGTCAATTTCGGACAATCTCACGGATGCTACAGACTTTAAACTTTGATTGTTTGTGTATTTAGGAACCTGATTCTCGACCCATGCAGCAACATTTTGTACTCGCTCGTGACATTCAGGTTCTGAGATGAAGCTGCAGTTATCTGCTTCTTCGTCTAACAAGCCCTTTCCAGTAGTTCATATTTCTCTTGCATGTATCTTTTTTCTAATTCCTGTTCCTTCTTCTCTAAAGCGTGCTGTTCTTCTAAACGTTTTAATTTAAGTTCCAACTGCTGCGCTTTGAGTTTAGAAGTACTAGACCGTGAAGATTTAGCCATCGGGGGAACAGAAACGCATTTCGCACAAACCCAGATTCGATTCACAACAGATTCGCTTACACCCGCGCAAGAATAGTGCCACCAGTTATCGCACTTATCGCAGGCAACAAGATTATCTGCCGCATCTGGCCTTTTACATGCAATGCAACTGAAGCAAAAGTTGAGATCCAAATTATTATCTTCCATAAATCTTGAAGATTTTGTTCGAGTAGAACAAAGGACACAGTCTTGACAGCAATTTCCTTTAATGAAAAATAAGGGTGCGCTTCAAGCTACAATTTTAACAATTAATAATTTAAACTTTTTCTATAACTTACATTTAGTGCGCCTATTTGAATCGGTGACTATTAACTTTAAATATAACTGTTTGTAATACAATGAAAGAAATCTATATTAACTACCTTCTAGCTACGCTATTTCCCAAACTCTCTAATGTGACGGTAAGATTGACATTATTCGCGTTTCTCCGGTAACGCGTTTGTACTAACATCTACAGTAACAGGGAGCATCGAAATTTAGGTCCTATTCCAGTAAATTTGAGTACAACATGATGTTTATCCAATAGTTTATAAAATGATGGCATTAAATTAATCTAAAGCACACTTGTTATATTTTCCTATACGAAGTAATTGTCAATCAGCAATTTTGTTAATATCTGATTAAGATGCATGACTGAATATAACACCACAGATACTTTAGTTATCACATTACTATAAAATATGGCATTGTCTCGAACTGAGTAATACACAATTCTTGGAAAACGTATTCAGTTTACATCCATGTATAGAAATAACTATCTACCCAATAACAATAACAGTTAAATTTTTTATAATTACAAATGAATCGGTATATTTATTTATATGAGGTATTTTGTAAAATATGCGGTATTCACGTTTCTCGATATCATCTCTGTTACATGCAACCCGATACTGGAAAGTCAAAAACAACAAATGTCAACTTTATTTTCTATGATTTGGAAAGGATGTAAGAAAAGATTCTAGATAACTGTGATTACTTACATGAACCCAACTTATGTGTATTAGCAAGTAGGTGTTACGTATGTGTAGATGAAAACATTTTATACTTTTGCTAGAATTGTGGAGACAGACAAGTGATTTATAAGGAAAATGTTATAATTAACTTCAAGAAGTGCATTTTTGCAGCAAAACAAAAATTCAAACGAGTTGTGGTAATAGCTCATAATGGACAGGCAGGCATTCGATCATCAGTTCTGTCTAAATTGCATAATAACCGAATCACAGTGAACAAGAGCGTGCACTAACCGGCCCGCCTTCAAAAAAAAAAAAATTTAGGGTATACCCCATTCAAAAGGATTGGGAAATGGTCCACCCTACATATTGTCGTTATTATTGATAGTGATAATGCCCTGTTTCATACTGCATTCTTGAGCAAAGCTGTTATAGTTTTTACGATTTCTGGGTATTGGATTAATTTCGAATTCAAGAGTACGTCCTACCAGATTGAAGCGACGTACTTTTTTTACAAAATCTTTGGTTATAATATACTTTTGCATTTTTAATTACACTCGGAGTAAATATTTACAATGTACAACAAATCTGTTTCGTACCAAAATTATTTTTAAGGAATAAATTAACAGTCCTACACCTCCGAAAGATAAACAGATACTGAACAAATTTAGCTCCAACGTACAATTGGAATGGTACACCGGATTATACCTGACAAAACTTGTTTCTTAGAACTAACAAATTAAAGGATTACGTCATGCTTTAAATATTTCACATTCATTTATCAAATTTCGCTGCTCGATGCGTATATTAGCGAAACTTCTTATTGGGTTTTACATATGAAAGTAAAGTGTAGGCGTTTCCAAGAATTGAACTAGGTCAGTTCGTAACAAATAATGCCGT
Source organism: Platerodrilus igneus (assembly GCA_036346225.1). Lineage (NCBI taxonomy): Eukaryota > Metazoa > Arthropoda > Insecta > Coleoptera > Lycidae > Platerodrilus > Platerodrilus igneus. The sequence goes on along the minus strand of JARFIW010000507.1, from coordinate 4,035,213 downwards.
ATATATTTATCACCAATGTGATGACTAAGGCGTCTTTATGAGATATTAATAAAATAACTGATTTAGAATTTAATCATGTATAGCAAATCGAATAAGACGTGTTTTAGAATAATTTAATGCCATCATTTTATTAAAGTTGAAGAAATATTTACACGCAAGGTCGCTTCAATCAGACATGAATTCCGGAGCCTCAAAAAGAGTGAGCAGCAATTTACATCTGGCCTCCTATGAAAGCAGGGCATTGGTGCAATTACAACTCACACTCGGGTAATGATTCACATTATTGTATTGGTTTGAAATTCTACAGTACAATAATAATTGTTACACAACATTTATGGAATTCCTTTGGTTAACAAGAAGGTTTTGGGGATGATAAAAGATGAGAATAATGGGCGCATTATGACCGACTTTATTGGATTACAATCTAAGATGTATGTGACGAAGATTTATAATACGGCAGAGGAAGAGGGGGGCCGAATTCTCGCAATTGATGAAAGAAGATGAATCACGATCACTTGCTATCCAAAATTTTGGTGTTACGAAGAAGATCAAGGGTGTTAAAAATCTGTAGTAAAAAGCAGAATCACGTTTGAGGATTATGTTAGATGCCTGGAAGAGCTTAAAGATGTATCTGTAACGTAGAACTTAATTCAGTCGACTAAGCATCGCGTTCATACTATTGTTCAAGAGAAGATTGCCTTAAGTCCACACGATAACAAACGTTACTTGATTCCTGGTACATACACTACATTACCCATTAGACACTATTCTATCATGAACATTGATTAAGCTGTTATAGTCCTTACTATAGTCGAAATCAGGAAAGAATGAATGCACGTCATAGGTTTCTGAATTAAAAAACGACATACTTTTGAAAGATCTATCGGAATATACTTAATGCATAAGATTTGAAAGTATGTCGTTTTTTAATTCAGAAACCTATGACGTGCATTCATTCTTTCCTGATTTCGACTATAATAATACATCAGTTATGTATTGTGATATATATTGGTGGATCAGTTGCACATATAGTTGTTGTGGTTTAACTCTATATACTGAAAGGTTACAAGTTGTGTAAATAGTACATTCATCACAAGATGCCGTTAAAAGGTATTTTGAATATAGTTGTATATAAAATAATATTTGTCATTATAATTAGTTATGCAATTAATATATAGGTATAGCTGTAAAATTATATGATAGTACTATTATTGTAAATGTATAAATCGAAAAACATATTACTATTGTGTTAACATTATTTAATAAATTTTTTAATTATTTATTATTTTTATTTAAGTTTATTGCTATCACTATCCAGTGGTGTTGTGAAACATGCATATATTTTGATATGGGTATTAAAAATGAGGCATGGCTCTATGGAGATTTGGCATTGATTTTCCTCCTTATGGGGATTTCCATAGTGGGTACAAAAATGACCAAAGTGGACCTTGGATTTTCTTATGGAGATTTACATGTAAAAATGGGCAGTTTTGTACTCGTACTCTCATAGCTTACCTACTTCTGGTACTGATTTCTTTCTGCGACACTGGTCCTTCTTCAGACTATACAAGTTTCTACGCTCTCAAACGTGTGAAATAATTTCGTGATTGTTACACGTGACGATGACGCAGTATCAAATTTTACTCGTCATCGTCTCTGGATTTCTTCCATGTTCTCACATTTTCAAAAAAGCTTTAAAATGTTTGCATTGCTTAAAGATAAGGTTCCCTATCATCTCGTTAATTACTTATCACTTCTGATAACTGAACTGAAAATTAAATAAAAACAAATAAATGGCAAACACTCATCATGGCAGATTAATTCAAATGCTCCATCACGTTATCTGGTAAGTCTTTCTCGGTTATTAACCTTCAAATAGTGTAAACCCCTTTGTGGTACAACTGTATGTAAACAACTGACATATCAAAATGCTCTGAAACAAATAATAACCACTTTAGAATAGGAAAAATTTAAACAAACTTTTAACAAAGTTTAAATTAGCTGCAATTCTGCAACATTACCGCAACATTTGTGATTATGCAAAAGTGGTCAACATAATTTGGAAATTGTGTTGCCACTAATAGCTTCCTTAATATCATGCAATACCATTAAAAAACTACTTCATACTACTCAAAGTTATAGTAAAAGTAGAAACAACAAACCTCTTAAGACCTTCCTCTAAATGTTCAGAAATAACATTAAAGTAATACATGGTGTGGTCAGTATATGTAGCAGCATTACTACCTCCTCCGTGTTCGTTAAGAAACCGGTTGTACTCGTTTTCAATTGGAAACTTCTGAGTACCCAAAAATAACATATGCTCACAAAAATGTGCCAAACCAGGAATATCGTCAGGATCATTAATGGTGCCTAGATAAATCACTCCTTAGTTGGACTAATTAATTTTAGTTAAAGTTACTTACCTACGTTAACGTCCATTGCTGCTGCTGCAACGTCAGTTGTTGGGTCACTGATAAGCAACACCTTCATTTTATTTGATAACTCAAGACCTCGATATTGCCTATTATCATTCTCAGATTTTAGCACTGTATCAACGCGTCTTAAAACCAGGGCATGGTTTTGAATTGCTGTAGAAGATCTGTAACAAAAGTACATACTGTAAACATTGTCCATAAAACCTGTTACCACTTGTTAGTCATAATAACAGCTAATTAGTTTTTAAAACCCAGGTGGTATATATTTGTTGCGTTCTATTTTATATTAAAAAATTTTTACCTCGATAATTTAATTTAAAAGCCATTTTAGTTCCTACCTATTTACATTTACGTTTGCTATAATTCCAAGCTGCGTATATAGGCAGCCAACTATATGCGTCCTTCATTAAATTCACGAGTTCGGTTGTCTATATTCTTTTTCTTATCTGTACAAGTCCATGTGTTTATACTCTGGTTCCTTATCTTTCACGAAAACTTGATTACGCGTGCCTCGAAGTGAAAGTGGTATTCTTATAGTGTTGAACTTTAAAAACAGTTCGTGACATAAAATAAGTCTTGTATGGCAAAATAGAATGCGTGCATTTTAGTAAAAGTTGTTGACTGTTAAAAGCAAAAGTTGTATTCTTCTCCACCGTTTGTTTTCTCTTACACAACGCCGACAATAATAGTGATCTTTCTATAAACAAGTGTTTATTTGCGGTTTTGAAAATAAAAACAACTTTAAGCGATATATGACATGATGGCCAGTGTTATCAAGCAGTTTCAATCTTACAATAACATATGTGTATTGAAGTGAAAGACACCATTTAAAATCGTAAGAAAGTTAGTTTTTGTTCACTTTTATATGCATGGCATTTTTTTATAACAACAAATAAAGATGTTGTGACTTTCCTTTTTCTTATATACATCTATTTTCAACGGAAAACTTATCGAAGACTGAATCAACCGCAAAACACTATAATTAAAAAGGTTGAGCATTGAGGTAAATATTCAGAGATGAAAGGTATTACAACTTTAACTTGAACTACTGTTTAAAATCGTTGGGGGCTAATCGGTGTTGAGGATTTTTTAATTTTTATTGACACCTTCTCACTCTCCGACTAGTTATTTAACACGGCATCCGTCCGTTCCTCTTTTTGTTGTGATAATCGGTGCGGGCTACTTACGTTACCTTCGTACCCTGTTTCTTGTTGACACAGAATACCGTAACATATTTTTTAATTTAGCGATGGCCACATCGTCGACGATGGTCAACTGGTTGATCGCGCAAATATATTCGGTTCTTGCGAGAGCGGGAGCTGAGGGTAACATCAATTAAATAAAAATCAGAAATTATTGCCAACACGAGTTACATATCCCCCAAATCCATTTATGTATAGAAATTAAATAGAAACTATTAAGAAATTATAAAGAAACTTAAGTTAGATGCAACATTGTAATTCAAGGATAAATAAAGAAAAGGTTAATGAAAGCTCACAAGCAAGTTGTGAGAACGGATATGAATACATTGTATTCCAGGCGTAAGTGATACTGCAGGTGCAGGTCACAGACGGTAAGAAACCGCAATTATTAGAATTAAAATTATTACATTGTATAAATTAATTGAATAAAGAAATAAGCAGACATGAACTTTGCAGTTCCCACAGAAATGTGAGGGGCAGAAACAACATAAATACCCCGGGAACCTCAAATCCGTCAGTCAGTCTAGCCTCTCAGCTTTTACATATAAAGATGAAATTACAAAAGAACGCCAAAATAGCTGGTATGTTTTTGTCGAGGATAACATGAAACCCGACATGTGGGGAATACCCTACAAAATTATTGGATAGAAAATTCGTCAACATCTGACTTTCACACCAATAGAAATTCCCAAGCAACCTGTAACATACACAACCACATTGAAAGAACCCATGACTATCTTATTAAATGAATTGCTACCAGAAGATAACGCTCAAAACGAAACACAATATCACATACAACAACGACATTACATGTGATTTTCCAATGCTCCACCCGAAGGTACTACACTGGCCAGGAAGCGAGTTTTTGTTACCTGAAAAATTTTGAATTTTGCCGAACCCTTGCTGTTCCAAGCAAGGTAGGGATCTTTAACGTGCGTGACAACACTCACACACGGGACCTCCATTTTACCTCTCATCCGAACGAGGGTGTATTTTTGTGAAAAATGCTCGCCTAACATTTTTCAAGCGGACCGTGTCGGGATTCGAACCCGGGACCTTGGGCGTAGTAGTCACACACATACCACTACGCCACGGGGCCGCCTATACAACAACGACAACAGATCGGGACACGATATGAAACCAACTACAAAATAAACGAATTTACTGAGCAAGAAGTACTGGACGCCATAATTCAGGGCAAGAGCAAAAAGACTCTTGTATCCAAATGGAAGTAATTAAAACTCTAAGATACAAACTAGCACAAATCCTAACAACATTTATAAATGAATGTTTGAAATAGGGCAGGGTTGGAAAACAGCAAACGCTGCGATTATATATAAGGGTAAAACCAACGACCCCACCAAAGTAGACTCTTATAGACCGATTTGTCTCTTAAACGCCATGGCAAAGGTACCAGAACGATTACTTTACAAACGAATTAAACAACACCGGAAACTAACTGAGGAGAATCCCTTTCAATTTGGCTTCAGAAAGGGACGATCTACCGAAGACGCCATAAATCAACTAATGAATACAGTACGACAAACAAACGAAAAGAATTGCATAGCTATATTTATTGATATCAAGGGGGCTTCAACAATCTTTGGTCGCCTTCTTTATTCAGACGACTTCAAGTAATCCAGTGTCCAAAACTGCTTTATCACAGCATCAAAACTATTGTCAAGATAGATACGTGTACACCCGAAGTGCAAACGATATACTTAACATACCAATTACAAAGAGTTGTCCACGGGGTTCAATCTGTGGATCGCTTTTATGGGATATAATAATAGAGAAATCATTACAACTGCCTCGGTCACAGCATATGCTGATGACATAGCCGCGGCTGTTAGAGGTAGCTCAATAAATCATTTAAAAAACAAGACAACTAACATTATGGACCACATATCTGACTTGTGTAAGTCCAATAAATTACAAATTTTTACGGAACAAACAACCTACTCTATGCTAATGGGTGGTCTGAAAATGGGCCCTTATTTTAAGGTGGAAGGAGTCACCGTCAGGAGATGTAAAGCTATCAAATACCTTGGTTGTAGTAATAGATGAAAAAACAAACTACCTGGACCACATCGAAGACAAATGTAATAATGCGAAGGTCGCGAATAATATCCTAGCAAACTTGGCGCATAATGAATACCGAATCCCCTGGAAAACATAAGAATATACAAGAATGCGATAGTGCTAGCAATGATCTCACGTGCAGCTAGCATGTGGGCACATCGACTAAATACCGTAAAAATAAAAACCAAGACAAATCAGGCACCACGAACAACAATGATAAGACTAACCGGAGCGTATCGAAAGACTTCGTTGGACGCGCTGTCGATGATTTTAGGCATAATTGCCATTTGATTTGCACATCAAAGAGAAGGCAGCGATTTATTAAATGAAGAAGGGAGAACTAAACCATGTCCACGAGCTGATTGACGGCGAAAACCAAACAATAAAGGACGTACACTATAACTCACTCCGTACTTGACAGGCAGGATGGAGTGCAGCCACTTACGGAAAACGGACGCACTTTCTTACCAAACTTACAAGAAAGAATACAAATGAAACTTTTTAATAAATTTAAAGGTATTGTTCAATTCCTCACGGGACATGGACCATATGACACATCAGAAGTCTTCAAGAACATGACAAATGCGAATGTGGACATGGTACAACCAAACAATAAAGGACGTACACTATAACTCACTCCGTACTTGACAGGCAGGATGGAGTGCAGCCACTTACGGAAAACGGACGCACTTTCTTACCAAACTTACAAGAAAGAATACAAATGAAACTTTTTAATAAATTTAAAGGTATTGTTCAATTCCTCACGGGACATGGACCATATGACACATCAGAAGTCTTCAAGAGCATGACAAATGCGAATGTGGACATCAGGCTTCACCAGGACATATAATATTCGAATGTCCGATGTTCGAGATCGAGGCTAGAGAACTAAGAGAGCTAAATAAAGATGCAATATTCAACTACATACGATCAGAACACACTTTCAATATCTTGAACACTATAACAAATAGAATCACACATACCACAAAACAACAATATATTGCAATTTTTAAAAGACTACAACGGCAATAACCAATCATAAATAGAGAGGAAAACATCGACATCAACACAGAGATTTATGACACATTTTCTCTGGAGGTTCCAGCCGAATGTTTCTGCTGAGACCAGAAGATCACTATCGAAGTCGAAACGCATAATGGACAATTCTTCAGCACCAAGAAGGAACACAGTGGATTAAGAACAAACATACCATGCAACCAATGGATATGACGAATACATGTGTGTATATACAATATACGAGCGTGTATGTATATTATATATATATATATATATATATATATATATATATATATATTTCAAAATTGATTTGTGGGTTTGAGGTCGTCACTGGATTAAGTTAAAAACTCTTTTTTATGGCCTAAATTTTCGAATTTATTTTAAATTATTGATCACAGGCTATCTAAAAAAATTTTTATACGCTAGATTACAAATGTGGTACATAAATTATAAACTTACAAACTTGAGGTTAATTAAAAACTAGCATACCAAACATAATACAAGTCTTGGAAAAACTTGTAAAACTAACAAAATTAAAAGTATTTAAACATAAATTGTAAATATTAAACTTGTATATACATCAATTTGATGTCATAAATTTTGATGTAAAAAATTTTTTGTTTCATAGGATATAAGATGACTAATTTGTTTGATGACAGAGTATCGAGTGCATAAGTATGTTTGAGTGTGCATGTATATTATATGATGTGAGTGTATAGTGTATGCATGTGTGTGTATGTGTGTGTGTGTGTGTGCGCGCGCGTGTGTATGTTTACTTTAATTTTTGTCATTAATTTTGTTCAAAATTTAATAAATATGTGTATATGGAACTAAAGTTACTAATATCTGTTTTCTTGTTTATTGTATTTTTAGTTTTAAAAATATGATGCATTTCCAAAAATAATTTTTTTTGATTTGTTGTTCTCTATTCTTAAGATGTTTTGATTTTCAAAATCCATACTGTGGTTTATATCTATTACATGTGTGGTTGATGCACATGCTTTTGGTTTGATAGTTGTCACTCTTATGTTGAGTTATCCTTTGTTTTAATAGTTGAGGGGTCTGTCCAACATAAGAGTGAACGCAATTCAAACAGTTAATTTTATATATCAAATTTCTCTGGTTCATTTTAGATATTTTGTCTTTAGTTTTAGTAAAAATATTTTGTAATGTTAATACGTTTTGTCTAGCAAATTTTATTTTTAATTTTTAAAAACTTTTATTAATTTTGATGTTAAATGTTGAATATATGATATTGTTTTGTAAGTGAATAATTGATTGGCACTGTTTTGATTACTGTCATTTAATTTGTTTGTATTGGGATTAAATTGTTCGGATAGTAATTTCTTTATTAAATGGAGTGGATAATTGTTAGTTCTTAATATATTAGTAAGGATTTTTATGTTTTTTGGGTACAAAGAGGGATGAGAAATTCTTTTTATTTTTTGTTTTAAACCTAATATTATATTTATTTTTGTTTTTAGTGGATGGTAGGAATGAAAATTCAAATATCTCTCTGAATGTATTGTTTTTTGATACCAATCTAATATAATTTTGTTCTCATTGTTTCTTATTAGCAATGTGTCAAGGAATGGAACTGTTCTGTTACATTCTTTTTCAACTGTAAATTGTATGTGGGGATTATAATTATTAAATATACATAAAGTTTCTTCTATATTATCTTCAGGAACTGCTGTTATGGTGTCATCGACAAATTTTTTAAGAAAATGTATTTTAAATGGTAAAATAGCTATGACATTGTCCAATAGAGTATTCATAACTAGATCAGCAAGTAGTACATGGGGCATCCAAATATTTGTTGAAAAATTTATTATTATAACTAAAGTAACTACTTTCAAAAATAAAATCTATTATATCTAAAAAAAGATTTTTGTTAATTTTGCAGTTCAATTCTATTTTATTCCAAATAAGTGATAAATTTTGTTTTACTAGGTTTTTAGGTATGTTTGTGAATAATGAAACTACATCTAAACTAATTAATACATAATTTTCAGGTAATTGGAAGTTGTTTATAAATTCAGAGAAATCAAATGAATCTTTGACATTGTACTTATTTTCCAAACTGGTTTTTATAATTTCTGAAAGGTATTTGGATAAATTTTCTGTTGGAGAATTGTTGGATGATACAATTGGTCTTAGTGGATTTCCGGGTTTATGAATTTTTGGAAGTGCATATAGTCGAGGTGCATTGCTGCTGTAATTATTAAGTTTTTTGGCATCTGCTTGACTTATGAGATTTTATTTTTAATGTTCTTATTATACATAAAGATTTATTTTGAATTGAACATGTGGGATCCTTCTTCAATTCTTTATAAGTCATTTCATCACTTAGTAGATTTATTAATTTATTAGTGTAGTCTTCTTTGGACATTAACACTGTTGTATTGCCCTTATCAGCTTTACAAATAATTAAATTACTGTTTTTTTTCAAAAATGTTTGGCATTTTATAAATTTCATTAACATTTTTGGTTTCTTTTTGAGATTTCATGAATAAAATTTGTAATGTTATTAGTAACATAAGTTCTGTATAGATTTCTCTTCTCTTCGTTATTGGTATTCTGTATAACATCTTCTAATTCAGCTAAAAGGTTAGAAGCTAAGTTGCTATCTATTTTTGGATTAACACTAAATTTTGATCCTAATGACAAAAATTGTTTGTATATCAAGTGGAATTTCAAGATCGCTAATATTTTTAAACCATTTGTCTGTATGACACATTATGACATTTTGCCTTTTTAAAATGTCATTAAATTTGTTTAGGTTATTATTTTTGATTTTATAAAAAGATTTGTTGTATGTTATATTTAATCGTCGTTTGTATTCAAAATATATATGGTTTGGTAAAATATTGTTGACCTTGTTTTGTATTACCTTGAGTTCTTTGTTGAAATTGGTAACCAGTTGATGTGTAATTTGTATTTCTAAATTTAGTATTTTTATAGTTAAATTTAATTTTATTAGCCATAGATTTAGTACTATTGCTTAATAAATTGTAAACATTTTTTAGTGCATTAGGTATATGACTTGGTGATACTTCGTTTTTCCTGCATTGAAGAAGGAAAATCTTTCTGTTGTTTAACGATGCTAGTTTGATGTTCAGACTTGCCCAGCGTTTAAAGAGTAAAGTTGTTTCTGCTCCATATTTACTTGATATTATGTTATAGAAACCCATATTTATTCTATAAAGTGAAAATAATTACGACCCAAATATTTGTATTTCAGAATTGATTTGTGGGTTTGAGGTCACTGGATTAAGTTAAAAACTCTTTTTTATGGCCTAAATTTTCGAATTTATTTTAAATTATTGATCACAGGCTATCTAAAAAAATTTTTATACGCTAGATTACAAATGTGGTACATAAATTATAAACTTACAAACTTGAGGTTAATTAAAAACTAGCATAACAAACATAATAAAAATCTTGGAAAAACTTGTAAAACTAACAAAATTAAAAGTATTTAAACATAAATTGTAAATATTAAACTTGTATATACATCAATTTGATGTCATAAATTTTGATGTAAAAATTTTTTTGTTTCATAGGATATAAGATGACTAATTTGTTTGATGACAGAGTATAGAGTGCATAAGTATATATAATATATAAGTATATATATATATATATATATATATATATTGCTATGCTCTCTCTAAATTATCATGCCCCTTCGTTGTGCGCCTTATTAATTTTGCTATGCACTGCCGGAATTCTTGAGCCCCTATGTTGGGCTGTTATTATTTGCTATGTACTCTAAATTATTCGCGCTCCATCATTTGGACGACCATTTTAATATTTACTATGAATAAACAAGATTGTAATTATCTCCTCCGACGTTGGGCTGTCTTATTAATACTGCTATCAATTCCCTCCAGAAACTTAACTGGATTTTATCTTGAAGCAACCTTGTCTGCCAATAGCAAAATTCGATACGTTACCGCCTTGCGTGTTATCAATTTCCTATTCAACTTGTAGCTCCTCCTTGAACTATTTAAATCTTATGACCTCGACTAGCATTTATTTGGAATTATAAAATTCAGTTAATTTCGATTTTATATAATGAAACCAATATATTTTGTACAGCTTTTGTAAATTATTTGAAATACACTTTTCAATTAGTTAATGTTGTAAATTTCATTTATTAAACATCATATCCTATTTACTCAAAACCCAAAGTCACCAAAAAAAAACCTATTATCCTTATCAACGAATTTTTGTATATAAACAGCAGTAGTTATGAAAGGGGATTTATTCATTTTAGAAACATCGAACATGTAAGTTTTGAGTAAAGATTAGTTCTTTCAAATGTGTAAGTTCCAATAATTTATAAAATATTTTACAACATACAATATCTAAAATAAAACTTTGAATTAAGAAACATAACTATTGTTAAAAATGCTACAAAAATTAAATTTTTGATATAAATAACCCTGATACAAGAGCGACTGCTGACTATAATCGAGTAAAATAGATGCACTTTGTAAACTGATATTTTAACGTCAAATGGAGATTTAAAACGAAACCAAGAAGTATTTGATGCCGTTAATTACGATGTAAATAAGATTTTTATGAGCGCCATTTAACAATAACAACAGCAAGTATAAATTTTGGATTTATTTTCTTTGTAACATATAAGGATATTTAGATATTAATACTTAAGTTAGAATAAGCTTTTAATTTTATGAAAATTATTTGTTAAGGGGATAATTTTCAGCAAATTTTGAGGTTATAGTTCGAAGCATTTTGACCTTTACTAAAATTATCTATGCTGCGTCATTACACTAACGGCCGTGGTAATAAAAGGGATAAGAATTATCACGAGAAATTTTAAAGAGAATTTTTGTAACTTACAGAGAAAAGATTTTTATTCTGTAATTGTTGACAAAGATATAGGTAAGTTTGAATGAAGTCCAGCATCCACGCTTCCGCCTTCAACGTCGCGGCCACAGCCGCCGCCCCTGTTGCATCCGCTACGTGTGTAAGCACCGAACTTTTCGGAAATACAGTTTACAATGCGTTACTTCTATTGTAGAACTCTTAAACTCTTGTCCTTTTAATATTTCTAGCTTGAGCATTAGAAAAGGTTCTAAAGTAAACACTTTTGCAAACTCTTCTCGCAAGAGAGAAATTCGCACAATATCTCATTCGGCGCTAGCTAATTACAATGCGCCGATGGCTGCTGCAGTTTTTTGCACGTCGACTCTGTGAATAGACTCGTATTCGGCCTTAAATTCTACTTTAAGATAGCCGTTAGTCGTCTGATGCCTTTCGCACCTCCAGTGCCACACATCGGTTGCAGTGGCAGCAACAGTATCCATGGTAGTATCAAAAATTTCGAAAGTTATGTTCGATAGTAATGGATGACAAATCCTTCCATTCGTTTTCGTCCATTAGCAATTCACTTTCTTTATATAATCTGTTGGTACATAAAAGTCTGACCATGGGACTAAAACCTGTATTGCATTTTTCTGTGAAGCGACTTCTATAGTGTGGCTGTGAACGCACCACTGTACTAACGCCTTGGGCGAATTCAATCGATATTCGCCGCTGCATATCAATGACTCCGTCACGTGATCGTGATCGTCGCAATAGCCACCTACAAAAAATATAGTCCATCATAATTTTTATTAATTAAGCGCAAACGCGCACACATGGACGCTCTGTGCGAAGATGTCACTGGTTAGAACTGAACATTATTTCGCGTGGATGAGTCTTCATTCGAGGGCAAACAATGTTGAGCATGCCCACATATTTTAATTATTACTGTTAGTAATAGCTAAACAGGACATTTTGTTGTTTTTATTTTTCTATTTATAATATATGTAGTACACCCACACTCCTATTAATTGCATAAGTACAATGTGTTCTAAATACAGCTATTCGCCATCTGAACAACTAATTTTCGATCTTTCTTTCTCTCTCTCTCTCTCATTTTCTCTCTTTCTCTCTCTCTCTCTCTATCTCTCTCTCTCTCTCTCTCTCTCTCTCTCTCTCTCTCTCTCTATTTCGAAAGCGGCTCTTTTATGATTCCATGGCATGGCGTTTCATTCGTTTTCCGTAAAACTGCTAATCTTACTTTAAACATCAGAACGGTCATCGCACACTTGGCCACCACCGCCTCATCCATCGCTAAACCATTCGTTCTTGTCTGCGTTTACGTTTTCTAGCTCTAGTCCTCCTAGATAACTTTTATAAATTAAAAAGTTTCTTGATATCACAGCCAATGGAGCTGCTATTGTTGCTGTGATGCAAGATATTCCAAGGTGACTGCGGGCGGTCCTTGCGGCGTCATTTCGTATAATGGTCATTTTTAATTGCATGACTCATTTTTATTGCATCAGTAGGGATATGGAGGTGAAGCACCCACATTCAGTACAGGATTTGATTTGCAGAAGAGCCCCATTTATTTGATCGGAACTTTCTCTTTGCGGCGATGATGATATTCCATGTGCAAAACAATAGCGATGCGGTCATAATTGTTTTCGTAAATACTCCGGCAATTTATCGAAGATTCTGGCCACGTCTTTGCTTACGTACTTTTCTATATACTCACACGGTAATTTCATAACAGCCTCGATTGTCAAGATTCTTTCTTTTTCATTCACTCTTTTATAATACGAACGAATGATTAAAATAAATATGTTATCACGTAGATATTTTCCTTTTTAAGAAGGAGCATTATATGACCCAGCTTGATTTATATTGACACCTAAATTTAATATTCTTGAAAGTGCCAGGCCGTTTTGCTTTTCTATATATTTTCTTAATTTATTGTTCAGTTCTTGGATAGCCTCGGGTATAACTTGAGTTTGAAAATCTTCAATGTTTACAATTTTATCATTTCTAGTCGTGCAGTGTCTAATCAATGACGCATTCTCGGCTTCTGAAGATGGTGATGATGAACCGTTCTGCTTTATGTATTCTCCCTTAAACACGAAATTAATTTTAAGAAAACGGAATTTTCTCAAGCATCTTCTCAATCGCCGCTCTATTAGGGCAAAAGTGTTTTCTAAGAATTGCATGGGATTTATATGATTCAAATTGAGCACCGCACTCGACCGTATCCTGCAAGCGAAAGACGATTTAAAATTGACCCGCACGATATTGTTTGACGTTCTACGTCTTTTTACATTTTTTGATGTTGATCTGTCGAAATTTACAGTTGCGTCGTCGTCGTCGTAATTCCTTCGTTCTCACCCTTTGCATTAGTGTTACCATCCTCATCGTTCTTATTGCTAATATCTGCACCTCTGATCTTTCTTGTATGTCTATTTTTGCAGTAGAAACGATCTGATTACATTTAAGATTCAGTAGCAAGAGTTTAAAGTGACATTTTCTACATACGTTGCATGCACTTTTCAATTGTTTGAAAATTGCATGTGCAGAAGACTGCGCATCGGACACCTTTATTTCATCAGAAACTTTCTCCATATCATACGATGTGGATGTTTGCGTTCAAATAATTATACAATAATAAATTATAAACATTTTGAATATCCCTTTTTACTCGTGCGAGGACAGTACCAGTAGTAGTAATAGTAGCAGAGATAATTCTCATGTATACGGCAATACACTCTTGAAGTAAATTGTTTCTTCTATTTTTTATTTTTTATTAGCATTTTTTTTTAAAATACACCTCGCACACATGTACACATCTATGCTCACAATACGTATATACTATTTTTGATAAAAATAATGAAAATTTTTATAGACATGAAATGTTATTTTTGCATGCGTTTCAGCTTCTCCACACACCTGAAATATTTTTATTATACTTCTTTAAAAACACGTCGCGCGCGCGCGCTCACACACACACACACACACACACATACACGCACACGCACACACACACACACACATTTTGTAGATATCAGAGGCTTTTGCATGTGTATCAATTTCTCTATACGCCTAAAACTTTTTTATTAGCACCTTATTTAAAACCACCTCACAGACACAGGTACACATTTATGCCCACAACACATATACTATTTTGATCAAAAATATTGCAAATTTCAAATATATGACAGGTTTTTTATGTGTGTTATACTACGCATAAGCAAGTAGCTTATCTTTGTATAATTTAGCGTTGTAATTATAATTAAAATCAGACACAAAATTAGAAGTAGTATAAGAATATCGTTCTTGAAAACCTAAAAAATACTCAACATTACTCAAACTATTGCACAAAAATATCTCTATTCACAATTCTGCAGAATTGACCAAAACAAATATCTGTACAAACTTTCAACGCGTTTACAATGACCTCTTGGTAAGGAAAATAACAACAAACACTGAAAGTTATTGTGAGACCTTGGTACATGGTAAACGCGTTATTCAAACTAACCGACAGGGACTACTCTCAAACGACATCATTTTGCTTTCAGACATTGCACGGTTTCACTGCGGCAAGAACAACACAACTGAACGAGTTTCAATGGGAATTACTGTATTATCCACCCTAGAGTTCTGATATAACAAACACTTCGTTAGGTCTTTTATCTTTTTCGAAAACTTAAGAAAATTTTGTGAGGGAAGCAATTGAATAATGACGCGAGTTACATATCCCCCAAAGGTCACAGTAGGTTATAAGACAGCAATTATTAGAACTAAGATTATTAAAATGTAATACATTATATCGTATCAAAAAATAGCAAACATGAGATCTGCATTTCCCACAAAGTGATGTAAGAGCAGGTATAGCATAAATACCCTCAGTAGTCCTTGATGGCCAGTTAGTCTCGAGATTCACAACTTTAACATTGTTGGTTGTTCAAACTACTCATCTTAGTTTTAATTACATTAATTAGTGTAGGTAACTTTGAATCATTTTGATTTAATACGTTAATGAACATAACGTACCTGTTTTTTAGAAACCATTTGTAATTTCTGTATAAATAAATTTGATAAAAGAGTTTTTTGGAAGAAACTTTTTTTAAAAAGAAGCTCTAAAAGGCCCAAAACCTATCTGGCGCAGTCGATTGTAGGATTCTAGAAGGGCACTAGCCAATCAAAAATCGAGGAACTAGTCGTCTTGAATTTTAATTCTTGATCTGGAGCAAAAAACCAACCAATTGGACAAAGCACAAAAATCGACCAAGTCCAACAAAGAAGGAAAGACCATAATAGAACTGGCAATCAAACTTTTGTGAGTACGATAAGTTCGTTTTCCTAACCATTTCAATTGCATATTAATATTAGCTAGTAAGAAACAAAAGGAATTTTTATGTATGCAGTTAATCACAATTAATTACAATTTATTATGATTATTTCTGAAAGAATTTAGTCAGCAACTCTGAAACTTATTTCAACAAAGGTGTGTATTTATAAAGCTCTAAAAGGCCCAAAACCTATCTGGCGCAGTCGATTGTAGGATTCTAGAAGGGCACTAGCCAATCAAAAATCGCGGAACTAGTCGTCTTGAATTTTAATTCTTGATCTGGAGCAAAAACCCAACCAATTGGACAAAGCACAAAAATCGACCAAGTCCAACAAAGAAGGAAAGACCATAATAGAACTGGCAATCAAACTTTTGTGAGTACGATAAGTTCGTTTTCCTAACCATTTCAATTGCATATTAATATTAGCTAGTAAAAAACAAAAGGAATTTTTATGTATGCAGTTAATCACAATTAATTACAATTTATTATGATTATTTCTGAAAGAATTTAGTCAGCAACTCTGAAACTTATTTCAACAAAGGTATGTATTTATAAACAATTATTTGTACCATTTTATTACAGCGATTATTACTAAAAAAATTTATTCAGAAAATCTAAGACTTGATGATACTATAAAGGATTATAATTAAACGCACTTTATATATAATTAAGTATTGCAACAAAGTAACAAAGGTATGTAATTACAAACATTTTTATGTACTGTATTAATTATTCAGCGGAAGTCTGAAACCGATGTAATTATAACCAAGTTTATTATAATTACACACAATATACGTAAGGATAAGTGATTCTTAAATAACTCAATACAAACTCGACTGAAGTAACTTAGAATTAATTTATAAAAACAATAAACTCTGACAACATGAAGCTGTATCTATATGCAATTCCATTATACGACGGAAACGAAGTACAATTATAAATTTACATTTACGTTTACACCTAACCTTATTAGAACAAATCAGATTGTTAAGATTAACCTATAAGAAAGAACACATTACTAATTTAATGCCATACGCTCTAATTGCTTATAACAGCACAATTCACTCATCAACTAACTTTACACCCTCAAACTAACATTAGGACACTTAGATTCGATAGCAAAGAAATATATCAACAGTATGCAAAAGATCGCAAAGAAAAATTAAAAATTACTTATAATAATGTTAAAAGTAAATTAGATAACGATAAGGAGCGTATTACAAAAACCCGCAACGAAAACGCCAATATAAATATATTTTCACTAGGATAAACCGTGTACGGGAGGAATTTAAAGGTAAGAGACACAAAACGGCCCCCAGAAATTTAGGTCCGTTAAGATCAAAAAAATATCAGATAAAAATGTAGCCGTAGTAGAAAACGGAAAAATCGTAAAATACATTCACTTAAAGAATTTTAAACACCCTATAATTTCAGATGGACATACATCACCCTTGCCGTCAGGCTCCGCCCAGGTAGAACGGACGACAACGACATAATAGTGGAAGATATTAAAAACAACCCCGGTATACTACCAGTAAAATTGGGAAGTATGCAAAATTACTACAGACTGAAACAATCAATGAACACAGCCCAATTCGGAAAAGAATACGCGATAGAAATGCTTAACTACAACAGTATAATGGAAAACATCTTAAAGAACACAGACGACAAATTCAATCGATTAATACCAACAGATCAAATCACAAAACGAAAAAAAGGACTTATTAACGGACTAGGTAATATTATATAAACTATCCCAGGTAATTTAGGCAACCAAGATGCTGAACGATATGACAATACAATACAACACTTAATTATTGAATACCAAAATGACATAAAAACCATTGTTAGAACTCAAATACCCTTAACTCAATCAACCATAGTAAAATTTAATGACACATTACGAAAATTAGTAAAAAACCAAGACAGTATAACAAATAAAATATTAACTCTTGAAAGTAACATGCAAACCACAATGCGCTTACTGTAATTCAACAAAATTTAGCCACATTAGAAAATGCTGCAACATTTGCTAAATTAAACACATTACGCGCTAGTATTATAAAGCCAATTGATTTATTAAATGAATTATTAAGAATTAGATTACTTATAACTAACAGTAAACTACACTTTAAAATAACAGAATCTAACATACTTATATTTGAAAAAATAGCCATAGAAAGGGTTATGTAAAGAATCATGTAATTACAAATAAAAATCCCCATTGTAGAGATTAACACTTATAATTATTATCATTTATTTGCTTTCCCCGTGAAAGTTACTAGCCAGTATCAAATTATTAACCCTAAAACCAAGTTCCTTTCCCTGGCTTCAATATTTATGTCGATCATTAACGACAATAGCTATTCAAACAGATAGCCCTTGTGAAGTACAATTATTAAGATTCCCTAATTACTACAAGAATTGTGAGCCAAAACCAGTACAAATTACGAATATGAAAATTCAGAAATTCACGAACAACAACTGCATTACTGTATTTTCGCAAGAAGTAATAGCAACCACCCATTGCAATCAAGACGAAAACAGTCTAGTCTTAATTGAAAGTAAAATAACCAGCCTAAAAGAAGATTGTTTTTTAAAATTTAAAAACGAGACTATTCGAATATATCAAAATCCAGCAGTAACGAAAAAATTCGCAAACTTACCCGAACTACAGTTCAAGAATACACAAACCGAAGACGATGAAATCATTAAGAAACCAATGCTACTAGAACATTTAGACCTAGACAACCTCAACCAAGCCGTAAAGTTAATGGACAGTTATAAAGAACATTTAAATGAATTAAAAGTGCCAAATTACTTTACGACAATATCAGTGTTTAGACAATTTTATTGATTATTCTAATAATTTTATTAACTGTATATTTATTGTACAAAATGTATCTTATATACAGAAACAAGGAAACAAATTTTAGTCATAAGAACCAAGAAACAAAGGTAAATAAAGAAATAATAAATGAACCCTTAGGGACAATGAGTTTTAAAAATTAAGTACAACCCTTAATTTTCATCTACGTCAGGAGGAGTTACATATCCCCCAAATTTATATATATATATATATATATATATATATTCAAGTGAAACCATGAGGTCTTAATTGTTACATTGTATAAGTGAAGAACATATAATAAAAGGTTAATGAAAGTTCATAAACCAGACATGAGAACGGAAACAGTTGCTTTATATTCCAGACGTAATATGACACTGCAGGTGCAGGTCATAGTAGGTTATAAGACAGCAATTATTAGAATTAAGATTATTAAAATGTAATACATTGTATTGTATCAAGAAGTAGCAGACATGAGATCTGCATTTCCCACAAGTGATGTACGAGCAGGGATAGTATAAATACCCTCAGGAGTCCAAAATGGCCAGTCAGTCTCGAGCTTCACAACTTTAACATTGTTTGTTGTTCAAGCTACTCATCTTAGTTTTAATTAAATTAATTAGTATAAGCAACTTTAAATAATTTTGATTTAATACGTTATTGAACATAACGTACCTATTTTTTGGAAACCATTTGTAATTTCTGTATAAATAAATTTGATAGAAGAATTATTGGAAGAAAGCCTTTTTAAAAAGAAGCTCCAAGAGGCCCAAAACATATCTCGCGTTGAAAAAAATTGTTACTGGCTGTCTAAATTAATATACCGCAGGGTTATGGTATCCAAAAAGCTGGTGCCACGACTAAGCAGGTGTTAGGTGTTTGGGGTAACTGAAGAAAAATAAAATAATGTTTATACTTTCATTTCCAATAAAAAATATGTTCAAAAATAAAGTTTAAGTGTTTCTTATTCTAATACAAAACAGTATGTATGAAGACTGCGTATTTTTAAGTTAATAAATTCTATAATCCAAATCTCTATTCTGATAATTATTTGACCTTTCACATTTAAACGGTCAGTGTTTTTCTGTGTGGCACTTTTCAATATAGTATCCTCTACTTACTTGATCGGAACTGGTGTTACAGGTATTCCACTTTCCCAATTTTCAGGATAGCTATTACCAATTGGATTTACCAATGTGGATCCAACTTTTGCAAATATATTTAAGAGCACAAACAATTGCCAACACATTTTTTATATAACGACGTTATCTATATGAAAAGATTTACTTTAATAAAGGAATATAGTTGAAATGACTAAAGTTTGATTAAAGTTGATAAAATAGATAAGATTTTCTAAGTTATGATTAGTTACCGTTTCAATTAAAATTATATTTATGTTAGTCACAAATGTGAATAATTTCGCTATGTAGAAACCGGTGATTTACGCCTTCTACGGTATGTTTAAAAAATGGCGTAATCAATTCTTTGATGACGTCTGTGTATTACAAAAAAAATTAATTTTAGTAAAATGTTTTTACAAAAATATTCAAATCACAATGCGAATAACTTAACAATAGATGTTCAAAATGATTTCTTGTTGTCCGAATGCGGGTTTATACACGTTTCATCACACTTACAGCAGCTTTTGGTCATGTTTGCTCAGTACAGGGGGTGTATTCCATAGATGAAATGGGTCACCTAAAATGTGACCCATGACCCAGTGACCCAAATGAGGATGTGACCCACCACCCAGTGACCCATGACCCAAATTGACCTAGTGACCCAAATTGATCCAGTGACCCACATTGACCCAGTGACCCAAATTGACCCACATTGACCCAGTGACCCAAATTGACCCAGTGACCCAAATTGACCCACATTAACCCAGTTACCCAAATTGAGCCAGTTACCTAAATTGACCCCAATTGATGCAGTCGCAAAAAATTTCTTACTGTCTCAAATTGGCCCTCTGTGATGTCTTCAATTAGTGGGCGAGTTTTATCGAATAACCGATTATGAAATTTGGAAATTTTATTATTAATGTTTAATAAATATGTGCTGTTCTACGAATTACAGTTACAAAATAAATCTCAGAACTATCTGGCAGAAGGAGTAGCTGCTGTCTGAGACAATTTTAATTAGTGTGAGAATGTTTAACAATTAAATATACTAAATGATCAAAATATTTTTCAATGACAGACGCAATAAAATATAAATTGAATAATCCCGTTTTCTGACATCGAGTTGATACAGGAACATTGTTTTATATGATCTTCATGATTCTTTTAGTTAATTAGTCTTATCAAGAAAACTCGGTTTCACGGAAATTTATAAAAGTCAGCACTTATGTATAAGGTTTAAATTACAATTAAGGTGATGTTTATCCATGCTTAATGATAATGATATACAAATTACAAAAATAATGGACACTGAAAATAACCGGGTATGTAATATTAAGATTTTTGCTACAAATTATTTCAGTTCTTATGTGAAAGAATACTATTATTTAAACATACAAAATTGTATACGTTCATAGCACTGCATTCTCGCGGCACAGCGCCACAGCACGTTTCTTGAAAAACATGTAAAAATGCGTTTCATATTATATAAAAAGCGGTGTATTGATTACAAACATTTTAGCGTTTGCTTGAAATATGAAACAAATGCTAGCAACTAACGGCACCAATAAGCTTATGCATTTGTAAAAATAGTTAATAAATTGAGCTGAAAGTATGGGAAAAAGATTTTTATGACTTCAATAATTCAATTTGTTACTGAATCAATAGGGTCAGTTTGGGTCACTGGATCAGTTTGAGTCACCGGGTCAATTTGGGTCAATGGGTCAATGTGGGTCACTGGGTCAATGTGGGTCACTGGGTCAATGTCGGTCACTGGGTCAATCCAGGTCAGTACACGGGATCCACTGACCCAGTGACCCAAACAAAAAAGTGACCCACTTGGACCCAGTGACCCAGTTGACCCATGACCCATTTCATCTCTGGTGTATTCTCGAATAGATGTCATATTATCACATGCGTTACTTCACGATTTTCGCATGAAAACGTCAAATGTGTATTCTGGAAAATTCGCATGAGAAATTTATCGCATGAAATGCAACGTGCGGTGTTTACTACCCGATAAAATAATATCGCATAAAACAAGTGTCAATATCAAGTACTGTAAATATAAAAACTTAACCTAAAACAGTTCTTGGGTTAGTTTCTCTGTATTGTAGTCGTCAAACCGTGGCAAATGTTAATGAGATTGGAATGTTAGCCGTTTCAGAAATGTTAGAAGAAGCCGAAATTGCTGCTGCCGAACCAGTAAAGCTATTTTATAGTCGCAAACAAGCTTTCAATTTAAGCAATAGGAAGTTTATTCGTATGTTTCGATTAACGAAAGAACTCGTCCATCGAGCTTGTAGATGTTATTGCAGCCCATATTCCGGAGGCTACAAGAAGATCGGCAGTTGATGTTGAAACAAAGATACACACAAATAATAATTAGTGTAACTAACACAGAATTCTAATAATGCTATCCTTTAACTTCTTATTGCTCTAAGATTTTTGCCACCGGAAGCTACCAGTTAGATTGTGGATCTAACATTCACATAGCGGTTAGTCAACATCCGTGTCAAGAGCTGTATAATTTAAGCACAATGAATCAAATTATATATTGAACATTCACTAAATATCATGAATAATGATGACATTCCCATTTGCCAGTCCTGTCATCCTCCTCATTGTCCACCTGATTACATTCTCTTTGAGTATCCCCAAATACACTACATAACTATATTATACATCTTTCCTCTATAAAAGAACTATTAAAATATAAATTAAGTTTTACAGATTTTGTTACAATGCGGCCAGATTTTGTTCTACAGCCCTCGACGGTGTTGGGTTGGTTACTGGACCGAACATCTTGAGGTCTGCTCGCTCCATTAATAGGACTAGCCGGAATACTTTTATAATCTACAGAGACATGACATTTAGGGGATTTCGTGACGTATGGATTAATCAGGATTGGCTAATTCTTTGATGTGTACCCGATTTCTCCTAAGCACTTGCCCAGACTCATTTAACACATAGTATGATCTAGGCGTACTGTATTTATTGACTACCTTGGCAGGCTCCCATCTTTCGGCAATGTGATTAAAAATGTTGTCATTTTGATTTGGACTCAATTCACTGAGGTCCTTGGTATGCGTGTCAAAGTAGTTCTTGTTAACTTCCTGCCTGCGAATTAAGTTCTTCGTAAGATCTTCGCACAAGGTTGGTCTTAGCAAGTCGACAGAGATGGGCAAGTTCATTTTACAATTGCGACTCATCAATAGTTGAGATGGTGAGTATCCCAAGTATTTTAGAGGTGAATTCCGATATTACATTAAAGCTTGATACATATTTTTCCCTTCCTCTACAGACTTTTTAAGTACCTGTTTGCTATATCCACTGCCTTTTCTGCCAAACCATTTGACCTCGGATAATAAGGGCTTCTAGTCACAATGTTAAAATTTCACTTCTTCGCGAACTGTTTAAGTACGAAACTGTTAAACGGTACGTTGTCAGAAACCATTATATCAGGACATCCGAATTTTGAAAAGATCGATTTTAATTTCAACATTACTTCAGATGCCGATTTATTTCGGAATTCTGCTATTTCTAACCAATTGGAATATGCATGCATTACTACGCGATACGCAGTGTTGGCAAAGGAAAAAATGTCTGCACTAATCCTTTCCTAAGGTCGTGACGGAATGGGATATGCCAACAGTGACTCTCATGCGTTCGTTTTGTCAAAAGGAGCACAAACCTGACATTGCCTCACAAAGTCTTCTATATCTTTGCTTGGTTATGCCAATAAAAAATTTGCTTTTGTTTTTTCTATTCCAAAGTGACCTTCGTGTAACTTTTCTAACATTTGGTGTCTTATTCTCAGAGGCACAGCTAATTTATTACCAAGAAATAAAAGTTGATCGCAGTAGACTAAGTCATCTCTCAGCCTATAATAATGACAATTGACCTTTATCGACCCATTGTGAATTTAAACAAGAAATAATGGTTTGTATCTCAACATCATCTCTATTGGCAACTATTTTCTGCTTTTTTTCCTCTGACTAATGAATGAATAGTGTATTCTAATTCTAAGTTTACTGCTGGAGGGATAGTCTATAACAAATATGCTCGACTTAATGCATCTGAAATGTGCATAAACTTTCAGGGCCTATAAGATACTTTTATGTCATAGTTTAGCAGTCTTATCATAATTCGTTGCAATCTTGGAGACGCTGACTGCTTTTTAAAAATAGCTTCTAGCGGTTTATGATCGGATGATACTTTGGCATATTTAACCCCATGTATAAAATAATGAAATTTTTGACAGCCAAAGAGTATAGCCAGCAACTCTTTCTCAATTTGGGCGTAATTTACTTCACATTTGTTCAAACTTAGAGATGCAAAAGCTATAGGGTGCTCATTTTGAAGAATGCTTACCCATAAACCATCCTTAGATGCATCCGTTTCAATTTCTATCGGCATTGATGGTTAAAAAATGCTAGCATAGGAACACTCGACGATAATTTCTTCAATTATGATAATCCGGAATTACAGTCCTGCGACCAAATCCATTCATCGTCTTATTTCGTAAGGTTTCTTAAACTTGCTGTGATTTTAGACATGCTGAGTACTAATTTGCTTAAAACTTGGACATACCTAATATCCTAAGCAATTCACTTTTATTCCGTGAGATTGGTATGTCTATAATTGCCTTAACATACGATTTATTTGATTTCACGCCATCTTTCGAAAATATGTGACCCAGAAATTTCACTTCACTGGACTTAAATTGTGTTTTAGACTTGTTAAATTTAACTTAAATGTTAAACCCTTTCCAACGCCTGTCTTAGAGTTTCGTCATGCTCTTCTTCTGGACCTCCCGTTACAATTAAGTCATCAAAATAAATACCGACTCCATTAATGTCACCAAATAGTTCATAGTTCATCTTCATAAAGATTTCCGGTGCTGCGCAAATACCAAATGACATCCGACAGAACTTGTAATTACCGAATGGTGTTCCAAAAGCGCAATAATCTGATGACTGTTTGTCCAATTTAACTTGAATATATCCTTCTTTCATATCTAACACTGAAAAATACTGTTTATTGCTCAATTTACTAGCTATTGCTTCTGCCGTAGGGATTAAAAAACGCGCATGGAGAATTGGATCGTTAAATTTTTTTGGATCCAAACAAAGCCGCAAATCCTTATTTTTCTTTTTTACTATCACGAGCGGATTTAGCCATTCTAATGGTGTATTCAATTTTTCTATTATCCCCTGGGAACAAAGTTACTTTACCAGCCACCTCCAAAATGGCGGTTTTTTATTTTTTTCAAAAACGCTGTTTTCGACGTGACTACTCAAGACAATTTGATTTCAGACCGCGCTCGCTTCTCCATTCCGCACGGTCGCCGCAGACCCGCCAATTGCTTTATACTGCGCTTAACGCCCAAATAACGTAATGGTACGTACCGCTGATCAGAACTAAACATTACGATCGCACCAAACGACGAATAAGTGCTTCCCGCCCGGCGGGTGCAAAACCCAACAAATACACATTTTTATTAGAAAATGACACTATTTTTAACCTAACCTAAATTTAATTAACAAAACTACAACTGAAAAACTACCTAAACAGCGCAATATCAAATTTCGTGTTTTTAAAATCTAACCTAACCTAACCTAACCTAAACTAACCTACATCGTAAAGTTGTGTGAGCGGTAACTGAAGCATAGTGTATTTAGCGGGTTTGGCGGCCCGCCGGACGGCATCCAGACACGAGCACGGTCTAAAACCAATTGATCCTTACTAGTGGGGGGTGGAACAACATTTTAGCCAAAACAAATTGAATTCTAAAAGTGGCCGATAAAGTAAAGATATGCCATGCCCTTTTCTAACAAACTATCGAGTTTGCATTTAACCCTATTGCGTAATGCATGTGAAATGCGTCTCACTGGTTAAATACTTGCTATTGCATTTGATTTGAGAGTAATATTGTACTCTCTAGGGAACTGCCCTAATCCGTGAATACAGTAGGATACCTAAATGTAATATCGTGCACAGATTTAAATGCTTTTCTAGTCAGTCTATCAATTCTTTGAACTAAATTGAAAACTAAACACCCAGAAAGTCCTAAGAGCGCCTTTGATTTGTAGTCTCTACAACTACAAACGGTTCCAACGCCTGCCACTTTTGCTTACTGCATTTTAAGTTAACCTTTCCTAAAGCTTTGATCCTAAAGTATGAACTACCATAGGATATTGATGTTATGTTGCATCTAAGAAGCGGCTTGTCACAGTTAAGTTTATTCAACTTAGAGCTTGTTACAACATTCACTTCGGCGCGAATGTCAAGCTTAAATTCTTTAACTTGGTTTTCAATGTTTATCTTTTTTGTACACATTACTGCGTTCCTATTCGCTCCAGCACCAGATTTTTCAATAACATTTATATAAAATTCGCTGTCTTCTTCTTCGGAAACTCCATTGCTTTCTGTCGTTAGCTTATTCAGGGTCTTCCTAGCCCCTATATTCCTCCTACACACTGCCGCAAAATGATTTTTTTCTTCGCATCTGTCACAGGTTTTTCTATATACTGGACATTTTCCAAATACATGTGTATACCCATAATATGCACATTACTTGCCATCGTGGGTGTGTGAATCCTTTCCACGATGTTTATTAGCATACTCGTTGAAACGTTTTCCTTTATGTACTGCGCTCACTGATGCTTCACTGTGCAATATTTTTGCTTGACGTTTACTGGCTTCCACAGTTCTACAGAAGCTTATTGCTTTATCGAGGCTCAAGTCAGGTTCTCTCAACAATTTTTCTTGGGTTTCTTTATCGAATATTCCGCTCACTATCCTGTTTCTAAGTATTTCCTCAGGTTGTGAGTACTCTGTTGATTTTTACACCCTTCCTTAGCTCTGTTAAAAAATCGTCAAACATTTGGTGTCCTTTTTGAACTAAGCTGTTAAAATTAAACCGCTCAAATATTATATTTTTCCTAGAAGAACAATAATCATTAAACTTTCCGCGAATGCTTTTTAATGATTTTGACTCTGTTGTTGTTAGTGTAAACGAATTGTATAGCTCCGTTATCATAGCTCTTGTGACGCATATCGTTAATACTTATGTCAAGTTTTTCTAATTCGTCCAAAAATCTTGTACTTAAACCCACTTCTGTTTTATTAAAAATTTTTATAAGTCTAAGAAATGATCTTTTATTTTTCCTGAATTTTTTGCAAACGAAACAAACAATAATACACGTTTGTTCTCAATGAGTGTAATCAGGAGTGCAACCTAATGTTATATAGTGTTCCAATTTTGATGTCGTTAATGGGTAACTTGGTTATTATTAAAGATACAATAAAACTGTTTTCGCAGTTATGGGCTAATTTTTTGAGATCAACACAATAGTGAAGTTAGAAATGAGCGATCTTCTTTCGTTTTTAAATTGTAGCCAAAAATTAATAATTTTGAAAATTCTATTAATTTATGTAACTTGTTTGTTTGCAAAAATATCAATTTTTTACATAGTTTTTTTACGTAGAATACAGTAACGAACGCAAATATTTAATATTTATAACATTTTGTATCGTTTTGTGCCGTTTGTCCGTGAGCAAATTTCAAACACAAATTCAGTTGGCCGTGGACACAAAGACAACACTTTTTTACAAGTGTTCAATGTGACCTCCACCTTCATTAATGCAGAGGTCAATTCGAGGCATGAAATTGATATACACCCATCTCAAAACATTATCATTTTGTGGTAATGCGTTTGCAGCATTTTGAATTTTGTTCCACAATTGTTCAAGATTATTGATTTGAACCTTGTACACTTGTGTTTTTAACACTCCCCAGATGAAGAAGTTGCAAGGACTTAAGTTAGGAGAACGCGGAGGTCATTGAATAAGTGCTTCGTGTCCTCTACCAATCCATCTACGAGTGCATTGTTCATTAAGATACTCTCTTACGGCACGTGTAAAATGAGGTGGTGCACCGTTGTGCATGAAAAACATATTTCGACGAACATTAAGGAGCAAGTCTTCTACTAATTCTGGCAAACTTTTTTGAAGAAATCAAAGATAACTAGCGCCATCCAGACCATCAGGCAATCGGAATGACCCAACCATAAAATTGGCAATAACTCCGACTCATGCATAAATTTTAAACTCTCGTTGATGTGTAAAACAAGACTCATCAGTGTGGAATTCGTTGCCAACTGCCCTGCGTTCCCGAAGAATTTGTGAAAAATATAAACGTGACCCGTGGTCAAGTGGTAGCAATTCTTGCACTCGCTGAATGTAAAGTAATTGATCTCTAATGATCCGACTTATGGTGCTTTTTGGAATCCCAGTCCCTTGTTACAATGTTCTGGTACTGGTCTCAGGATCGTCATCAATTATTTGAAGAACAGCATCTTCCATAATTGGTGTTCGGGCTTGTCGAGGTCTTCCAGGGTTAGTTCTGACTGATTTCAGCGTTTCTGTTTCTCGAAGACGTTTTTCGATTCGGACAAAGGTTTTTTGATTTGAAATTCTTCTGTTTGGATACTTTTGTTGATAAATGCGGACACGTTCAAGGCAGTTGCCCTGACATTATCCAAGAACTAATAGCATGACCACCAGCTCATTAAAAAGGAACTCCATAATTTGCTAACTGCCAAAATTACGCAACAGTAATAACAGTTAAAACAATAACGGTGATTGCGTTAAAGAAAGCAGTACAAAAGCAAATTAGAGCAAACAAATTATTGTAACATTTACTGTCAAAAGTGCCAAAAACTAAAGTCATACAATTGTGTTTTATGACATTCATGTTTATGAATATCGTTTAGCAGTGTTTGTGAAAACATTTTTTCCCTCGAAACTAAGCGAAATACGGAGTTTTTACAAAAGTCAAAAAATGAAGATGATGGGTAAGTCTTTTTGTTAAGAAAGTCTTAGAACGGTATTACCACCCCTAAGAAAAGTATAACAAAAATCGCGAGGGGTGAAGGTGGTTTTAACCCTTCTATAATTTCCTTTGGATTTCTTCGACTACTGAAAGTAGGGTAATCCTTTAAAATGCACTTTTGCCAAATTTGAATAAATTTGTTTCATTCATTTCTAAACCGCGTACAAAATGTGATTTCATAAGAAAACTTTGAATTCTTTTCACGGACACTCGGTACATTTTGGTATATAGGTAACTTGGTCCAATCTACTTATTTTGACATCTACAATATGTGGTAACTTTATTTCCAAGCAATTTTGGGACAACTTGTATAATGTGTAGGTATAAGTAGCAGGTTTCGTCAGTAACAACGCTACAGTTTGCGCGTGATATAATATTGCTTCAAACTTTGTAGGATCTTACAAATTGCAGAGAGTACATATTGCAATATAAATATAACACTAATACAATAATAGTTAGTTTATGACATCCTCTATTTACTAAAGCTATCAGAAAAATGTAGATCAATGTTCTCCGTATTAATCTTTAAGCTTTAGTGAACATTGTTTACTAAATGTATAAATAGTAACTGTATTTGCGCCCATTACTCAAGATAATGATGTATACTGTATTAAACCTTGTAAAACCATCATCGTGTTTTCTTTTGGTGCATGCTCTCCAACAAGTATCAGTATAGATCAACGTGTCTCAAAAAATTAGTTGTTTGATATTCCAACATTAGACAGTTCAAACTGGAAAGCGATTACCATATAGGTTGCCACCGCTTGAGCTAACTATAGCAAAAAGAAGTGATTAGTAAATGAATATCTGTTAACTAGACTACTAACCTTAAACAAGATACTATCTTCGAGTAGGAATAAATTGCATGCCCGAAATTCAAGCTTCTGGTGAAAAAGCTGTAGTGAAAACGTGTTTACCTAAAAAAAAAGAGGTTTATTTAATTGTCTTCCCTCTCTATATATATATATATATATATATATATATATATATATATATATATATTTATAGTTATTAAGATGAAATGAAAACCCAACTTTGTATTTAAAGTTGAATTACCATTTCAAATCGAACTAGTAATTGAAAACCACTAAAAGGACGGCTACAGCAGGACTTGAACCTGCAACCTCTGATTTTCCGGATCAGTGCTCTAACCAATTGAGCTATCTAGCCTAATTGTTTAGATGATGTTATACTTTATTTCTTAACGTTTCGGCAACACATTTTTGTCATAATCATAAGTCTATAAAATAAGAAAGATGTAGTCAATCAATTATAAACATGATAACTTACATTAACTGTTTGTTGTTCATAAATATATAATTATTTAGTTAATGACAGTAACACTACTTTATTTAATCGAAAGTAGTATACACAATAAACTGATATAAAACTGTTAGATCTCGATTGATAGATTGGCATAATCAGTGACACATGACTAACATAGATGTCTTAAGATAAAAATAAAAAATTCAGTAATATTATTGATTATAAAAACGAGAATATACGATGCTTAAATTTTCCATACCTTGTTTGTTATTCATAGAGCGGGTGTCTTTGAGTATGTGGAAGGATTCCAAGAACAAGCGCTTTTTTATAATTGGCTTCAGTTTCCATGATTTTAATTTGGTTATACTCCGGATTGTGTTTGGTGGCATACACATGTCTAGCTAAGGCGCAATTGTTTTTACCAAGTTTTGTGTCACTGCGATGTTGTCATTCTATTGCGTAACCACTGATTAGTTTGTCCCACATAACCGAGCAAGCAACTGCATTTGATCTTATATACTACATTGTTACATAGTGGTACCTTAGTCTTATCTTTTAATTTTGTAAACAGGTTTTTTAGTGATTTGACATAATCATTTGTAATTATAACATTAGGTTGTTTTAGTATTTTAGTAAACAAAGGAGTAAGTTTTTCTATAAAAAGTATTTTTTTATAAATCAATTGTGTATTTATAATTCTAGGTGTTCTTAATATGTTAGAACAAGAAGTTTTTTTAACAAGTAATTTGGATAACCATTATTTAACAAGGTAAGTTCTAATTCTTTAAGATTCTTAGTGTAAAAAGAGGGATCAGAAAATCTTTCAATTCGAGTTTTTAGATTCAAAACAGTATTAATTTTATGATGCATTGAATGGTTTGAATTAAAATTGATGTATCTGCCAGAGTTGGTTGGTTTATTGTAGCAATCGCACATCAAAGTATTAGAATCTGATCTGATAACTAATGTGTCTAAAAATGGAATCTTTCCTTGTATTTCATTTTCAATGGTAAACTGTAATTTTGGATGGAAAGTGTTAAAAAAGTTAAGAGTAACTTGAACCAAGTCAGAAGAAACTGAGCACACAATGTCGTCTACATATTTAACCAAAGAGACCATCTGAAACGGTAAAGTAGGTATTATTGTATCAAGTAGTAAATCCATGACCATTTGGGCTATTATAGGTGATAGGTGTGAACCCATCGGTGTACCAAATAATTGAAGGTAGTAAGTGTTCTTAAAGGAAAAATAAGTATTATTAAAAATCAGATTAATAGTTGCTAAAAACATGGTTTTGGTTAAGGTGCAATTACGTTCAATGCATCATAAAATTAATACTGTTTTGAATCTAAAAACTCGAATTGAAAGAATTTCTGATTCCTCTTTTTACACTAAGAATCTTAAAGAATTAGAACTTACCTTGTTAAATAATGTTTATCCAA
The DNA here is from genome assembly GCA_036346225.1 of Platerodrilus igneus. Taxonomy (NCBI): domain Eukaryota; kingdom Metazoa; phylum Arthropoda; class Insecta; order Coleoptera; family Lycidae; genus Platerodrilus; species Platerodrilus igneus. The sequence goes on along the minus strand of JARFIW010000507.1, from coordinate 4,003,725 downwards.
ATTACTTGTTAAAAAAACTTCTTTTTTCTAACACATTAAGAACACCTAGAATTATAAATACACAATTGATTTATAAAAAACTACCTTTTATAGAAAAACTTACTCCTTTGCTTACTAAAATACTAAAACAACCTAATGTTATAATTACAAATGATTATGTCAAATCACTAAAAAACCTGTTTACAAAATTAAAAGATAAGACTGAGGTACCACTATGTAACAATGTAGTATATAAGATCAAATGCAGTTGCTTGCTCGGTTATGTGGGACAAACTAATCAGTGGTTACGCAATAGAATGACACAACATCGCAGTGACGCAACACTTGGTAAAAACAATAGCGCCTTAGCTAGACACGTGTATGCCACCAAACACAATCCGGAGTATAACCAAGTTAAAATCATGGAAACTGAAGCCAATTATAAAAAGCGTTTGTTCTTGGAATCCTTCCACATACTCAAAGACACCCGCTCTATGAATAACAAACAAGATATAAAAAATTTAAGCATCGTATATTCTCGTTTTTATAATCAATAATATTACTGAATTTTTTATTTTTATCTTAAAACATCTATGTTAGTCATGTGTCACTGATTATGCCAATTTATCAATCGAGATCTAACAGTTTTCTATCAGTTTATTGTGTATACTACTTTCGATTAAATGAAGTAGTGTCACTGTCATTAACTAAATAATTATATATTTATGAACAACAAACAGTTAATGTAAGTTATCATGTTTATAATTGATTGACTACATCTTTTTTATTATATAGACTTATGATTATGGCAAAAATGTGTTGCCGAAACGTTAAGAAATAAAACAAAATATTTTAAATTACTGTTTATTTTGACCAAAATCATCCCAAGAAATTTATAACATCTTATCTAAATTATATATATATATATATATATATATATATATATATATATATATATATGTATGTAAAAAGCTTTTAAAAATAGTCATTTTAGTTTTTCAAAATTCAAACTTTTGACCTCTTCATAATTAAATTTGTACCCAATTGAGTGTAGGTGTTGTAGAAAACCTCAGGTTTTTTCTCCTAAAAACGCATCGACATATGTTGCATTAGCACCACTTGCTAGAATTGCCAACATAGGTTTTATACCATGCATAAGTTGTTTTGAAAATAATATCGATCTTAAGTGGTATATTCGTTTCATCTTTTAGTCGGATAAGAAGGTATTTTTACTTATTTTTCATAAGTAATTGCTATAATCATATTAGGTTGTTTCAATATTTTTGCCATAAAGGAGTAAATTTTTGTACATTGGGTAGTTTTTGTAACTTATGATGTTAGGGTTTGGTTTCATTTTTTGGTAGCTAATGTTAGTATACAACAATTTCCTTGCAGTTGATTTCACAATACATTATTCCGTAGGGTAGTTTCTAAATTCCTAATATTGCGGAAAAACTGGGCTTCAGAAGTCAATTGTCTTCTGTGTTTCAGAGCTAGAACTATGCTTATTTTGTAGCCAAAAGAATGGTTGAAAAAGTTAACATATTGAATTTGTAGGTTTTTTATGATAATCAAATAATAATTTGTTTGAAGTGTCAGGAATGACTAGGGTACCTAGAAATAGAGTTTTTTTGTTAACTTCAAGTTCGTGGGTGTATTTTAGACGTTCATTAAAGTTGTTGAATAGTATATTCGAGGTTGTAGCTAGAATATAGCAATTTTACTTATCTTCAAATACTGATGACGATGAATTTTGCTGGTACAATGAATTAATAGCAGACTGCAATTTAATGATGTAGTAGTGTTTCCTCTGCAAGACGAGTTAATTATCACTCACAAAAGTTCGCACTAATCGTTATGGCCATAACACTCGCGTAATTACAACCATTTATTGTAATCACTACACAATATTTAATCTTTTATATTTTATATAACGAACCATCCATTTCGAATGGACCTGCACCTTGCCGATGTTTTAGGTTACTGAAACAGGTGAAATAGCTTGCGTGTTCTAATGAGCTAAAAAGCCAAACTACAGGTCCAACCAAAGTAGTAGGGCCGTTAGTGAGGAACCAGACTAAGACAGGTCCCCGAAAGAAGGCAGCTGCTGTTTCGGTACTTAGATTGGCAGAAACCATAAGGGTCGGTATAGCAGTCTAAGACACACTACCATGTGGTGGAAGGCAACGAGAAACCACCACATTACCTCCCAAGTACACAGTGTACCTAAATTATAATAAAATGATGGCATTCTCTTGGGTAAAAGATTCCGGAGTTAAAATAGTCCTTACATGTGATTTTTCCAATGCTCCACCCGAAGGTACTACATTGGCCAAGAAGCGAGTTTTTTACCTGGAAAATTTGGAATTTTGCCGATCCCTTGCAGTACCAAGCAAGGTAGGGATCTTTAACGTGCGCGACAACACTCACACACGGGACCTCCATTTTACCTCTCATCCGAACGAGGGTGTATTTTTGTGAAAAATGCTCGCCTAACATTTTTCAAGTGGACCGTGTCGGGATACGAAAGTTAAAATAGTCTCCCATTCGGATCTCCGGGAGGGGACTACTTCGAAGGATGCGATCGGAAAGTTAAGATTAAAAATCGGGAACTTTTGCGAGACGGAGCGTGAAATGTTAGAAGTATGAAGCAAGTAGGTAAGCTAGAGAATCTAAAACTCAAAATGAATAGGTTATCACTAGACATAGCGAAGTTCAGTGGCCAAAGGCGGGGGACTTTTGGAGTGGAGACTTTAGGGTAATTCATACAGGAGCAGAGGAAGGAAATTTGGGTGTGGGGATAGTTATGCGGAAAAAGATAGGATACTGTGTAGAAAATTACTTACAAAAGAACGAAAGAATACTCATGGTTAGATTAGAATCTAAACCGGTATACACAGTAATAATACAAGTATACATGCCCACCTCTAGCTACAGTGATAAAGAGGTAGAAGCGATCTACAAAGATATCAAAGACACATTAAGATACGTAAAAGGACGTGAAAATTTAATAATTGCGGGGGATTTTAATGCAGTGGTAGGTGAGGGTAGGGAAGGAGCGGTAGTAGGTTTATTTGGTTTAGGCACGCGAAACGACAGGGTAAATAGGCTTGTAGAATTTTATGACAAGAACAATTTAATCATCACAAACACATTATTTCAACATCATGCAAGAACACGATATACGTGGAAGATGCCAGGAGGTTAAATTAGGGAATCAAGTAAAAAACTGTACAAGTTACCCAGTCGCGGATATAGACACTGACCACAACATCGTAATTATGAAGGCTGCACTTAAATTTAAAAATTTGAAAAAAAGAAACGGAAAAAGATACTTTGACTTAGAGAAACTGAAAGATAAAGATATTCAAGAAAGATTCGAAAAAAAGTCAAATGAATTTCTGAAAGATATCGGGAAAATATCTGATACTAAGGAAGTAGAAACAGAATGGAATAATATTAAATCCAGCCTAGATATGGTGGCTAGAGATATCCTGGGGTATACACAAAAGGAAAATAAGAAACCATGGATAACAAAGGATATCCTGAATTTAATAGAAGAAAGACGAAAATACAAAAATAAGTCAGACGAAACAAGAAAACAGATACAAAGCCATAAAATGGGAAATTATTCGCAAATGTAGGAAAGCTAAAGAACAATGGATTGATGAAAAATACAAAGAGGTACAAACTAAGATGGAAGTAGGAAAGACAGATAAAGCATACAAAATAATTAGAATCAACTTTAATGATATAAAATCATATAGCAAAAATATAAGGGACGCAGGATGAAAAGTCATTATAGAAAATGTAGAAAATATAGGGAATTTATATGCAGGAGAGGAACGAACTGCATTAGAACAGGAGTCAGGCATTGAAAAGGATGACTTGGGATATCCTATACTTAGAGGTGAGTATGAATTAGCATTATAGGGTGTGAAAAATGGTAAGGCGCCGGGTACATTTAAGTTGCTGAACAAGCAGTAACAGAACGTCTCTTCCAACTTGTAAGCTATATGTATGAGACAGGCGAGATACCCAAAGATTTCAAACGTAACATCATACTTACTATACCAAAAAAGAAAGGCGCGGATAGATGTGAAAATTTTCGAACAATTAGTTTGACAGCACACGTGTCAAAAATATCAACTAGAATTGTACAAAGACGAATAGAAAAACGGGCAGAAGAAATACTAAAAGAAGACTAATTTGGGTTTAGGCAAAACAGGGGAACATGGGAGGTTACTTTAGCTCTGAGAGTGATAATGGAGAAAACAATAGAAAAAGGGGAAAGCGTGTATATAGGGTTTGTGGATCTGGAAAAAGCATTCGACAATGTAGAATGGAAAAAAATGTTCGAAATACTCAAAAAGATTGGAATGAGTTATAGGGACAGACAGATAGTACATAGCTTATACAAAGAGCAAACAGCAGTAATAGAATTAGAGCAGGAACGTAGAGAAGTAAACATTAGGAAAGGGGTGAGACAGGGAGGTGCCCTATCCGCATTAATTTTTAACTTGTACATTGAAGAGGCAATGAATACTGTCAAATGCAGGAAGACATTTGGAATTACTATGCAGGGACAAAAAGTTGACATGCTTAGATTTTCGGATGATATAGCGGTATTAGCGTCTAGCAAAGAAGAGTTAGAAGCTGCTCTTAATGAAATGGAAACGGTTCTAATAGAGAAATACGGTTTGAAAATTAACAAAACTAAAACTAAAGTACTAGTATGCAAAGGAGGGGAAAATAAATCAAAAACAAGAATACAAATATGTAACACGAACTTACAAGAGGTTAAGGATTTCTGCTACCTAGGAAGCCAAATAACGCAAGATGGGAAAAGCACAAAAAATATAAAACAAAGATTAGCACAAGGTCGTGCTACATTTAACAAGAAAAAGCAACTACTGTGTTCAAAGACGGCAAACATAGAAACCAGGAAAAGATCGCTTAAAACATATTTGTGGAGCACAGCACTATACGGTTGTGAAGCCTAGACAGTAGGAGAAGCGGACAAGAAAAAAGTTTTGAAATGTGGTGCTACAGACGTATGATGAAGATATCATGGACAGATAAAGTTAAAAACGAAGAGGTACTAAAAATGGTAAGGCAAGAAAGAAATATGTGGAAAACTGTAAAAAAATAGGAGAGATAGGATGATAGGCCACATACTACGGCATGAGGAAATAGTGCTGGATTTATTAGAAGCAGAGATAGGAAAAAAGAGAAGAAGGGGTAGACCGAGGTTAGACTACTGTACACAGATAGTGAAATACGTAGGCTGTAGGAGTTTCAGGGAGATGTGTAGGCTAGCTCAGAATAGAAATCAATGGAAGTATGCAACTAACCAGTCCCAAGATGGATAAATTAACGCCGAAGGAAGTAACTGTACTTGAACATGATGACTATTATAAGCAACTACAAATATTGGTTGGGCAATATTCTCGAATAGTGTTAATCGTGTGAAAGGATTTACTAGAAAACTATTATTTTAGCAAATGTCTAAGTGTTGGGGGATCTTGGCAGCCACAGGCTGCTTAACCCTCTTCACTGAATCTCGGTGAAATAGGGTATAAAATTAGAAAACAATATAAGGAGAACCGAGCTGTATACATGCTGTGTGAGAATTTCAAGGAACTATTTAGGCTAGCTCAGAATATAAATAAGTGCAGGTACGTGTCCAACCAGTTTTGAGACGGAAAACCTAATGGCGAAAAAATAAGCGCACATAAATCTGATGATTATTATAAACAACTACAGGTGTTGGTTGTGAAATATCTGCAACTAATGTTGACTGTGCGAAAAGTTGTATTGGAAAATGATTAAATCTGTAAATGTTTTAGTGCTGGAGGAACTTGGCAACCACAGGCTGCTTTCCCCCTTCACAACGAGTAAATGTCGGAGAAATAGGGTATATAATTGTAAAACAATAGAAGGGGACCAAACTGCACCTAGCAAAAAAGAACAGCGCCTATTATGAAATTAGAACAAGAAGAAAATTATTGAAAGCATATGTGTGGAGCACAGCCTCTGAAATACGGACAGTCTGAAGAGCAGACAGAAACACGGTAGTAGCCTTTTGAAATGCAGATGTATGAAGATGATAGTATGGACAGACAAAGTAATAACAGATAGGATATAGAAATAGCAAGGGAACAAGGATATATGTGCAAAAAAATAGAAGAAATAGAAGGGTAGAATACGTTCTAAAGCATTTTGGGGAATAGTAGGGGATATATTACAAGCAGAGATAGGAAAAAGAGATAGATGTAGACCTATATCAGATAGTGATAGATGCAGACTGTGGAAATTTCAGGGAATTCTGTAGGTTAGTGCAGAATTGGAAACAATGATGGTATGGGTCTAACCAGTTCTATGACTGAAGACCTAATGATGATGATGACAACGAATCATAAAAAGAGCTCGAAAACACGCCGAATTATATGTTGCCCCAAGTAAGGTTCACAAAGAAAATGACGAACTACGCTCAATAACGTCTTAACGATTCGAACGACTGACGACGACTATTATTACACTATATTTAGGGGTGCAGGACGTAACAGAAAAAACCCAAAAATGCCGGTTTTTGTCTGTTAAAACTAATCACGTATAAACTTCGTAAAGAAGAAATGTTATATTCAGGATGCGTATTTCTAATAGGATACGGAAGCGGGTCGTCTTCAAATTAAATTTAATAAAATAATAAAAAGACCGAACTTACCGCTCACTAAAAATAATTATCAACTAACTTATTTTTATCTTACGAAGCTAAAAACAGAACGATAATACAATAGATTTATACGTGAGTATATACAACAACAAACAAAAAAAAACTATATTGCTGTACAGGCAGTAAGCATAACTTAACCAGTGGCCGTTTGATTGACCCTTGGTTAGTTTTTACGGTAGCAACCCGAATAACTCCAACATTACACGTATACATTTCAGCGATGCGTCCTAAACGCCAGTTTAAAGGAGGAATGTGTATTTCACTAAGAAGCACTAACGAACCGATGTTTACCTGATTCGATTGATTAATAAACTATTTATTTTTCTGTTGCAGAGTGTACAAATACTCTACACTCCACCTTTTCCAAAAGGTTTGGTGTATTTGTTGTAGCAGTTGCCGCCGATCTAACTGTGACACTTTGGTAGAGTTGAGACTGGACTGGCCTGGTGTTAAATACGAAAAATCATTAGGATCTGCCTTCAACACACATAATGAATGGGAGTTCAGCACCGCTTCAATTTGCGCCAATACTATGCACATTTCCTCATATGTTAAAATCTGATCAGCTACTACACGATATAAGTGATCTTTCACGAATTTAATCTCAGATTCCAAGAAACCCAGAAGTGAAGAGAACCAGGCGGATTAAAAACAAATTTAATACTTTCCGGCTATGCTGAAATGTTCATCATTTCCTTCAAAGCTCTAGATGCACCCACAAAGTGAGTTTCACAATCCGAATATATTTTTAAACAACTACCTCGCCGATCGATGAATCGCCGCAAAGCTGCGACAAATGCTTTCAAAGACAAACTTGATGCCGATTCCAAATGAATGGCTTTTGTGCTTAAACACACAAACAAATATAAGCTTTAGTAGTCCGTGTGCCTCTAATCCTATTAAATGTATTGTTAAAAAATCCATCATAATCAACTCCGAAATTGAGAAAAGCTTTTCTTGGAGTAACTCGGGGAGAGAGTAAATTTCCCATCAAAGGCGATAATAAGGGAGATTAGTCCTAAAACAATGAAAACAAGTTTTTAAGCAGGCCTTTACTGCTCCCTTTGCTGAAATAATCCAAAAATTATGAGCGAGCAAAAATAATGTAGTGCAAACATCCGAATGTAAATATTTGACATGACAGTTCATAATAATAAGTTCCGTCAGTTTATGAGATTTTTGTAAAAGTAACGGATATTTCGCATCAAATCCTAACTGAGAATTTTTCAATCTGCCGTCCACCCTAAGCAAACTCCGATCATTAATGAATGGGTTCAAAGGGCGAAACTGCTTTGATATAGGTTTTTAGCGATACAAATGTCAAGTTCTTTTTGAAACACTTCCGACTGTACATTTTTCACCAGAATATGCAATGAAGATTGTAATTCATGAGTTACAAAGTTCCCACCAATCGTTCTAAACGATCAACTCTCGAGTTACATGCGAATCGTCTACAAAACGAAATTACTCGTAATGGTCTCTACAATACTGAGAATTTTTACAACAAACAAGCAAAGAAATTTTCCTGGGAAATTACCAAAAATGTTTTCGTAACCCATTCTTCCATAGGCAACATATCCTCTATTTCTAATACCTTAACGGAAGGCAAATTCCTTTTTACCAAGGAAGACCCGCCCACCATAGGGGTGGTTGACCAGTTCCGATGCGAATAAACCACGAGAAGCGCAATCTGCTCCACATGATACCACTTTGAAGGGACTACGCATGACTGGATACGAGCTATCCGATTTGCAACAAAAGATTTCCATTTGTTCAGCGTTGATTGAATCCAGACTAATACCACCTTTGAATCCGACCAAGCAAAAATATCTGCGAATACCAAAATATCTTTATATGTCACCATGACAAAATGAATTAATTCCGATAATAATACTGCAACACAGAGTTCCAATCTTGGCAATGTAATCTTGCTGAGTGATGCTACTTTTTATTTAGCACATACCAAAAACACAACAATGTTATAATCCATATCCACACAACGAAAATAAATTACTGCAGCAAACCTTGCCTCAGAGGCATCACAAAAATCATGTAACTCAATTTTTTGTAAGTTATCTTCAATGAATCTACTAGGTATTTCTATATTCGAAACTTCCTGTAAATCTGATATAAGCTTTCTCCATTTTTTAACAAACTTATTATTAGGTTCTTGATCCCAATCTAACCCCAATAACCATAATTCTTCGATAAAATGTTTAGCGAAAAACACCACTGGCGCTAAAAGACTAGGCGGATCAAAAATTCTAGCTATCTCCGACAAAATATTACGTTTAGTGCATTGCCTTTGTTGAACATGAATAGCGTATGCAAAAACATCTGAGGAAGTTCGCCACTAGAGACCTAAAATTTTTAAAGAACTATTTACACTAACTTGAAATGACAATGTTTCCATTTGACTTAAATTTGAGAAACTTGCGAAAACTTCTATCGAATTACTGCACCACTTGCGTAGTCCGAATCCTCAGATTTACAAAGAGCGTTTAATTCAATGACAAGTTGTTTTGCTGTTGCAATCGAATTACAACCTGTTACTACGCCATCTACATATGTATATCCAGTCATAACCTTTGCAGCAAGTAGAAAATTAGATGCTTGTAGCTTTGATAGTTCTTGGATAGTACGTAGTGCTAAAAATGGTGATAACGCCAACCCATACGTGACAGTGTTTATCTGAAAGTCTGTGAATAGATTCTGAGGGCGTATCTCTCCAAACAATGCGTTGATAGCTACGCTGACTTTCTTTCACGAGAATTTCTCTATAGATCTGCTTTATATCTGCAGATATGACTACACGATGTACTCGAAAATTCAACAATAATAGAATTATATCTTTTTGCAAAGCAGGACCAACTAACAAATTATCACTCAAAGTATTACCTGCAGCATCTTTACACGAGACGTCGAGTACTACTATGAATTTAGTGGTAATACTGTCTACTTTATGTACTGCATGATGCGGAATATACTACAAATTACTGCACTTTAAAGAATTTAAAATGGACTTTAATCTGGGTCATATGACCACTGTCAATATAGTCTCTCATAAATTCCTTGTAGCTCGAATACAAATCCAAATCCTTTAATGAACGACGTTCTAAACTCAAAAATCTACGAACTGCAATTTCTCTAGAATTTCAAAACAACGTTCCCGAATTTTGAAATGGCAATGAAACCACAAATCTTTCAGTTTCATCTCTTAAATAATTTTCACAGAAATCTTGCTCACCTTTCTCTTCCTCAGGCGAACGATGCACTGTAGAAGGAATGTTCTCCAAATCCCAAAAATTACGAATGTCCACATCAAGTGGTTCTACCGTTGCACAGAATGAAGTAAGCGAACAAGTAAAATATACCACTTTACCTGTTAGTACCCACCCCAAAGTAGTATGAATGGCAACGGGTTCAAATGCGTTGCCCCAACGTGAGTCATTTAATATTATTTGAGCAAATACGTCTGCTCTCAAAAGCATTTCGATTGGCTGCGGAACATCAAATTTTGCATCAGCCAACTGTAAACCTTAAATATGTGGCCAATTATTTATTGGTAGCTTAGTAGACGGCAATCGATCACAAATCGTAGGCAAGATAAAACATTCAGTCTTATACAGAGGTGAAGATACACCAAGTGGACTAACAAAACACAGTGCCTTGCCAGACACTGAAGACGACTTGAAACCTAGTCCTTGAACAGTGGCTTCAGTTTTAGCTTTCCTTAACCCTAACTTCTGCCGACATTTTTCTGTAATAAAGCTTTCCATACTTCCATTATCAATTAAAGTTCGAACAGAATGTAATTGACCCGATACCGAAACCGCCGCTGTAGCTAACAATGTGGTAGTATGGTCTAACGAAGTTGAAATTAAAGACTTAGTAGTGATTTGTTGTTGCATGACCTTTGGTTAACCACCAAACTTTCTTTGGTCGAAGTTGGCGAACTATTACTTAACGTGATTCTCTGCGAAGAAACCAGTGTTCGACGATTTCCAAAATGTAATAAAGTACATATTATGATCTTTGGCATATTCTCTACAATTCCACTGGCAGCGACAATTTTTCACATAGTGTGAATCACCTAAACAACGAGTACACAACTTGTGCCTTTTTACCACTGCATAACGCTCTTGAAGGGCTTTATCCAACCATTGCTTGCATTTATATAATGGATGCCAAGTTTGGCACAAAATACACTTTCTATCCGTAAAAATAGTGACAAACGAGTTTCTAGGCGACGATGACGCGCTAGCGAATTTTCTATTATCTGAAGCAGCAAATGTTATGCTTTCTCGAGTTTTCGAAATAGTCTCTACTGATACAATTTCACTAACTTCTAACCCCTTACATTACCTTTCTACAAATGCTCTTAAATCCTTAAACGTAGGAACATCTACATTTTCAAACTCAAACCTTTTTAGAGTTTCACTGTCTAATTTTTTTGATAACTAATTAAACAGTGCGAAATCCTACAAGTCGATTTCCGATTTTTTCAATGCAAAGAAATTTTCATCGATACAATTTATCAAACTTCTTGATTGTTTATGCGAATTTACCATATTGATTTTCGAACATTTCTCACGTTGTTGCCCGGGTGTATATTTTGAATCGAGTTACAAGTATGATTATTTATAACTTTGTTAATTAGCCCACTACCGGAATGCATTATCATGGGTGTGCATGCGTCAACAACAACAACTGTAATAACTCGAATGCATGCAAGTCACGTATATTTATACTTTTTACAATTTAGATGCATAGAATAAATACAATAGAAAATACAACAAATTACAAAAATTAAATGAACTACAGGTTTAAATGTCATTTTAGGACGTATGTTGTTCGATCATATTCGTGTAGGTTTATATGTCCTGGCTGCTTTAAATTTTGGACGCGAAGTGATCGCAACTAAGAAATCCTTTATATTTTTACTCGGCTTTGTTCGGGTGTCTTGGTTTTGTTCGGGTGATTTCAAAGTAATATACGGCGGTACTAGAGTAAATGTTTAGTTGTAATTTATATTTCCTGCGAGCTCGGTCAAATCTGGTGTACGATTTTAGTTTTCTAGTTACAATGGAACCCGGAAAAAGGTTTAATTGTGAGTCCCGCGGTTTTGTTTTTACCAGAAACAGCAACTTACGCTGGCACCAGGTCGATCAGCATGCTACGATTTCTCCGTCGTCGATACTTAGTTCAAATTCTTTGACAGTTGCAGAACAGCGGGTTAGTAGTCTTCGATGCGAGATATGCGACATGGAAGTGACGAAGTCTGCGTACACCGGTCATCTGCGGAATACTAGCCACAAGAACACGATAGCCACCGCAACCGATGTAGATGATAATGCTATGGATATGATCAGCATAACGTTTAAGAACCGCATGGATAGCTCCGTGTAAAGTCGACGCTGTCGGAGGAGTGTTCGAGTTTCTTCTCAAGCAGAAGGAAAGAATTGTTCGTTTGATCCGTAGAATGCAATAAAAGCAGTAACTGCAGTAAAAGCTCATTGCGAGCTCTATGGATTCTGCAAGAAAATGGGAGACGAGCCGATCAAGGATACGAAATCTTTTAATACGAAAATGTTATTCTAACATCTTCTAACAGTGTAGAAGACGAAGTCGTAAGAACGCGAATCTGGGTGGTCTTTGCAAAATTTGGAAATAAGCATTAACAAGTTCGCCTCACTACGTGGTGGTCAAAATGGTGGTACTCGCAGTTGACGTAATTTAAAATACAGAAGATAAGGTTAAGGAAACATGACCGCCAAGGTGGACGATCAGAATAAAAAAATTAATATTTAGAAAACTAACACCTATGCAATATTTATAGCAGTAATGAATCATAGTAATTAAACGCCATTTGTAAGTAATAAAAAACTGTAGCTGTTAAAAACTAAAATAGATCATTTACAACAAGTATTTTGACGACGCTGGTGTTACAGTGCTCCAAGCACGTGTTTCGGGCTATATTCGCTAAAACCGATCTCAAAGTCGAATCCCGACGAACTCTGCTTTTTTACACGCTACTTTAAAATAAATATTCAAATAAAATGTACGTATATAAGAAAAATCTAAATTAAAAAAATTAAGAAAAACATTGCGGAGTATAGGGGAACTATTAAAGTGACAGCTGCAGTTAAAATGGCGCCCAAGATAATCGACGACAACTTGCCCAACCTAACATGGTCGGACACTGCTCGGGATCAAAGATAAACTGTGGTTTTGGAAAGAACAATTATCACCTACTACGAATAATAGTTAATTGGGATATTGTAGTTCAAAAGTGAAACTAACACACTACTTAAGACCAATATTATATACATAATGACTTATGAAGGTAGATATGTGAACTTTCCCTAGCCACTCTTTTGCCCACAAAATTAACACAGTTTTAACTCTGCAACACGGAATAAAATTAATTTCTGAACCTTAATTTCTCAACAATAATACTAGAATTTAAAAAAATTATTCTTTAGAATAATGGATAGCCTAAACAACTGGTAAAAATTGTTATATACTAACATTAGCCACATAAAAGATTACCGTATGTACCAAATTGACACCTCTTTGGCAAAAATATTGAAACAAAATCAGTGAAAAACTTTTTTACCCGACTGAAAGAAAAAACAAATATAAGATCAATATTATTTACAAAGTAACTTGTGCATGCCAAAAAACCAATGTTGGAAATTATTGCCAGTGGCTAAAAGACTGGCTAACGCAACATGTCCGATTCGAAATTAGAGAAAAAAACATGTGCCCTTTCACAACACTTATACTCTATCGAATATAAATTTAATTATGAAGAGGTCGAAATATTAGATTTTGAAAAGAACCTCAATACAAGGCTATTTTTAAAAGTTTTTAAATATAAATGAAAAAAATTCAATAAATCTCAGACAAGACACTCAAAATATACACACTATATATTTAAATTTGTATTGATCAACATAATCATTTCCAACTATTTAATAAACTGCACAAACAGGATTTACGTATTTTGTCAAAGTGCAACTCATATGGTCAACAGCTCGATTTTGTTACAAAAATTTATTCAACCATGGCCGTTTAGTAATAGTAAGTAAGTACATGTAATTGTTTACACTATCAGAATTGAAATTTTACTCTTGTTGGGTATACTGTACATCACTACAAACTTTTCAGCTTTTTTTATTGTAACACCATCTTCCAAGTACGGAGTGAATTTTATTTTTATGTATTAGAAATAAATAAGTACTGTGATATCCTTCAAACACTGTATATTAACTTATGCAATTTGTAATTAACATCTTTGATAAAGCCGGCAACCGTCCGCCGAAACATAAGATAGATAATAGTGTATTTCTCTTGGACCGCAATATCCCAATTAGCAATTAGTAAAGTAGTAAAATATGTATACTACATGTAATGCAATCCACTATAAGACTTTTTCTGCAAAGCCTAAACGATCCCTTTAAATGAAGCTTAATTAAAAGATGGAAAATATAAGGTTCCAGATAGGATTTGAACCTGTATCTTCGGCTTTCTCGGTCGATACGCTAACCAATTGCGCCACATGGATAGATGATTACAATTGTAATGAGTTTTATAATTAACTAAAGTCAAGTACGATATAAATAATTTTGGTGATCCAAATCAAAAGGATGTAAATCGAACCAAAATAATTTATTTTAGGCGTCAATTTAATCGTTGTGTCTACAACCGTATACGTTGGTTATATCTATAATTAGAAAATTCAATAGTAACCTGCCGAAAACGTACAGAGCCATGAATGTTTTTCAAACCTCCTTTCAGTTTCTACAGTCACATGCACATTATTTTGTATTTTTTTTTTGTATCATTGGTGAGATATTTGAGTGAATGTACGCGTCTATCGTGCACACGCTTCCTCGGGTACGTACATTAGTTTACCGTGGAATTTGTTGACCGATGATACGTAATACGTTAGTTGCGAATGAATACGCAGCTTTTATGAGTTATATGCTATAATTATATCGGAGAAGATATTTATACCGACATTTAGGCCCTGTTTTCTGTTGTAATAAATAATTTAATTCATTACCAAGATTTGTCACATGAACACAAATTTGTCGTTTTTTGTTTTGCTTACTGTGTAGCAAAATTCGTAAAATAGTTCTTTTCGTGAACCCAATGGAACTGAATACTTAAGTCCATCATAAGAAGAACGCAAAAATATAAGGATCTTTTACAAAAGAAGTTTAACGATTCTGAATCTGAAGTGGTAAGCTTGTAGAATAATTTGCTTTATTGTTCGCTACTTTTAAGTGATGTGTATGTTTATATTTCAGACCAATGATGTTGATGAGACTTCGTGCCTAACTATAAAGAAATGTATCAAGAAAACGCAGATATTTATTCAAGTGGAGGCAATGCTTCTAATGTGGAACAAAAAGATGCTCATGTAGGGTATCAGGCACAGGAAAACATCGACATTTATGAATTACTTAGAAAGAGCAGGCGCAATTGCTGAAGTACAGTCACGTAGTGAAAAGGAGCAAGAGGTATAAGCATCCGATTACTTATTAGGAAAAGATAAAATCACAAAATAGAGTAAATTGGAGCCTCCAACTTGTTGTCCACGTGCCAATAATATCATGAATACACGTGTCAAACTTAGACCTACAAATAACTCTAAAAGTTTGGACCCCTTTTAGTACTTTCAAAATGCTTATCAGCAATGACGTATGCGACCTTATTATCCGAGAATCCAACAGACGCGCAAACCAAGCGTATACTAAGTGGCATGAAGCACATTCGAACAAACAAACAGAATAGGAAAGAAATAGTTGTAGTAGAATTTGATGCATATTTAGGTATACTTCTATTTGCAAGAGATAGCCGTTCATGTCACGAGCACAACAAGGACCTGTGGGTAAGTAAATCACATCCGTTGTACAAAACTTAAATGGGAATACTGCATTTTTGGTGAATTAGTAAATTCATTCGTTTTGACAATGGAAGTGCCAGTGCAGAAGAATCTAAGAAACGATAAAGCTGCCGTAGTAACTAGCATTTGACTGACGCTCTATCATAATCTCCGATTTAGCTACGTACCGGACGAAAGTCTAACTGTCGATAAACGGTTATTTCCGATTAGAGAGACCACAAAATTCATCCAGTATATTCCGTCCAAGTAATCTAAGTATGGGCCTAAGGTTTGGTAGTTTCCTACTTATTAACAGATCAATTGTACACCGAGAAAGTTTAACAGGTGTAATAGAAGGTAATAAAGCAGAAGGGGTTGTTTTAGATCTCGTAGCTTACCACCACATCAGTGAGAGAAACATCACTTGCGATAATTTCTTTACCAGTATGACATTGACGAAGGCTGTATTAAAAATCAGGCTTTTGATCTTTGGCACTTTAATTAAATGAAAACCATTTATTCCACAAGAATTTCTCTTTGAAAGCAAACAGAAGTCGCTCATACCTTGTCCTGTATTTTCTTCAGTAATCGAATATGCTGAAAACGTAACAATATGTTTGTATGTGCCAAAACCACGAAAAGCAGTGATACTCTTGCCAACGATCCATTGCTAGTTCGAAGTAGGTCTTGAAGAGAACGCAAAATCAAAGATGATTTTGGATTACAACTGCAGTGTTGACAACATGAATAAAATGTTGGGTAAATATTCTTGTAAGAAACGTATTCAGATATGGCCATTGGCCTTTTTTATAATACGCTAGATGTTGCGGCTTTAGCTTCCTGTAGCATTTATAAAAGAAAACAATCCTAGCAAGAAACAGACTATCAGCAGCCATGAGAAATTTCTATAGGCTCAGGTTTGAAAGATTGTTCAAAGAAGCCACAAATAACATGCCACTACTACTCCAGATGAAATTGAATGCATGTATAAGTAAGGAGCTAGAAGCGAGAAAGATCAATTTCTAACGTGCTGCCTATACGAATAAACAAACGTTTATGTATTTGTTTGTTTAAGTTGACAACGTTCAATAATTTAAATATCAAATACGTGAGTGAAGTGCAATATATAAAAAATCGAAACGAATTTATTCGAATTGAAAACAATACATCGAATCACATATGTGAGTAAAGGCTTTAATTCTAAATTACAGATTACGTAATTTAATTCCATATTTTGTATCGAATCCATAACGACCGTATTCTATTTATGATTGACTTATATTACACATATAACTTAGTTCAACAAGGGTTGCTTACGGAGTCCACAACGATCTTGTAAGTCAATGATTATCTATAACCAAATTAGTTTTCATTGTTAATATTGTTCGTGGATTGCCAATTTGCAAAAGATTTATTTTCGCAATTTTTCAAAATAAATTTGTATTTGTTGCTTTTTGGAACTATGTTAATCTTAGTAAGCGCAAGATAGTTGTAATACAATTCAGAAATCTAAGAATAAAATAGTAATACTAATTAAAATATTACACATTAAATACTTTGTATTAGTATACATTGCAAAAAACAAAACCTGTTACGCGCATACTTACTGTAAGGAACATTTCATTGCTCCATGTCCATTCTTTATTTGAATATAAAATGTTATGGACGAGCATTTCCATTTCACGAACCTAAAAACACATATGAGTCTTAGAAACCTCTATTGTTTATTTATTAAAATTACATTGAAATAAAATTTAAACGCATAAGCATATTTCATTAGCGCAGAAAATAAGATTTCCATGCCAAATAACACTCTTTACGGACACATATAGTATTATTATTCCATTTAAGAGGAAGCGCAATTTTAAATCTTGTGTAAATAATGATTTTCTAAGAAAACCTTTTTCTTATTGCATTTACGAATCATGAGAACGAAGTCCTCATTGATTATGTAATTAAAGTCGGTGTATAGACCGTTGTTATAGACTGAAAATAAGACATATACTTCCTAAAATACTGAATACGTTTCAATTTGTATGATTCTGAAAGACCAATTTCATAAAATAATAATACTTTATATCACTGAATAAACGCCCCAATTCAAAGATACTACAGGAAAGACTATAAAAGATAAAAAATCGTTTCAATAGCTCTACGTATTACAGAAATTACATTTATTTTGTGCATCAACAAAGAATGGAAAATTTTTACTAATGCGATAAACTTTATACTAATAGTTCATTAAAACGCGAAATTAAGGTAATTATTACATCATCCAGTGACTAATGTTTCAAAATAAATCTAGAATAGAATGGAAAAAATAACATATTTAGAATTTTATTATATAAGGACGATGTTTAATGGGGAAAGAGGTCGTTTATTTTATGTCAAGCAACATGTAAATTTTGAGTAAAGATTCATTCTTTAAGTCATTTTACCACACCAAACATAACTTTGAATAATTATAAAGCATAATTATTTTTAAGAATACTACGGAAATTAAACGATCTTTTATACAAATAATCTTGGTACAAGATTAATTGCCGATTTTAATCGATTAAAAATTGATGCACTCTGCATACTGCTATTTTTACGTCAAGATTGGTTGGAAATGAAAATCTAAAATGGAACCAGGAAGTATTCAATGCCGTTAGTTACAATGGAAATGAGATTTTTTTAAGCGCTATTTGACAATACCAACTGCTAGTATATTTTGTTTTGCTTTTGTAGTCTAATAGGATATTTGACTAAATTAAGCTAGAATGAAATTTTAATTTTATGAAAATTATTTGTCATGGGGATAATTCCAGCAATTTTGAGTCAGATTTACTAAATTATCTGTGCAGCGTCGTTGGCCAATTACACTGACAATCGGGGTAATAAAAGGATAAATAAATTATCCTGAAAATTTTACAGACAATTTTTGTAACTTGCAAAGAAAACGTTTAGTTTTGTAATTATTAGCAAGGATTACATGTAGAATGTAAGAAGTTCTTTAGATAATGTGTATATAGGATAGATGTTTTTGAATGCATAGAAAACTGTTCATAGATGTTTTTTGAAATTTCTGTGTTTCATTTCTTTTGATAAAATCCACAACATATTTTCTGCTGAACTAGTTAGGCAAGTAAAATATATTGCTGTGGTTTGAAGACGAACTACATTGAACCTCAATAAAGGATTAGGTGGACTGAAATGGTTAAAACTGTTGCCCTAATTATTTTGTGAGCTCAAGTTAAATGAAACCACTAGAATCAGACACGAAATATTTTTTAACAACTAATCTCTCAAATAACAATTACTACATCCACAACAGCTATTCTCTAACAAACAATATCCTACCTCTAAAAACGCTTTCATACAAATATTGAAATCTAAAGGATCGAAAGAAATTTGTAAATCAGGATTTTTCACTTTAAATTTGGCTACGATAGTGGAATCGGTAGTCGCTTTAATAGAAAATTGATACAGATCTGTAATACGCTGAATGTAAGTTCTTCTTTGCTTTTCAAGTTTCTTGAAATCAGTCATCTTGTAGGAAAATTACTATAATCTGTAATACAAAATTCACAAAAAATGTAATGTAAACAACTCTAAAAAAATTTCTATAGAAGTGTAACGTAAAGGAAATATGCATATAGAAACTAATCGCTCACCCTCTAATTCGAAATTATTTAAAGTGTGTCGCAATTGTAACGTAAGAAAATGTAAACCTGTCAATAACGATATAAAAAATACGAAATCGCAGAAATGGGAAAAACTTGAACAAATGTTCGAAATGTAAACAACAAGCACCTTGAAACCTGCGGAAATTTAAACTTGAACAACAAACTTGTTTACAATAAAATTGAAACTACCTCGTGATTACGATTCGATAGCTAAAACACATGTGTGCTCTCGACGTTTTCAATACCCGAACCTCACTGAATAAAATTGAAATTATCACTGGTTTGAATGTTGATTGTATAATTTATACGTATGCTTGCTGAATGAAATCTGGTCGAAGTGATCAATCTGTTAATACAACCCCGATATCGGACGAAATGTAATATTTCTTCCTTCGATAGCGTAGCGGACCACCGATAACGAAGCGGTATAAACTACGTAAATTTAACAAAGTCACAGGTAAAAAATGTCACTTACCAAGCTGATGCAGCACAGGTGCAATTAATCCGATCTTCTGGAATGTTGTAGGAAATAGGAAAGAACTAACAGGAATATTTACACTAACACATAATTTAACAGCGAAACGCAAACATAGATTTGTGATGACTGAACGTAATAATGTCGAACACAAGCACGATTTGATTTCACGAAAACTCAAAAGCGACTCTCGCTCTACATATGTGCACAGATAATTGTTTATCGTATCAGTTGGAGAACGACGATTAAGTATATATTGAAATATGATTTTCAATATTTTTTGCGCGAGCATCTGGTACTATAGCACTAACAACTAACAATCCCAACAAATAATATTAGATGATCACTTATACACTTGATTAATTTTAAAATGGTTTAAAGCCCGCGTTCATGCGAACTTGTACCACACTGATGGTTGTTCTTTCAGAAAAATAAACAAAAAAAAAAGTAATTAATATTGACCTTGAAAATAACAAACTACTTTTATGATAGTAGCCTAACGTACACAATATGAAATAGTGTTAACAAATGAAGTGTGAATATATTGTAGAAACTGATAGTAATAAGAATAATCAACAAATTTATACCTTTAAAAAATAAATATATTCTTCTCAAGTAATAATTAAATAAAATAAAAAAGGACGTTTATAATTAATTATTAAACAAACTAATTCCCTAATAATCAAAAGATGAGACACCAATGAACTTAGTTTTCAAAAATAATTTATACACAAATGTACAGGTGCGGTGCAGTTGGCAACCTGCAAGCAGATTTCCAATATTGATAAATGAAGTTCACCTCTAAAGGTTAACAAATAATTAATTTATTAAAACCTTATCAATGAAACAGAAAATTACTATGAGAACAAAACACATAAAGTAAGTAGTAGAACACTTGAAATTTCAAATTTTATCTCATGTGAAGATTGAATCACAAATTCAGATCGTCACAGATTAAATAGTTCAAAAAATCAATAACATTATTAGTCGCAGGTAAAATTAGTTTTTTTTTTGTTGTTATTGTCATTACTAGGATATACCTTGTTTTGACATGTTTTGTGTAATAAAGAAAAGGAAAACAGTTGTTGCAAAATAAGGATTGTGAAATTTGTTTAATGAATAAAGTAGTTTATAACAATTATTATTATATTAATTCATGTTAAGTTGTTAAAGCTTCGTTAAACCAAAAACACTTTCAAATGGAAATAGTTTCTATTCATTTTTTCTAATACTACGTCACCATTTAATTAAGAACATTGATATTTACTTATTATTTTACTTGCCTTTGATGTTGTCCTGGAACAAGATTTGACGACAACTGCAAACTCAACACATGTCATAAATATGCGAAAACTGAAGTACACTATAGAAATTGGTTGTAAATGATTCTTCAGTAATATGTGTTTTCCAATATCAAATATAGAAACTATCAGCACTATAAATTTTTGAACTATACTCCACAGGAGCTGTAACGAGAAAACGTAGTTTATATTTTTTCCTATCTTGCACAGTTGATGATGTAGCTGGCGCACTGTCTCTATAGTGCGAATTATGCTTTCTTGTGTAACCGTTGCCGGTATGCTTAAATAAAAATAAAAAAGAAAGTTAGAGAGGTGTTTAATAATATTTATAACATCTTAATAGAAACAATTTTTTCTCAGCTGGGGTGTGATTGTATTAAATAAATGTCTGCATGAATATATCGTACCAGGAACCAGCTCTAAGCGGAGAATACGAGAGTGGTCAGAATACAATTCTTTGCATCCAAGTTATAATCAAGGATGACCTTAGCATAAAAATTGCAATGAATTAATTAAACGTACCTAAAACAAAGGCCCCTACTTTGTACCAACACAATTATTAACCCCTTTTTGGCATCCACCATTTAGCTCATTTACCTTACAAATCTTTCTTTTTTACGCCCATTGCTTAATAGCACCACACCTGACACTGCCTATGTTGCTGATTGTTTATCTGAAATCTACCTTTGCTTCAAAATCAGTTCTTCACATCGTGATGGTCTATCAGTTAAACTTTTTTTTTACTATACTTCGCCTAGTAGAATGGTTTTAGCCAATTGGTTTAATACCTATTCATTTTAATCCTATCTGCGCAGCTCATTTACAACATTTTGAGTTTCCAATCGTTCTTCTTTGTTTTTCAGTAGTCCATATTTTAATGCCATGTTGCACTCCACAGAAATCTTCCTAGTAATCTTTTCTCATATATAGATTAATGTTTGATGTGAGCACATTATATTTCTAGAAGAATACTTTTTACTAGTGCCATTTTAGACTTTACATCACTTGTGCTTCTCCCGTCCTTTGTAATGTTACTTCCTAAATAACAAAATTCCTCGCCTCCGGCAAATCTGCCCTGTACTATTATATATTCAAAAAGTGAAATTGATTACCTTTGCTGTGTGTCATCACATTTGTTTTATTTAGTTTCATGTTTTATTTTTCGCTTAAAGTTTTGTGCATGGTAATAATTATGTATTGAATACAAGGTGTCAATAACTGAAATTACTACGACATTTGTAAATTTTAAGAATAATGTTTTTTCGCCAACTGCATTACCCCAGTATTCACTTGTTCTTTAATTTCCCTAATATTCTATGTATAAATGGAAAGTGAGGTAGAGAGCATTTTGTTGTAACACCTTTTTTATATTTTTCTCTAATTAGCTAAGATTTTAGTTATTTGCTGTTTAGAAATATTTAAAATTACAAGTCTGTTTTTATATTTCAAACTTATCCTTTAGAATATCTGAAATATTGAATTCCATTCGATGACAAGGGCAATTCTTGTTTATCCGGTTTTCTATCAGTAATCTTAGACTTAGAACTTATTCTCCAATACCCTTTTAAAAAAAACAAATTAAGCTCCTCTTTACTCTTCGTCTGCTTTTATTTCTATTCTTTTGTAAAGTATTCATGTTTTAATATCTTTGGCGCAACCGACGTTAATCTAGGTGTTCGGTAATTTTCATATCTGTCTGCTCGAGCTTTCTATGGTATGATAGCAAGAGCATTTTTCATAAAAATTGACGATGTTTTTCTAGTTCCACATAACTTATTAACACAGAAGAATCTTTGGATATTTTTCCTGGGAGTTTTATAATTTCACAGGTATATTATCTGTTACAAATGTTTTATTTATATTTTATTTTATATTTATATCTTCTAATGCCTTTTCGAATTTCGATGTTTAACTTTTCCCAATATAACTGTTCGATACATTCTATTCACATATATACGTTGTCTTTAACGTTATATAAAGGTTTCCCATCGTTTCTTAATAAATTATCAGTACATGTTTTTTCACTTTTTCCAAATCTTTTTTTATTTTCATATATGTTTCGTCTATCTTACCAAGCAAACATTTGTCGTTGAACTTTCAAACAGCTTTCAGTAATTTGTTCTTTCTAGCTGCCCTACATTTTCTATTTATTCTACTTTATTTTTCGAGTTCTTATATTTCTTATGTTCCTCATCAATTATCTAATAATTCTTTTTAATTTAAAATTTTCCACGGACTCCAATGAGTTTTAATCAACGTTGATTTTAATGTTGTGAGGTAAGTTTTCTGTTAATCATGGTGTCACTTATTCTACTTTATTTTAAAGTATTTGGGTTAATCAGAAAAAATGTATTCAAAACTTTTAACACTGCACATTCAAACGTGGACTCTTAGAAGTCTCACTAAGGATTGTAGGTTAGATGATTTAAAACGAAAAAAGTTAGAAAAATATACTGTGGATATTAGTGAAGTTCTGTGGAAAGAAAAAAAAAAGACTTTTGATCATGTGACTATAAATTTCTACAGTATCATGTAAATAATAACGAATAGTAGAATTTGTAATAAAAGAGACAAAACTATTACAAGTAACTTGTAATAAGCAGTAGTGATAGGAATATTTTAATTAAAATTAATAGAACGCCCATATATATATATATATATATATATATATATATACAGGGTGAGTTTTTAGTGTGGCAACGGTCGATAACTCCGTTATTATAAAAGCTACGTAAACCAAATTTGGGGGCATATTAGGCATGCCTAAAGTGCACATTTTAAAAATATTTAGAAGCATACAGGGTGTTTCATAATTCCAGGGCATATTAAACTTGTATTTTTTTAAATGGAACACCCTATATATTATTACATTTTTGAAAAGCCCATAAAAAGAGCTTTAATTTGATATTAAATTATATCTGTCTATTCCTTTTAGTTTTTGAGATATTCAACTGTTTTTAGAAAAAATGACCCCGATTAGATACATTGCCACTGCACTAATACACAACTTATGTTAATTTTCAAGATGCAGAAAATTTTACAATATACCATAGTATATTTGTAAATATTACTTTTTTGAAATTTCTTCCCAGTATACAGGGTGTGTCAGGTTTCGCAAAATGCAATTTTTTTATTTTTTAAATGGCACCCTACCAATTTTATTGCTACAATGGATAGTTCATTAAGTGTCCTTTCATTTTTGTTAAGCATTCCCTATACCTAAATCCATTACTTTCTGAGATATTTTTGATTTTCTTCAAATTTTATGAATGTTTTTAATTTACATAACTAAAAATAACTTACTATTGGAGAATATTATAAAACAATTAATACATTTTGATTAACAATCAACTACAGTTATCCAATAACAATTTTCACTAAAGATATAACAACCTACAATAATACGCTATCAACAGAATTCTGCCAGATCAACAATATGCATTTTATAGAAAATGTTCAAGCAGGAAATCAGGCAGGCTTTGAAAAAATAACTATTACATGTAAAGTGTCATTTAGGTTTATTAATTGTAGTGTGTTATCATTTAACAGGATATCTCTCTTGGTATATTCTTGATGCAAATAGGAAATTTTTTAAACTTGCTCCCAATACCCAAATCATATTTATTGGTTCTTCCACTCTAAAATTCATTTTGAAAACTCCTTCAAGGATTACATTTAAAACAGAACTGATAATGTGTTAAATGACAACACACTACAATTAATAAACCTAAATGACATTTTGATTATAATTGTTATTTTTTTCAAAGCCTGCCTAATTTCCTGTTTGAACATTTTCTATAAAATGCATATTGTTGATCTGGCAGAATTCTGTTGATAGCGTATTATTGTAGGTTGTTATATCTTTAGTGAAAATTGTTATTGGATAAGTGTAGTTGATTGTTAATCAATATGTATTAATTGTTTTATAATATTCTCCAATAGTAAGTTATTTTTAGTTATGTAAATTAAAAACATTCATAAAAGTTGAAGAAGTCACATTTTCTCTTTTATATTTGTTTCGCAATAAGTAAAACGTTGACTCGACGCGCGTTCTTGCTTAACAAAAATGAAAGGACACTTAATGAGCTATCCATTCTAGCAATAAAATTGGTAGGGTGCCATTTAAAAAAATTTTTAAAATTGCTTTTTGCGAAACCTGACACACCCTGTATACTGGGAAGAAATTTCAAAAAGGTGATATTTACAAATATACTATGGTATATGGTAAAATTTTCTGCATTTTGAAAATTAACATAAGTTGTGTATTAGTGCAGTGGCAATGTATCTAATCAGGGTCATTTTTTCTAAAAACAGTTGAATATCTCAAAAACTAAAAGGAATAGACAAATACAATTTGATATCAAATTAAAGCTCTTTTTATGGGCTTTTCAAAAATGTAATAATATATGGGGTGTTCTATTTAAAAAAATATAAGTTTAATATGCCCTGTAATTATGAAACACCCTGTATGCTTCCAAATATTTTTAAAATGTGCACTTTGGGCATGCCTAATATGCCTCCAAATTTGGTTTACGTAGCTTTTATAATAACAGAGTTATCGACCGTTGCCACACTAAAAACTCACCCTGTATATATATATATATATATATATATATATATATATATAATGTATTGGGATGTTTTTTTTCAAATTGAATTTTAGATGTTCATTAAAGTTATTGAAGTGTTCAAGAGTGGTTTCAACTTGATTTTGTGGTACAGAGCAAACTATGACGTCTACATACTTAGCTAAAAATGTAACTTGAAATGGAAGGTTAGGAATGATTTTGTCCAAAAGTAGATCCATGACAATCTGGGCTAAGGTTGGTGAGAGAGGTGAACCCATAGGCGTGCCATAAAGTTGCAAATAGATAGTTTTTTCATATGTAAAGTATGTGTTGTTGAATATTAGATTTAGAGTACTAATGAACATTTTTTCTGAATAAAAAGACGATTGTGCGTCATTAATATTGCTATGAAATAGCCTTTTTAAGATTTAAGCCCCTACGATGGGTGCCATTAAAATTGCTATGAAATACCCACGATTGGGCATACCATTAAAATTGCTGTAATATTCCTCTTTCTTTCTATCTGTTAAAATAATTTAAATAAAGCAATCCAAAATTACACAGTACAATAATTGATAATATGTACAGTTTTATATCTATTCAAAAATTAGTCCCTGAATAAATTATTCACATTCGCCAAATTTAATTTTCCTGACAGCCAGCAAAAATATCTTTGTAATTACTTTAAAGTACCTTTCGAACGTTCAAAGATGCTTTTCCCTATTTTCAAATTCTCAAATGACCTTTTTGTTGACTCTTACAGATATATAATATTTAGCAAATATTAAAATTCAAACAGTCTTTAACTAATAAAAATTTTAAGATCTCTAACCTGCGTTTTCCTTGCTCGTCACTGGAATTGCCTCAGAGTGTCTGTGGTTAGCACCCCCTGATTGTTAGGGCTCGACTTGCTTCACTTGATTGGCCAGAATGATGGATTAATGATTGCTTGTATTTTTTCTCTTGTATTTCTGAAGTAACTTTGAACATCTTCACGTTTATTTTATATTTCCATGTAATAATTTATTTGGACGTGTTTTCAGACGTATTATTTAAATATACCTTTGTTCGAATATGTTTTCTTGGATCTTTATTCGAATACGTTTTCTTGGATCTTTATTCGAATACGTTTACTTGCATCTTTATTCAAATACGTTTTCTTGGATCTTTATTCGAATACGTTTACTTGCATCTTTATTCAAATCCGTTTACGCGTAAAACGGCCTATTCTTCGTTGCACATATTGTCACTTTTAATTTTTCACTTTTAATAAATTATTTACTTTCACTAATTGTAACTGGTACGTAATTTTCACTTTAAATCGACGTGACTCGTGCCTTGTTGAAGATATACTGTCTATTTTCGAGTTTTTTTCGTATTTATAAGCTCCACCTTCCAACGTTTTAATTGGCGCGCATCGCGTGTTTATTAATAAACGTATGTAATTTGCGCCTATCTCTGTAGAACCTTAGTATTTCTCAAATTCCTTGGTTTCAATTGTTGTACTTTCATTCAATCTCGCACCTCGACATTCAATATATAATAGTATCTTCTTAGAATTTCCAAATATCCATTGCAATTTTGTTACGTATTTCATATTTCTGTCTTTTATAGTCCGATGTTTATCGTATGGCAAACTGCCTGTTATTTATTGATTGTTATTCGAAATATGTCGGATTTTCATGTAAATATAATATTACTAGTCACGTATTCATTTTCTAAAGGACGTAGTAGAATGCGTTTACTTATTCATGCGTTCACATTTTTGAGGATATTCTTAAATAGCTAAAATCCCAGGTTATTTATTTTTCCCGATAATGTGTTTATATTGATGCAATTTGTTGCATTTAAAGTCTTATCTTTTACTCGTTTCTATTTAATTCTGGACTTATAAATTTAACTTAAAACATATTATACGACGTACACATTCTTATTTTAGTTAAATATTATCTAATTATTGAAAATGAGCTTCTTTCTTATGCATAAAATTAAGTATAATTTATATACAGTGTGCTCGCTATTGACCTTTTGTAAAATAGTCGATTTACTCCTATAATTGGTGGAATTATTTGTTTTTCTTAACGTTAAAATTATTTACATTCATTCCACGACTGTTATGACTTTATTTACCCTTAATCTACCCTCTTATCATAGCAATATATATATATATATATATATATATATATATCGATACAATTTAAAGTAAATAGATAGACCAAAATCGGTAAAAGAAAAGGACCCAAATTGTATAAGTACATGGATTAAGTAAAGACGTTATAAAAAAAGAGAGTTATTGAAGTCTAGACAAAGTGTAAACTGGCAATATCGAACACTTTTTAAAAATCACAGCGAAGTAGTATGTGGAGAAAACCTAAAAAAAAATAGACATCAGACTGACAATATTATGGTGAAGCAGAAGATTATAATGCAAATTAAAGGCTTCAGAGCATTTCCACGAACATGCCTATGTAGTGATAGTGATGTGCCAACTAAGTTTTAAGAAATTGGCAACACAGTATAGATGGAAGAAATGCAACGTAGAAAAACTACAAGAGGAATGAGTGAGAACTATACTCCACACGACCTTTTTAACAAAGAAATGATGTAAAAGCCCAGTCGGGTAGCTTTTAGACAAGAAATTTGTGTAACAGAATTAATAAAATTCTGTAAAACCGCACAAGTAAATAGAAAACCTTAAATAAACGAAAATATATTGAAGTTGATGGATAAGCGCAAAAAATATAGAAACTTTAGATGTAGGCTGAGAAATACAAATAGTTTCCAAACAGAACACATCAGAAATGTATAACAGCCAATGAAGAATTGGTTAATGAAAGGTGTTCGGAGTTTGAAAAAGAAAAGTTTAGTAGTAAAGTAGATAATACATACAAAAAGGTAAAATAATATTTTAGTAAATGTAAAAATGTACTAATAATTTATTCAGCAATGGTCGAAACCTTTATGTAGCACAAAAGGAAAGGTAAATAAGAGAAATGAAATATTCAAGAGCAATACAGAGAAAATTAATTAAAGGGTGACGTACAAGTAAGTGAAAATGACATTAAAAAAAATAAATAGAAAACCCAATTTTGAAAGGGTATTAAACGATTTGAATATCGGCATAGCGGTAAGAACAGACGGCATTCCTACGGAATTAATGAAACTTTTACAAAAAGCTAGCGTAAGATAGGGCTATTGAAAGTTGTTTTTAAAATATATGAAACCCAATAAGTGTCATCAAATTTGAAACATGTGCTTTAGCAATGGTAATAAATAAACCTAAGCAAGCAGAGATGAGAATTACAGACCCATTAGGTTAACACCGAGTGCACCAAAGGTTTTAACTCTCATTACTTACAGAAGAGTGGAAACATAAGTTGGTGACAAATTAGAAAAAGACCTATTTAATTTCCGAAAAAATAAAGCTACAAGAGGTAGAAAAAAGAAGAGAACCTACACGTTTGACCTTTCTAAATTTAAAAGAAGCATTTGATAACATGGAACGTAATAAGATGTTTGTGGTAATGCAAAGAATAGGTTTGGGACATAAGCAAAAAGCAATTGCAAACGTCTATAAAAGTAAACAGCTACAATCTCAGTAAATCGTCAGAACCTGCGGAAAAGAACAAGAATAAAAATACTGAAATAAACGTGCATGGCAAAAAATGTAATGTTAAGACTTGTAGGGTTGCGGATGATAGTGTACTATTAACGAATTAGACAATTGAATCTTAGGTAAAATGAATCAACTATTAAATGAGGGTTGCCACATAAAAATAAATAATAATACAACAATATTACTGACATGCTATAAACATAATAAAATTTGTTTTTTGAATGTGCAAATAGGATTGGACATTTGCTGAAGTCAAGATTTAGTTATGCGGAATGTAAAATAGCAGAGAATGGGAGAAGTAGGAGTGATATAAAATACACGCTGCTCTAGCAAAGAAACCATTCTTTCAGAAATATAATTTGCTCGCATCAAATATTAATATAAAAACACGAAAGGTATTTTAAAAAACTCCTGTTTGACGTTATAGCACCGTATGGTTCTAAAGCATACGCTGTGAGAAAACCGAGATGAGGAAGTTTGAAAATTTTAAGATGTAGTCCTATGGTAAACTGAATAGCAAAGGAAGACTGTAGGGAATTGCCAAAGACGCGTTTATTTGAAGCAGAAATTAATTGGGTGGCGTTGACTGTTAGGCCATCACTTACTGCATCTAGGATTAGTTCATTTATATTGTAAGAAAGGGTAGATAGAGAAGATTGTGTTGGTGGACCACGACTTGAATACCTTACACAAATTATGAATCTTGAAGATTATGGCAAGTATATTGACATAAGCAAATGACGCAGAATGAAAGGTATCTTGTGTGTTGCATTAAAACAATCAATCGACTGATCACAAGGGTCAAATATTTTTATTTGATAGGTATATTTTTGCAACATTCAAAAAGTTATTTAAATATAATTTTGATTATCGGTTGAAGCAAAACGTCTTTTTAAAATTACTACAATTGTTCGTCCCAAACTACTAGCAAACGCTGAGTATAGCTTGCCTGTCTAGAAAGCCATATTTTACATTATAAAAGGTTAAATCCACATGAAAGAATTCTAAACCCCTGAAAAGTTTGTATCAAATCCTTAAATATTTTAAATCGCCATGATATTAGTACAAAATACAAAACTCTATCAGTCTAAAATCTTCTAAACATACTTTGTTTAACTTTTATAGCTTGTAACGTTCGTGTTTATGGATGTGAATAAAATCTATTTTAATTATTGAAATTCTAAAAGAAAACTTATTGAAAATACATTTGATTAATATCCATATAATGTAATACACAATGTCGTCAAATATAAATAATAGAGTGATACTTGATTCAATAACTTTAATGAGAAACTAATACTTACACACAAGTTTGCTTCACATGTGCGGTCTTAATGTTGGAATGAACAAGCAACATTTTATTTCGCATAGCAGGATAGTATTGTTCTGTCGAATGATTAATAATTTCATTTAGCCAACTGAATCTTTGTTTCAAACTCCAAACTAATACACAAAATTGCAGCAGAACAAAGTTATTTACAATCTTAGGAGCTACATACGACATAAGTTTTCTTATAGTCGAGTCGAAAGTATATAAAGTCCATGTATTTGCAAGCGCACAAGCATAATTCAAAGTGTTAAAAATTAATACCAAAATTATTGCAGCTCTAATATAAGAAGACAGTTTTTTGTATTCGTTTGTCAAATTAATATTGAAATCTTTCTTTACCTTCTTATCGAAATTGTTAATTTCGCTTATGGATTTGAGTATCTATAAATTTTATTAAGTTGGTAGTATCAATTCATAGCAACAACAAATGCAATACCTTTTTTTGAAAAACGCACCCTGTGGCGATTCCAAACGTCATCGTAAGTCCTCCAAAACAAATAGACAGCAATTTAATAATTTCTGAAAATAATGGTTCTTTAGTTACAGGTTGATGTAGAAAACCATAGGCAATACACACGTTCACAATAGTCATAACGAATATGCACCAAATTAAGCTCCAATTTGAACTTTTAAATTTATTGTTGCCTATTCTAAATGGAGTCAAACCAAATATTTTGGTTAGACGATACATCGGGTATAATGTAGTATAAAAACTTATTGTCGGATGCATTGTTGTCTTAGCAGAGATCTGCTGTCGAATACTATGAATGTGTATTCGTGGATTTGTTACGAAGAGCTGGGTTACTCTATTAACATAAACGTAAAGTACGATAGACTGTAAAGTAAATCTTTAGAGAATTAAAAGCTTTTAGAGTAGTTCGATAGGGCACATTTTATTTACTGGAAGAATATGTCTAAAACATTAATTTATTAGAAATTTTTGCTCGTTAATTTGTCTAATGGACGCCGCTTGAAATCTAGACAGTTATACATTTATCAAAAGTAAAATCATAATACCTTATATTTTTGTCGGTAAAATATGATTGTTTACGAAACTGTAGTTGCTTAAATGCTTAGAATGATTCACGAAAACAAACTGATATAAATTCAGAACTAAGCCCTCGAAGAGAAGGAGTTTGTTCAAGTCAATTTTGCTTTAAGAAAGGAACGCTCAACTGTTAAACAATTAAATTTTATCAGACCAAAAATGTAAACTCGAATATGTTTGTTTTGGACAAATTCTAGAAACGAAAACTAAAATTTCATTACTCACATGCATAATTCATTACTTCATATTTTAATTACTGGTGCCGGTTTTAACCTTAAGTACTTTTCGAACATTTTATAATCTGCGTTGTATAGTAAATAATAAATAAATTAGACAAGCAATAATTGTAATTCTAATTAAATGTACAGTTATGGAATACATAATTTTCAAATTTAGTATCATTTTTAGCAGAAGGTATTGTATGTAGCGAAAAATTCGAACGGGACCGGTCGGGAAAGTCAAAAAAAGGAAAAATAGGAGAATATGTCAAAAATTATGTATTCTTATAAGCCAATTAAAAAATGTAGATTATTCAAATTTTAAGAAGTAAGTAGGAGTTTAACGTACGCACCGATTCAACAAAATACATAACCGCAGCCTATCACGCACTATAAGTATCGTTCCATGTCTACACGCACTAAACGTGTTCACTATACCATAATTACTCAACATAATATGAGTACGAATATATTACCGATGTCTAGAAACACTATAGGTGGTCCTTTTGTTGCCAAATGCAAATCTTTTGTAATAAACATAGCACAATTCCTTCTGCCTATCCATTGCATATAAAGATTTCTAGTGTCAATGTGATTTTTTATGACCTAGCAACTTACCACTACGTGTTTGTCGCGTTACATTTATTTCGTTTATTTTTTCATCTATTGAGATGCATTTTCTAAGTACGCATCGCATCAAATTGAACATAACAGTGACACAGAATGGTATGCATTTTCCCATCGCAATAATGCTTCGTTCGATTGCAGCAGATTTGCAACAGGACCATGTGTTATCTTATATTTGTTGTAGCAATTGGAATTAAATTACCTGGCGGAGGTAAATATTCAACAAACTCTAAATGGGAAAATAAATTAAGCGGTAAATTATGTACTATATAAACGAAACATATGGTCCACTAAAAGGCAAGGCATTTTAAAGAAAATAATTAAAAAGAGGGAGAGCAGAATGAAAAAGCAAAAAGAAAAAAAAAGAAAGAAGAAAAGGAATTAATTTACCTGGCGGAGGTAAATATTCAACAAACTCTAAATGGGAAAATAAATTAAGCGGTAAATTATGTACTATATAAACGGAACATATCGTCCACTAAAAGGCAAGGCATTTTAAAGAAAATAATTAAAAAGAGGGAGAGCAGAATGAAAGAGCAAAAAGAAAAAAAAAGAAAGAAAAAAAAGGATTTACAAAAAACAAAAAAAATTCTATATTCAGAGCAAAGGGCAGAGCTTTGACACAGGGCGCCTCAGCTCGTCATAAGCGGTTTTAAGTGTGACCACCCTAACAATACCATCCGTTCCAGGTATCACAGCCACAACACGGCTGAGGGATCAACGAAGGAGAGGAACATTAGCGACCTTAAACAGCACTAAGGTGCCCAAATCAACTTGAAGAGATAGTGTGTGCCACTTGGAGCGCTGTTGAATCGAATGCAAGTACTCCTCGGACCAACGGGACCAAAAATCTTGTTGAATTCGCTAGAGCAATTGCCAGCGTGAGATGCGGTTGAGTGGAAGGTGAGAAAGGACAGACTCCTGGATAGCGGTTAAAGAGGTCAATGTTAAAAAATGACCGAGCGTAAGACAGTTCAAATCATTGGGGTCAGTGCTAAAAAAGATGAAAGGACGTGAGTTCAAGATAGCCTCAGTTTGAATAAAGACTGTAGCCAACTCCTCAAAAGTTAACACTTGCTTGTCAAAGGTACGCAGGCACAGGGCTTTGACCGATTTTACTCCCACTTCCCGCAAGCCACTAAAATGAGGTAAGGCCAGCGGTATAAAATGCCACGAAATATGGTCCTTAGAAGCAGCAAGCTTGGCGAGATGAATTAACTGTTTATGAGCACCCACAAAATTTGTGACACAATCACTATAAAGGTGATCACAACGGCCACGCCTTGCAATAAATCAGCGCAGAGCCGCTAGAAAGGCGTCCGCTAACAATTCGGATACGATTTCAAGCTGTAGCACCTTGGTAGCCATACAAATAAAAAGAGATAAATACGATTTTAAAACTTTGGCGCCCCGTAGTAGAGACATGTTAACAGAAAAGGGACCAGCGAAGTCGGCGCCCAAACACAAAAGGTTTGACTTGAGTAACTCGACATTAATGCAGGTTGCCCATAAGAGGTTGCAATGCAACCGGATTGGTCTTCTAGCAGTTAGACAATGACACAAAATACGACGAATAGATTGCCTCCCAGAAATAATCTAGAAGTGCTGATTGGCGAGAAAGTGGACCATTTGAGTACCCGTGTGAAAGTATTTTAAATGAACGTAAGTAACGTAAGGATCAGTAAATCGACTTTTGCTAGGTAACAAAGTGAGAAATTTACGGTCAGAGGACAAAGGCTCGTGAGTTAGGCGAACCTGACCCGCAAGATTACATCACAAATTAAAGGGAACAACTTGCGAAAACCTTTTTTTAAAGGGGTTCCGGAATGAATGGCCTCAAGCTCGATAGCAAAATAAGATTGTTGAGTATACACAAGCAAAGGGATCAAAGCATTGTGCAATTTAGAAGATGACAAAGGTCCGGAATACCTTTTGAGTGGGTGACGTAGATTATGACGAAAACGGATTGGTGAAGCCGCCAACCATAAAGAACATTGGCACAAGTTGGTAGGGAGTAAACCACATGACCCGACATCGGCAGGGTTCTCGGTGGAGGGGATGTGATGCCAAGAGCACGAGACATGTTTTCGTGAATGTAAGCAACACGATTGTAGGCGAGAGTCTTCCAACGCTGCGGCGAGGAACTGATCCACGAAAGCACTACCATGGAGTCAGACCAACAATAAATTTTATGAAAGGTGAGGTTAGAATCAAAGATTTTGAAGACAAAGATTAATAATTTGGATGCCAATGTGGTAGTAGAAGTCTCAATAAAGTTAGTAGATTACAAGATTTAAAACGAATGAAGTTAGAAATATATACTGTGGACATTAGTGAAGTTTCATGGAAAGGAGAAAAAGACTTTCGGTCATGTGACTATAAATTTCTACAGTATCATGTAAATACCAAGGAAGAGTAGCATTTGTAATAAAAAGCAGAAAACTGTTACAAGTCGATTGTAATAAGCAGTAGTGATAGAAATATTTTTATTAAAATTAATACAACGCCCATACCAAATGCAACTGGATATATCTATATGCAAACAACAGGCGTTGATTGTGAAGAAATAGAGCTTGTTTATGAAGAAATAAAGGTATCGGTACAATTTAAAGTAGATAGTTTTAATAATAATAGATGATATATAAAACCCAAAGTCGGTAAAAGAAAAAAACCAAAATTGTATGGGCACATGGATTAAGAAAAGAAGTTATAGAGGAAGAACGGTTACTGAAGTCTACACAAAGTGTAAACTGACAATATCGAACACTTTTTTAAAACTCACACCGAAGTAGTAGGTATATGGGGAAAACCTGAAGAAATACATAAACACCAGACTGACTATATTATGGTGAAGCGGGAGACTAGAATGCAAATTTAAGGTTTCGGAGCATTTCCATGAACAGGCCTAGTTAGTGATAGAGATATATGCCAACTAAATTTTAAGAAATTAGCAATGTGGTCTAGATAGAGTGACTAGAACGTAGAAAAACTGCAAGAAGAACGAGTGAGAATAATATTTCAAACGGCCTTATTAAGAATAAAAAGATGTTTAGGCTGAATCGGTTTGTTATTAGACAAGAAAATTGTGTCTCAGCATTAATATAATTTTGTAAATCCTCATAGGTATGTGGAAAACCTTGAATAAACTGAAACATTTTCAAGTTGATAGATTAGTGCAGAAAATGTAAGAACTTTAGACGTAAACAGAAATATAAACAACATCCAAATAGAACACATCGCAAATGTAAGACGGTCAATGAAGAAAGGATCAATAGAAAGTCTTCAAGAGTTGAAAAACAAATGTTTAGTAACTAAACTGATAAAACATACAAAAAAGTAAAACATATTTTCGTAATAGTAAAAATGTATCTATAATTGACTGAGCAATGATGGAAATCTCTGTATAGCATTAAAGGAAGGATAAATAAGAGAAGTGAAATATTTAAGAGCAATATAGAAAAAATTAATTAAAGTGTGACGTACAAGCAAGTAGAAAAGACATTAAAAGAAACGAAAAAGGAAATTCAATTTTGAAAAAATATTAAAAAATTTGAATATCGATGAAGCAGTAGGACCAGATGGCATTCCTACGGAATTAATACAACTTTCACAAAAAGATAGCGGACAATAGATTAATGAAAGTTGTTTTAAAATTTGCGAAACTCAATAAGTGCTTTCAGATTTCACAAGTGTTGAAGTAATGGTAATAAATAAAGCTAATGCAGTAGAGGTAAGGACTACATACCCTAGTGCACCAAAGGTTTTAACTCACATTTCTTACAGAAGAGTGGAAGGAAAAGTTCGAGGCAAAATTATGAAAATACCAATTTAATTTCAAAAAAAAAAAGGATACAAGAGGTAGGGTAAAGAAGAAACTTACACATTTGGCCTCTCTAGATTTGGAAGTTGACCGAAAAGGTGTTTGTGATTGTTTATAAGCTTGAATAAGGCCGTTATTTGAAAATATTAATTGACAATAATTTCGTGGCTGATTATTCTTCTTATTTGTATGCGGATTTACTTGGGGACTGTACCAAATAAACTCGAGGCTGTGGTATTGCTAAAATAAATAAAAGCACTTCGTTTCGGTAATTGAACTGTTGATATTAAATTGAAAGACTGCATTCTATAACTGTACGACAACGTACTTAAAACTTAAACGTATATAGCGTTAGCTACATTTTATACTACTTGACACAAGAGCTTGAATAGAACTGTACTAGCAACAGAGCGTCACACCGCAGAGGCTCTGGCAAATATGAACTTAACAGCTAGATGGCGTGGCGAGTATGTGTGAATGCAAATTGAAATTTTCTTTAAAAATATTACAACCAATTTTGGACATGCTGCCCGCCTTGAAAGATCTGAGCTTTCCAAAGGAAAACCTTAGAACTAAGAATACAATTACAATTAACAAGATATATACTCATTAACAATAAGATAAAGGGCAAATAAAACTTAATCTAAGCACAACTAAGAATTATCTTGCACACACCGCGTTTCCTTTTCTAGGCACTCACGCACTGGGGGAAAAGCACACAATTTTGCGAAGGAGCGCTTTACGCTTCCATTTGAAGTTTTGACCGTGGCAACACGAGCAACACCGTCAGCACCAGGGTGAAGCAGAGTCACTCTGCCGACCTTCCATTGCATAGGAGGCGCGCTGTCATCCTTGATAAGAACTAGCGAGCCCTCTTCGAGTTGAGAGGATGTTTTTCGCCACTTCACACGTTGTTGGAGCTCCGATAAATATTCTTTACTCCATCTTTTCCAGAGGCGTAGATGAAAATTTTGTATCTTATGAAACGTAGACAACCGGGATTCAGCAACTTGTAGCAAGTCTGGGTCCGGCAATGCAGTAGGTGGCCGACCAATAAGGAAATGGGCCGGAGTGAGAGGCTGGAGATCATTGGGATCAGATGACAAAGGTGAAAGAGGACGAGAGTTGAGTGTGGCTTCTACCTGAGACAACAAAGTGCTCATCTCCTCGTATGTTAACAAAAAGTTCCCAATAACCCGCTTTAAATGATATTTGGATGATTTTATACCCGCTTCCCAAAGTCCACCAAAGTGTGGGCTGTATGCAGATATAAAATGCCAATTTATTCCTTCCATGGCTGTAGAATCAGAAATAGAACTAGCTTGAGTTTTGAAAAATGTATATAATTCTTTGAGTTCGGAGTTCGCGCCAACGAATTTGGTTCTGTTGTCGGAATATACATGTAGTGGTTTGCCACGTCGAGCAACAAACCGCCGGAAGGCCATTAAAAACGTTTCCGTACTTAAGTCAGTCACCAATTCCAGATGCACTGCTTTCGTAGTGAAACAGACAAACAGACTCAAGTAAGATTTAGACGTCTTACATCCACGACCCCCTTGCGGTCTTTGATTATGAATGGTCCACCATAGTCCACCCCAGGGGCCACTAGTAACAAAGGACTTTGAATGTTGCTTCGAAACCTTGGGAGACTTCTCTGGCAACGTAACCTTATTTTGCTTAGACTCGAGGGTGTCTAACAAATTTGCAGTGTTTTTTAAGAATTCTTTGAATTCTAGTAATGTGAGCAACTCTGACCCAGCAGAATTCCTCAAAACTTCCCACTCACGAAAGGTGTGAGGATCGTTTTTTGGAAACAACGTAGATTATGAAAAATTCTAGAAGTTGCTTATCAGTAGCCAATGAAGTTAAAGTGGCATAATGTTTGGATAATGTATCATTAATTTGGTGTAACTTGGAAGCAGATTCCTTGTTAACCGGTTCAAGCTCAAGTATGGCCTTGAGATGATTGTAAACGAGCATACGAGGGTCATTGTATCTCTCGCACAACGCCTTCCACGCCGTTTTGTAACTGGTTGAACTAAAATCCAGCGATTTAATGATTTGTGCCGAGGATCCGCACAAACTTGATTTCAGATAATGCATACGATGTGTATTTGACAACGAATCATTATCATGAATAAGATTTTTGAAAGTTTCGTAGTATTCCAACCATTCAGACGGGTTCTCTCCGCTGAATTTAGGAATTGATATCGTTGGTAAACGTATTTGGGGACTAGAATTTCCCGAATGTGACTTAACGCTCGAATTAGGTGAGACAGATCTGCGTTCAGTCTCATGATCATGATGCTGAATAAGATCTTCTGCACGAGACACCACTGAATAATAAGCATCTTCAAAATCAAAATCAGAACCCACACCATCTGGACTTGATTCAATAATTTTGAAGTCTAAATCGTGGAATTCGCTTAATAAAGGCATTATATCGTTAAGCCGCTTGCGTAGTTCAATTAGTTTTGTTGAACTAATCGCTTGACCGCTGTTGCCTTGAATTAGTTCAAAGGAAGTAACATAATTTGTGAATTTAGTAAGTCTGGCTTTTATGTAGCCACGTAATTTAATAAGGGATTCCATTTCACAAATTATTTGAGAAAAGAAATACAATAAAAATTATTGCCGTACCAAATGTACGCCACTGGTGAGAAAAGCAGCAAACTATAATTGAATTTGCTTGTAACAAAGCAATGAAAGTTAAATCGAATTTGTTTGATTGTACCTATACCTTAAGGAACCAATCTCAATTGTATTTATTATTGAAATACGTAATTTAATCAAATTATTACAGCCAGTGAATTGATAAATCGGTGTTATTTATAAACCCACATAACTTAAAAATAATTAAAACACAATATTTTCCTTTATTAAAAATGTCAACATGTGCATTTAAAATGTTAAAATTGAAATGAGCAAATTTGTTGCCACAAGTTAGATAAAGAAAGGATGCGCAAACAAAGGATACGACACACCT
Source organism: Platerodrilus igneus (assembly GCA_036346225.1). Classification (NCBI taxonomy): domain Eukaryota; kingdom Metazoa; phylum Arthropoda; class Insecta; order Coleoptera; family Lycidae; genus Platerodrilus; species Platerodrilus igneus. Next base: position 3,964,457 of record JARFIW010000507.1, on the reverse strand, counting down.
ACCTGTTCTTAAACTTGCAAGGATTGCTGTTGCTAAGTGCTAAGCAGGAAGCGGTGTTAACCATCAAATATATCTTTCTCCCTCGCACTCACACGCAAAAGTGGAGTGTTTTGAATTGTAGTGTTGAAACTTGAAAAGCTTAGTACAGCTTTTTCATCAAATTCGCATCAAGTAAAGCGTCTTGATCGTTTCCCTAAAACTAGGATTTTGTACAAACCTCGTTTTTAATGAAAATGAAGTGAATAATTCTTGCATTCCGTATAACTTGAACTCAATAGAGCTTGATGCTGCATTTAATTAACCAGACATGTGATTAATTATCCGAAACGATGCGTTTTAATTGATTTGTTGTTTAAAATATGTTAATTAAACATCCTGCTGCGAATGGACCATGTTTATAAGCTTGAATAAGGCCGTTATTCGGAAATATTAATTGACAATAATTTCGTGGCTGATTATTCTTCTTATTTGTATGCGGATTTACTTGGGGACTGTACCAAATAAACTCGAGGCTGTGGTATTTCTAAAATAAATAAAAGCACTTCGTTTCGGTAATTGAACTGTTTATATTAAATTGAAAGACTGCATTCTATAACTGTACGACAACGTACTTAAAACTTAAACGTATATAGCGTTAGCTACATTTTATACTACTTGACACAAGAGCTTGAATAGAACTGTACTAGCAACAGAGCGTCACACCGCAGAGGCTCTGGCAAATATGAACTTAACAGCTAGATGGCGTGGCGAGTATGTGTGAATGCAATTTGAAATTTTCTTTAAAAATATTACAACCAATTTTGAACAGTGATATTGCAAAGAATATATTTGAGACATAAAAAAAGAATGGTAATTGCAAATGTGTATTAAAATAAATAGCTACAATCTCAGTAAATGATCACGGAATGGGGCAAAGAACAAACATAAAAATACCGAAATAAACGTGCAAGGCAAAAATTGCAATGTTAAGACTTGTAGGATTGCGGATGATAGTGTACTATTAACGAATTCGTCAATTTACCCAAAGAACATCTTAGTTAATACAGATAAAGTTTTAAGTGAGGGTTACTACATAAAAATAAATAATAATACATCAAAACTACTGACATGCTATAAAAATAATAAAATTGGTCTTTTGAATGTGCAAATAGGATTGGACATTTGTTGAAGTCGAGATTTTGTTGTGCCAAATAAAATCTACCGAGAATAGGGAAGTGGGAGTGATATAAAACACACGCTGTTCTAGCAATGATGCCATTTTTTCACAAATATAATTTGCTCACATCAAATATTAATATAAAAACACGAATGGTAATTTAAAGAACTCCTGTTTGAAGTTATAGCACCGTATGGTTCTAAAGCATACGCTGTGAAGAAACAGAGAGGAGAAAGTTTGAAAATTTTAAGATGTAGTCCTGCGGTAAACTGAATAGCAAAGGAGGACTGTAGAGAATTGCTAAAGGCACGTCTATCTGAACAACAAATTAATTGGGTGGCATTGACTGATAGGTCATCACTTACAGCATCTAGGATTATTTCATGTAGTCCTGTGATAAACTGGATAGCAAAGGAGGACTATAGGGAATTGCCAAAGACACGTCTATTTGAAGAAATTAATTTTGTGACGTTGACTGATAGGCCACCACTTACGGCATCTGGGATTAGTTCATTTATATTGAAAGAAAAGGTAGATGGAGAAGATTGTGTTGATGGAACACGACTTGAATACCTTACACAAATTATAAATCTTGAAGATTATGGCAAGTATATTGAGATAAACTAATGACGCAAAATGAAGGTATCTTGTGTGTTGCATCAAAACACTCAACCGACTGATCACAAAAATCAAACCTTTTTATTTAATAGGTTTATTTTTGCAACATACAAAAAGCTATTTAAATATAATTTTGATTATCTGTAGAAGCAAAATGTCTTTTTAAAATTATTATAGTTGTTCGTTCCAAACTACTACCAAACGCTACGTATAGCCTGCCTGTCTAGAAAGCCATGATTTACATTATAAAAGGTTAAATCCACATGAAAGTATTCTAAACCGCTGAAAGTTTGTATCAAACCCTTAAATATTTAAAATCGCCATGTTATAGGTAAAAAATACAAAACTCTATCGGTCTGAAATCTTCTAAACAAAGTTTTTTTAACTTTTATAGATTGTAACGTTCGTGTTTATGGAAGTGAATAAACTCTGTTTTAATTATTGAAATTCTAAAAGAAAACTTATTAAAAATACATTTGAGTAATATCCACATAATGTAATACACAATGTCGTCAAATATAAATAATAGAGTGATACTTGATTCAATAACTTTAATGAGAAACTAATACTTACATACAAGTTTGCTTCACATGTGGGGTCTTAATGTTGGAATGAACGAGCAACATTTTATTTCGCATAGCAGGATAATATTGTTCAGTCGAATGATTAATAATTTCATTTAACCAACTGAATCTTTGTTTCAAACTCCAAATTAATACACAAAATTGCAACAGAACAAAGTTATTTACAATCTTAGGAGCTACGAAGGACATAAGTTTTCTTATAGTCGAATCGAAAGTGTATACGGTCCAAGTATTGGCAAGTGCACAAGCATAGTTCAAAATGTTGAAAATGAGTACCAAAATTATTGCAGCTCTAATATAAGAAGACAGTTTTTTGTATTCCTTTGTCAAATTAATATTGAAATCTTTTTTTACCTTCTTATCGAAATTGTTAATTTCGCTTATGGATTTGAGTATCTATAAATTTTATTAAGTTGGTTGTATCAATTCACTGCAACAACAAATACAATACCTTTTTGTGGAAACGCACCCTGTAATGATTCCAAACGTAGTCGTTAGTCCTCCAAAAAAAACAGACAACAATTTAATAATTTCTGAAAATAATGGTTCTTTAGTTTCAGCATGATATTGAAAACCATAGGCAATATACACGTCCACAATAATTACAACGAATATGCACCAAATAAAGCTCCAATTTGAACTTTTAAATTTATTGTTGCTTATCCTAAATGGAGTCAAACCAAATATTTTGGTTAGACGATACATCGGGTATAATGTATTATAAAAACTTATTGTCGGATGCATTGTTGCCAAGCAGAGATCAGCTATCGAATGCTATAAATGTGTATTCGTAGCTTTATGACTCGATTAACATAAACGTAAAGTACGCTAGAGTGTAAAGTAAATCTTTAGAGAATATCTCTACCATGACAATAATAAAATTAAAAGCTTTTAGAGTAGTTGATTAGGGCACATTTAATTTACTGGAAAAATATGTCTAAAACATTAATTTATTAGAAATTTTTGCTTGTTAATTTGTATAATAGACGCCGCATGAAATCTAGACAGTTATACATTTATCAAGAGTAAAATCATAATACCTCATATTTTTGCCGGTAAAATATGATTGTTTACGAAACTGTTGTTGCTTAGAACGATTGACGAGAACACGCTGTAATTAATTCAAAACCAAACCCTCGAAGAGAACGAGTTTGTTCGAGTCAATTTTACTTTAAGAAATGCACGGTCAAGTGTTAAACAATCAAATTTTTTCAGAACAAAAATGTAAACTCGAATGTGTTTGTTTTGGAGAAATTCCAGAAACGAAAACTAAAATTTCATGAAACACATGCATAATTCATTACTTCATATTTTAATTACTGGTACAGGTTTTTACCCTAAGTACTTTTCGAACATTTTATAATCTTCGTTGTATAGAAAATAATAAATAAATTTAACAAGTAATAATTATAATTCTAATTAAATGTACATTTATGGAATACATAATTTTCAAATTTAGTGTCATTTTTAGCAGAAGGTAATGTATGTAGCAAAAAATTCGAACGAGACCGGTCGGGAAAGTCAAAAAAAGAGGAAAAATAGCAGAATATGTCAAAAACTATGTATTTTTATAAGCCAATTAAAAAATGCAGACTATTCAAATTTAAAGAAGTAAATAAGAACTTAACGTACGCACAGATTCAACAAAATACATAGCCAAGCTTATCACGCACTATAAGTATCGTTCCATGTCTGCACGCACTAAAAGTGTTCACTATACCATAATTGTTCAACATAATATGAGTACGAATATATTACCGATGTTTAGGAACGCTGTAGGTGGTTCCTTTTGTAGCCAAATGCAAATCTTTTATAATAAACATAGCACAATTCCTTCTGCCTATCCATTGCATATAAAGATTCCTATAGTGTCATTGTCATTTTTTTGACAAGATCAACTTACTTTCGTGTTTGTCGCATTAATTTATTTTGGTTATTTTTTCATTTGTTGATATGCATTTCTTAAATACCCATCGCATCAAATTGAATATAACGGTGACACACATGGTATGCATTTTCCCATCGCAATACTGTTTCATTCGATTGCAGCAGATTTGCAACAGGACCATTTGTTGTGATCTTATATTAGTTGTAGCAATTGGAATTGCCATCAAACAGAGGGGTTTTGGAGTAAACTGAAAAGATTTTACAGCACCTTTCCGTTTTAATTTAACCACCAATGCTCCTAGATAACATCGACGAGTTTAGTTGGTGGTAACATTTTGCAAGATGTTCACGTGAAATCAGTTTTCCGCGTTTTTAAGTCACATAAGAGAACGTTGTCCTCTGTAAATGCTGGCAGTACATCCATGTAATTTTAATTTAGTATTATATGATATTTTTAAAAGGAATTTTTGTAGCACAAGTACAAATACAAGTTTTTATTTTTATTACAATCCATTAGTAAATCTTGGATATTTGTTTAAGTGTGATGCAATTGATGCTTAAATAACAATAATATTAGGTCCTTTCAATAGTTACAATCAACTTTTATATTATCAAAAATACTCGTAGCACCTATTGTAATTTTTTTGCGGTAATTTCGATAGTTCTGTGGTAAAGAAAAGTGGACATGTATACGAAAGTAAATGATAATTAACAGAAAACATTAATACATGATTTTAAACAGAACAAACACTTACCTCTCTCTATCGATCGAAGCGATACACAATTATTTAAAGCGGTCGTTCAGAACGAGATGCGATTGTAAAGCTCTAGCGAAAGCGTCCGCTTTTACAGGAAACGAGAATCGACTCTCCAATATGGCGAAGCGAAGCACTTGTAATTTTGCGCTTGTCTACAACGCAAAGCGATACTACAATTCTTCGTATCTTCTCCATGGCCGGTGATAAGAAAATTCTTGCACATATGAAAAGCAATATATTTTCTCGTTATCGCGGCAGTACAACAGGCTCGGTGTCTGAAGTAATGACTGTACACAATAACATTTTAATTTACCGGGCGGAGGTAAATAATCAATAAACTCTAAATCGGAAAATTAATTAAGCGGTAAATTATGTACAATATAAACGGAACATACCGTCCACCATAATGCAAGGCATTTTAAAGAAAATAATAAAAAAGAGGGGGGCGGAATGAAAAAGCAAAAAGAAAAAAAAGATTTACAAAAAACAAAAAAAATTTATATTAAGAGCAAAGGGCAGAGCTTTGACACAGGGCGCCTCAGCTCGCCATGAGCGGTTTTAAGTGTGATCGCCCTAACAACGCCATCCGTCCCAGGAATCACAGCCACAACACGGCTGAGGGATCAACGAAGGGGAGGAACATTAACGACCTTAAACAGCACCAAGGTGCCCAACTTGAAGAGATGGTGTGTGCCACTTGGAGCGCTGTTAGAACGAGTGCAAGTACTCCTCGGACCAACGGGACCAAAAATCTTGTTGAATTCGCTAGAGCAATTGCCAGCGAGAGAGGCGGTTGAGCGGAAGATGAGAAAGGGCAGACTCCGAGATAGCGGTTAAAGGGGCCAAAGTTAAAAAATGACCGAGCGTAAGACAGTTCAAACCATTGGGGTCAGTGCTAAAAGAGGTGAGAGGACGAGAGTACAAGATGGCCTCAGTTTGGATAAAGACTGTGGCCAGCTCCTCAAAAGTTAACAATTGCTTGTCAAAAGTACGCAGGCGCAGGGCTTTGACCGATTTTACTCCCGCTTTCCACAAGCCACCAAAATGAGGTGAGGCCAGCGGTATAAAATGCCACGAAATATGGTCCTTATAAGCAGCAAGCTTGGCGAGACGAATTAACTGTTTATAAACACCCACAAAATTTGTGCCACAATCACTTAGAGGTGATCACAACGGCCACGCCAGGTAATAAATCGGCGCAGAACCGCTAGAAAGGCGTCCGTTGACAATTCGGATACGACTTCAAGCTGTAGCGCCTTGGTAGCCATACAAATAAAAAGACATAATACGATTTTAAAACATTGACGCACCGTACTCGAGGCATGTTAACAGAAATGGGACCAGCGAAGTCGGCGCCCGAACACAAAAGGTTTGACTTGAGTAACTCGACATGAAGGCAAGTTGTCCATAAGAGGTTGCAATGCAACCGGATTGGTCTTCCAGCACGTTAGACAATGACACAAAATACGACGAATAGATTGCCTCCCAGAAATAATCCAGAAGTGCTGACTGACGAGAAAATGGACCATTTGAGTACCCGTGTGGAAACATTTTAAATGATCGTAAGTAACATAAAGATCAGTAAATCGACTTTTGCTAGGTAACAAAGTGGGAAATTTACGGTCAGAGGACAAAGGCGCGTGAGTTAGGCGATTCCTGACCCGCAAGATTACATCACAAATAAAAGGGGACAACTTGCGTAAACCCTTTTTTAAAAAGGATCCGGAATAATTGGCCTCAAGTTCGATGGCAAAATAAGATTGTTGAGTATACGCAAGCAAAGGGATTAAAGCATTGTGCAACTCAGAAGATGACAAAGGTCCGGAATACCTTTCGAGTGGGTGACGTAGATTATGACAAAAACGGATAATCGAAGCAACAATGCGCGTAATAAAAGGAAAGAAAGAGTGATTTTTCTAGAATTGATTGAATCCAATAGGAGGTTACGATAGCGGGTACAACGATAGTGCATTGTTCAGTGAGAACTTCAGGAATATCTGAAGGCGGAATATATGGACTGTAGTTTTTGAAAGACCCATACAAGGTTGGTGAAACCGCCCACCATAAAGAACATTGGCACAAGTCGGTAGGGAGTAAACCACATGACCCGACATCGGCAGGGTTCTCGGTGGAGGGGATGTGATGCCAAGAGCGCGAGACATGTTTTCCTGAATGTAAGCAACACGATTGTAGACGAAAGTCTTCCAATGTTGCGGCGGGGACCTAATCCACGAAAGTACTACCATGGAGTCAGACCAACAATAAATTTTATAAAAGGTAAGGTTAGAATCAAAGATTTTGAAGACAAAGATTAATAATTTGAATGTTAATGTGGCAATGGAAGTCCCAATAAAGTTGGTAGATTAGAAAATTTAAAACGAATAAAGTTAGAAATATATACTGTGGACATTAGTGAAGTTTCATGGAAAGGAAAAAAGGACTTTCGGTCATGTGACTATAAATTTCTAAAGTATCATGTAAATACCAAAGAAAAGTAAAATATGTAATAAAAAGCAGAAAACTGTTACAAGTAGATTGTAATAAGCAGTAGTGATGGGAATATTTTAATTAAAATAAATACCACGCCCAATTCAAATGCAACTGGATATATCTATATGCTAACAACAGGGTTTGATTGTGAAGAAACAGAGCTTGTTTATGAAGAAATAAAGGCATCGGTACAATTTAAAGTAGATAGATTTAATAATAATAGATGATATATAAAACCCAAAGTCGGTAAAAGAAAAAGACCAAAATTGTATGGGCACATGGATTAAGAAAAGAAGTTATAGAGGAAGAACGGTTATTGAAGTCTACACAAAGTGTAAACTGGCAATATCGAACACTTTTTTAAAACTCACACCGAAGTAGTAGGTATATGGGGAAAACCTGAAGAAAAACATAAACACCAGACTGACTATATTATGATGAAGCAGGAAATTAGAGTGCAAATTTAAGGTTTCAGAGCATTTGCATGAACAGGCCTAGATAGTGATAGAGATATATGCCAACTAAATTTTAAGAAATTAGCAATGTGTTCTAGATAAAGTGACTAGAACGTAGAAAAACTGCAAGAAGAGTAGGAACTATATTTCAAACGGCTTTATTAAGAATAAAAAGATGTTTAGGCTGAATCGGTTTGTTATTAGACAAGAAAATTGTGTCTCAGCTTTAATAAAATTTTACAAAACCTCATAGGTATGTAGAAAACCTTGAATAAACGGAAACATTTTAAAGTTGATGGATTAGTGCAGAAAATATAAGAACTTTAGACGTAAACAGAAATATAAACAACTTCCAAATAGAACACATCGCAAATGTAAGACAGTCAATGAAGAAAGGATTAATAGAAAGTGTTCAGGAGTTGAAAAACAAATGTTTAGTCGCTAATCTGATAAAACATACAAAAAAATAACACATATTTTCGTAATAGTAAAAATGTATCTATAATTGAGTGAGCAATGATGGAAATCTCTGTATAGCATTAAAGGAAGGATAAATAAGAGAAATGAAATATTTAAGAGCAATAAAGAAAAAATTAATTAAAGGGTGGCGTACAAGCAAGTAGAAAATACAGTAAAAGAAACGAAGAAGGAAACTCAATTTTGAAAAAGTATTAAAAAATTTGAATATCGTTGAAGCAGTAGGGCCAGAAGGCATTCCTACGGAATTAATAAAACTTTCACAAATAGATAGCGGACAATAGACTATTGAAAGTTGTTTTAAAATTTGCGAAACTCAATAAGTGCTCTCGGATTTCACAACAATTGCTGAAGTAATGGTAATAAATAAAGCTAATGCAGTAGAGGTAAGGACTACATACCCTAGTGCACCAAAGGTTTTAACTCACATTTCTTACAGAAAAGTGGAAGGAAAAGTTCGAGACAAAATTATGAAAATACTAATTTAATTTCAAAAAAAATAAGGATACAAGAAGTAGAGTAAAGAAGAAACTTACACAATTGGCCTCTCTAGATTTGGAAGTCGACCGGAAAGGTGTTTGTGATATTGCAAAGAATATATTTGAGACATAAAAAAAGAAGGACAATTGCAAATGTGTATAAAACTAAATAGCTACAATCTCAGTAAATGATCACGGAATGGGGCAAAGAAAAGCATAAAAATACCGAAATAAACGTGCAAGGCAAAAATTGCAATGTTAAGACTTGTAGGATTGCGGACGACAGTGTACTATTAACGAATTTGTCAATTTACCCAAAGAACATCTTAGTTAATACAGATAAAGTTTTAAGTGAGGGTTACCACATAAAAATAAATTATAATACAACAAAACTACTGATATGCTATAAAAATAATAAAATTGGTTTTTGAATGTGCAAATAGGATTGGACATTTACTGAAGTCGAGATTTGGTTGTTCCAAATAAAAAACTACCGCGAATGGGAAAGTAGGAGTGATATAAAACACACGCTGTTCTAGCTATGACGCCATTTTTTCACAAATATAATTTGCTCACATCAAATATTTAATATAAAACACGAATGGTACTTTAAAGAACTCCTATTTGAAGTTATAGCACCGTATGCTTCTAAAACATACGCTGTGAGGGAACTGAGAGGAGAAAGTTTGAAAATCTTAAGATGTAGTCCTGTTGTAAACTAAATAGCAAAGAAGAACTATAGGGAATTGCTAAAGGCACGTCTATTTGAACAACAAATTAATTGGGTGGCGTTGACTGATAGGCCATCACTTACGGCATTTAGGATTAGTTTATTTATATTGAAAGGAAGGGTAGATGGAGTAGATTGTGTTGATGGACCACGACTTGAATACCTTACACAAATTATAAATCTTGAAGATTATGGTAAGTATATTAACATAAGCAAATGACGCAGAATGAAGATATCTTGTGTGTTGCATTAAAACAATCAACCGACTGATCACAAAGGTCAAATCTTTTTACGAGGGTAAGGAGAAAAATTCTCGGTCTGACACAGAGATGGCATTCCAATCAGCAAAAATGTGTGCTTCCCGCCTGCATGCGCATGTCATTAGTTCGTATGACAACTTTCAACTTGCTATCTCAAGTAGTTTGTTTACACGAATTTTTTCGAGCAGACGTGTTATGCGTGTTTCCTTAAAATAGATAAACTTAAATATCCTGCGGTCATAAAAATTTTCGTTTTGGACGTATTAACCCCTCAGGAAAATCATCCGAAGTTAACAAAAGTTTGCGGAAACTCTGCCCCTTCTCTGTCAACCGTCAAAAAATGGGCAGCTGAATTTAAACGTGGTCGCACGTCTCTCGAAGATGACCCACGTGAAGGACGACCAAAAACCGCAACTACGCCGAAAACGATCGAAAAAGTGCATGATATCGTGTTAGACGATAGGCGAGTAAAAGTAAAAGAGATAGCTGAGGCTGTAGGGATATCGGACGGAAAGGTGCGAAACATCTTACACAAAGAGTTAGGGATGCGAAAGCTCTGCGCAAGATGAGTGCCGCATTTGCTAAATGCCGATCAAAATCAAATGCGAAAACGAGTTTCGCAACAGTGTTTGGCCCGGTTTAATAAGGATCCGAACGATTTTGTGCGGCGATTTGTCACTATGGATAAGATATGAGTCCACCATTACACGCCAGAAACGAAACAGCAGTCAAAGCAGTAGTTGGAAGCCGGTTTTTCAGCGCCAAAGAAAGCGAAGTCGATCGCATCTGCCGGAAAGGTGATGGCCAGCGTGTTTTGGGATGCGAAAGGGATCCTGTTAATAAATGACCTTGAAAAAGGCAGAACAATTACAGGCCAATATTACTCCGCCCTTCGTGACCAGCTGGATGCCAAAATTCTCGAGAAGAGGCCTGGCTTGAAGAAGAAAAAAATCATCTTTCACCAAGACAATGCACCTGCACACAAGGGTACGTTGGCGATGAGAAAATTGACGGATTTGAAGTACGACTTGCTCGGCCACCCACCCTATTCACATTATTTTTGCGCCCTTAGGCTTCTATCTGTTCCCAAACTTGAACAAATTTGTTTCTGGGAAGCGCTTCATGTCCAATGAAGAATTTGCGAAAGCCGTAGACGAATATTTTCACAGCCTTCCAGATTCTCACTTCCGGAAAGAAATACTGATGTTGGAAAAACGCTGGACCAAGTGTCTAGAAGTTAAGGGGAATATGTCGAAAAATAAAATCTTTTTTTTTACTGAAAATTGTAGTCTTTCATTGTAGGCCGAGAACGTTTCACCTTACCCTCGTATTTGATAGATATATTTTTGCAACATACAAAAAGTTATTTAAATATAATTTTGATTATCTGTAAAAGCAAAACGTCTTTTTAAAATTATTACAATTGTTCGTTCCAAACTACTACCAAACGCTGAGTATAGCCTGTCTGTCTAGCTAACCATGTTTTACATTATAAGAGGATAAATCCACATGAAGGTACTCTAAACCTCTAAAAAGTTTGCATCAAACCCTTAAATAATTAAAATCGTCATGTTATTGGTACAAAATACAAAACTCTATCAGTCTAAAATTTTCTAAACAAACTTTATTTAACTTTTATAGCTTGAAACGTTTCTTGTTTATGGAAGTGAATAAAATCTGTTTTAATTATTGAAATTCTGAAAGAAAACTTATTGAAAATACATTTGAGTAATATCCACATAATGTGATACACAATGTCGTCAAATATAAATAATAGAGTGATACTTAATTCAATAACTTTAATGAGAAACTAATACTTACACACAAGTTTGCTTCACATGTGGGGTATTATTGGAATGAACGAGCAACATTTTATTTCGCATAGCAGGATAGTATTGTTCTGTCGAATGATTAATAATTTCATTTAGCCAACTGAATCTTTGTTTCAAACTCCAAATTAGTACACAAAATTGCAGCAGAACAAAGTTATTTACAATCTTAGGAGCTACATACGACATAAGTTTTCTTATAGTCGAGTCGAAAGTATTTAAAGTCCATGTATTTGCAAGCGCACAAGCATAGTTCAAAATGTTGAAAATAAGTACCATAATTATTGCAGCTCTAATATAAGAAGACAGTTTTTTGTATTCCTTTGTCAAATTAATATTGAAATCTTTCTTTACCTTCTTATCGAAATTGTTAATTTCGCTGATGGATTTGAGTATCTATAAATTTTATTAAGTTGGTAGTATCAATTCACAGCAACTACAAATGCAATACCTTTTTATGAAAAACACACCCTGTTGTGATTCCAAAGGTCATCGTAAGTCCTCCAAAAAAAATAGACAGCAATTTAATAATTTCTGAAAATAATGGTTCTTTAGTTACAGGTTGATGTTGAAAACCATAGGTAATATACACGTTCACAATAATCATAACGAATATGCACCAAATTAAGCTCCAATTTGAACTTTTAAATTTATTGTTGCCTATTCTAAATGGAGTCAAACCAAATATTTTGGTTAGACGGTACATCGGGTATAATGTAGTATAAAAACTTATTGTCGGATACATTGTTGTCTAAGTAGAGATCTGTTATCGAATACTATGAATGTGTATACGTGGATTTGTTACGAAGAGCTGGGTTACTCTATTAACATAAACGTAAAGTACGCTAGAGTGTAAAGTAAATCTTTAGAGAATATCTACCATGACAACAATAAAATTAAAAGCTTTTAGAGTAGTTCAATAGGGCACATTTTATTTACCGGAAAAATATGTCTTAAACATTAATTTATTAGAAATTTTTGCTTGTTAATTTGTCTAATGGACGCCACATGAAATCTAGACAGTTATACATTTATCAAGAGTAAAATCATAATACCTTATATTTTTGTCGGTAAAATATGATTGTTTACGAAACTGTTATTGTTGCTTAGAGCGATTGACGAGAACAAGCTGTCATTAATTCAAAACTAAGCACTCGAAAAGAAGGAGTTTGATCGAGTCAATTTTACTTTAAGATAGGAACGGTCAAGTGTTAAACAATCAAATTTTATTCGACCAAAAATGTAAACTCGAATGTGTTTGTTTTGGACAAATTCCAAAAACAAAAACTGAAATTTCATTACACACATGCATAATTCATTACTTCATATCTTAATTACTGGTGCAAAACACACACACACACACACAATATACACGATACTGTGCCAAGATAAATGCAAATCGGTATATATCGGTCAAAGTTCACAATTTCTAGACAAAAGAATAAATGGACACAAATTCGACAGACAAATAAACCACATTAAGTAAACATGAACGCCAAACTAAACTAAAATTTCAATATAATGAAACTAATATTTTAAAACTGAAAAAACCACAGAAAAAGAGACATACCCGAAATGATTCGTATTTGTAAAAATGCCAACGCAATTAATGAAAAAACGGTCATAAATAAATTAAGTACAATCTTTCACAACCTAAAATATAATAGCAAATAAAGCATTTGGTTAGATGCGTGAATTTTGATGCGCATGTGGATCTATATGAATACACAAATGAAAGGACGTATAGATGTGTATAAGTGTCGACTACGTGTTGTGTACGTGTATGTATATGCGTAGGGTGTGGTGCGCGTGTGTATGTATACATATATGGTTAACGTTGTATGTAGTTGATATATATATATATATATATATATATATATATATATAAGTAGTGGGGTAAGGCCGGTCCTAATTCAAAACGTGCTCACACGTATTTTACATATGTAAAATACACGTGCATCGTCTTGAATTAGGACCGGCCTTATATACTTTCAATGTAAAATAGTTGTGAAAACATGAATTACGACCGGCCTTGTATACTTTCAATGTAAAATACTTGTGGGCACGTTTTGAATTAGGACCGGCTTTATATTACTTTCAATGGAACATACTTCAAAACCCACGTATGTTGAAAAATGTAAGTGCAGAGAAAAATGTGTGTAGCTGTTTTGAATTCAGTTTTCTAGCGAGAAGCTACACGTGCACCGTTTTGAATTAGGACCGGCATATATACTTTTAATGTATAATACTTGTGGGCACGTTTTGAAGTCAGACCGACTTTATATTACTTTCAATGGAACATACATACTTCAAAACACACACAAACGTATGTTGAAAAATGTAAGGGCAGAGAAAATGTGTGTAGCTGTTTTGAATTCGGTTTTCTAGCGAGAAATTATAAAGTGTGCCAGATGCAAAATATCGCATTCAAGTCAATTGTGTTTAATTAAAGTAGATTCTGATTTATGTTTTTTATTTATGTTTAGAGGCTGCAAATACACATGGGCCGGTTTCAATTCAAAATGTGTTCAATCTTGTGATAGGTTGAAAAGTGGGTTGGCAAAAGTACGCAGATGGTGGTAATCTGCTATATAAGGAGATTGCTCCTAATATTAATTTAATTAGTCGAAGTTTACTACATATATTTACATACCTACATACCTACATATACAAACATGTATATATAATTGATATTCAGGGATTTAAATACAAGAAAAACGAGTTTGTGTGCAAAAAATTTGCGGTTTTGGACTTGTTGTTAGGTAATGTTTGGCATCAAATTTTTAAACTGCCAATGCAGTCTAGTTGTTTGAGCCAAGATTATATAAAACATAACGACTGGGTGAAAAGGAATATTCATGATCTTTCTTGGGATGAATCTTCAACGGCTGGAATGGTGTCATCATATATAGGGCTTTATTTGAAGCAAATTATCCGACCCGGTGAAGAAGTATTTGTGAAGGGTCTAGAAAAGAAGAAATGGATAGAAACCTATCTAATGCAAAACGTTGTAACTGATATGCTTGCACTAGGTTGTCCTAAGCTATCGGAGTTAAAAATCAACAATCGTTTAACATATAAAATCCATTGTTGTAGACACAGCAATAATAATCTGCAATGTGCAAAAGAAAATACCTTTTTATTAAAAGAATGGTTTGATAATAATAAAAAACAATAGAAAGATTGTGTCTGTATTATTTATTTTAATATAATTTTACAATGTTAGCCTTATTAACTATTATTATTATAACAACTTCTAGCAAACTATATTTTTATCGATCCAGCTATTGTGTACGTTAGAGAAGCCTAACCATTTTACAAAGACTTTATTTCCACTCTTTCTTAGGACTTTTTCTACCAGATAAATTCCTGGATGTTTAACCTTTTGCAACTCCATTTCATAAAATGCACCTTTGATTTCTTTCTCGTCTTGATCTTCTAATATACAGGGTGTTTTTTTTAAGTGAGAGGTCACCTGTATATAGAAGACCAATGGTACCAGGAAGCTGAAAATCTGCACTAGGAGGTTATCGAATGTGCCCTACACGCCTAAAATAGTTTCGATACGTTAGCACTTCCGGTTATACCGGAAGTCGGTATTACTATCGTTATTTTAAATAGAACACCCTGTATATTTATGCATTTTCCAATTCCTTGTCGAATTTTATGCAAACTTTTGTAACACAATAATACCCCTATCTACTGCCGTTTTCGAGATATTTTGACTTTTAGTAGATTTTTGACATTTGCACGCTGTCACATAAATTAGAATAACTAGAAAGTGAACGAACTTACAAAATTGTTTTTTTGCAATCACATTAATAACACTTGATATTATTTCTACGGGCAAAGAAAATCTGATTGCAATGTACAGGGTGCTAGAAAATTCATTTTACAGTTTGACTAATAAAATGTCAAATATTCCGTTTTTTTTTAAATAGAACCTACCATATTTTGTTATATTAATAGATTCTATGGAAAAAAATACCTTAGGTATGTAATTACAATAATCCATTTATTGTAAGCCGTTTTTGAGTTATTTGCATTAAAAGAAAAATGCACTAGTGAACAGTACTGGTATCTGACAAGCGTAAACCTGCCATAGGGTCGCTTCAAAACCATGTTAAAATTTACCAAATAGATAGCCTAAATCATAATGATTTTCCCCCTCAAAATAAATATAAAAAACGACTGCTTAAACCTTACGGTAACGCAATCGCACTCTTATTTAATAACCATACTCTCAATTGTATAAATAGAAACATGTTAAAAAATGTTTTCCAAATTATTGAATTTATATAAAATTCACCAATAAAAATTAATCAGCTGATTTCACGTTAAGCGTATTGGCTACCTAAAAAAAAAAGTTTGTCCCAGGCCGCAACACAAATTGAAGGCAATCATTCTTTTAAACTTTAAAAATTTTTGCTTAGTGTACTCAAACGAAATATTTTAAGCATCAATAAATCAAGGTCACCTTCAATTTATGTCATAAATGTCAAACTTGAAGTTTTTATTATTTTGACTACGATGCTAGGTCACGGATCGAAACGTAAATAAAAATGATTTTAAAAACTATGAGTGGTTTAATTCCCAAAGAAGATTAAAAAGAATGCTAAACAAACCACAACAAACATACAGGGAGTATTTATATACAGTGTGCTCGCTATTGACTTTCTGTAAAATTGTCGGTTTACTCTTATTTAATAATGGAATTGTTTGGTTTTCTAAACGTTAATAATATTTACATGTATCTTACGACCCCTATGACTTAATCTACCCTTAAATTACCCCCTTATCGCAGCAATATATATACAGTGTGTCTACTTAAGTTGGCGCCATATGGAAAACTTTTTTATTTTTGATTTTAGGAAAAAAAAAGTTACTCTTTATAATAAGTTCTGCTTGTTCTAAAACCTAAAATAAAACCTTCACATTTCAAAATTTATTAGTCATATACGAGGTTTATCAATAAATATGAATTTGGCGCAAGAGTAAAGTACCTTTATTTTTGATAATTTCGAAAATTGTTATTATAAAATGTTGTTCAGAATGAAAAATCACCTTCAAATATGCAAAATATCCATCGATTATAAAAATTTTTTTAACTTTTCTAAAATAAAAATTTATTTAAGCTTACGTGTCATTTCATTTAATCTAAGATGCACTGACAAGAACTGTCCATGAAATGTAATTTTTCAGCATTTCGAAAGACTTTCTTTAATAATAACAATAGTTTAATAATAATGCAATAGTTTTTGTTACACATACAGATTACAACTGATTATAAATCTAAACTGGATCGTATTACTCTTTACTGTTAAAAATTTAAAAATAAGTGGTGTACTTGAGAATTAGAGAACGGCATTGAAATACAATCTAAATTTCTTTAAATTCAGTTAAAGTTTTTTTAAATTTAAGTATAAGACCCATAAAGAATCCTCACAAGAAAGTAGATTTATTTGAGTGGTTCTAATGTGAACTATTACTTGGATATTGCTCTATGTATTTTATAGGGCACAAACAGTGACCCCCAGTGATTAATTTTTCTTGCTTTATGTTTTTTTGTGCTCCAGCGAGACGTAAAAATTAAGTTAGCCCGGAAGTACAGTCAGCCATTCCGTTACTTTCAAAGCCGCCCTTCCACTCTGCCCAAGTGCAAGACTTATCTCAATTTTTAAGGGATCCGCTAAACTTCACCAGGTATTCTACCCTGCCTAAATGTGGGGCGTCTTTAATTTAAGAAGATTAAAGTGGAAATATAAACCTCAACAATGATCGCAACAAATATGTACCAAAATAATCTCAAATTTAATTTTTTAAATTTCTTGTTAGTTATACCAAATAGAATCAAACCAAACATTTTAGTTAAACTACAAATCGAACATAGTGTGGTATAAAAGCGTTTTATCTGATGCATTCTTTCCTTGAGTAAAAATCTGCTACCGAATAGTGTATAACGTATATTAACAAATTTTCTATGAAGAGATACTCCATTAATATCAAACTAAATTACATTTGAGATTAAAACAAATCTTTAGAAAAAATCTAACATGACAATAATGAAAGTAAAAGATTTTAGATTGGGTGAATGGAACTCATATATTAATTTTTAGATATTCTAGGCATATCGCATTAATTTATAATGAATTTCTACTTTATAATTTTTCTAATGGACGTCGTTTGAGATCTGGACAGTTACAGTTTTATCACTAATATATCACACTAATGTTAGATGGTTTCCCCTTAATCGAACTATATTATTCAGACAGTTGTTTCTCTTTTGATAAACTGAAAACTAAGGAATAGTTGAACTAAATTTTACATTTCATGCAACGTCGTCGCTCCAAGATCCAGACAAATTAATTCAATACTGTGCAATTTTTTCTGCACTTTCCTTTTCTCTTTAATTACAACACCAAGATTGGTTTAACACACTTTTTTACTGCTTCAGTGCCCCTTAACTATCTGTACCTACGTCTTTCTCAATCTGGTCTAAATACTTGATCACATGTTTTCCTCTGCCTATTTTACCTTCTATTATGTCCTCTTTTGTTATCCTAATTATTTCTTTATGACTCAAAACATGACTTTTCAGCGTCATGCCTTTCGTTTAATTATACTTGTGATATGTCTATGTTCCTGAACAATTTCTTGGACCCTATCATTACTAACTTTATCTGTATAGCTGATTCTAAGCATTCTCCTACAACACCACATCTCAAAACATTGTAACCTTAAAACATTTTTTGATCCGCACTTAAGCTTTCAATAGCCTTTTACTAACAGCTATAATTGTCGCACCGCACCGTTCACTACAAATTCATTTCATGGGCTGTTCTATTATTTACACCTCTTTTACCTCTATTATCATATGTAATCAAACTTTAACGCATTCGTTTTACTTTAGATATGCATGTACCCGCTATACGAGAGGATCAGTAAGAAAAGAACGAAATCAGAACAAAATGCTCACCTCCATTACGTGGTAACAAAGGAAGAGGGGAAAAAGAGCAAAAAATGAATGCTGTGCTAAACACAGTTGACGATCGGGGATGGATGGTCTAAAGAATGAAACGCAGTACACGCCAACAAATTTACCTTTTTCTTCGAACATCTGTACCTACAAGAATAAGTAAACACAAAACGCACATAAAATATAACTCGAATAAATGATTTCTAGAAATTTGAATAGCAAAACAAAATTGAATTGGAAAAACAGCCATCTGTATCCCCTACTTCTGCTTAAATACTAATTATATCTTGTAACAAACAATTCAAAGGGTGTTTTAGAAACAAAAGAACCATACACGTATGAACCCCCTTAAATATTGTCGTATAATATAGGATAACAAGTTAAACGCGTTTAGTGACTATTAATAATAATCTATATTGGTTCAGCAAGCAATTACTACTAATCATATATACAGAGCGGCACAGACCTACATAATCTAAATACTCACTCACTATATTGATGCAGACCGAAATCGATCTGACTAGAGCTACTAAAACACACTAACACAAAAATCCACATATTTACAATAGTACATTTAAAGAGAAAACCACAAACTATTAGATTAATCTTACTTTAAGGATTGCTCTTACCATCGTTAGAATGTAAGCAAAATACATACAATTCAGAAGTGAAAGCAAACAGCTGTCAATTATCATCATCTAGTATTGTTTCCTGAAGCCTGTGAAGGGTACGGGTAGCCAGACAACATTTTCTGTACCGATAACAATTGTCTGTGATACGAACGAAGCAAACCTTAGTTTAAAGAATCAAAGGATATTGAGTACAAATGCAGGCTACAAATATTAACGTGTCTATTGAAAGAATATCACCCTTCAATTGCCTACCAGTCACGTAAAAAGAGATAGCACATTTTTCATCACAAGAATTTGCAACTGCACGATTTAGCAGAGAAAAACCAATGCGTCCAAGCCCTAAATATCTAGTGAACTCGTTTAACCAATGTAGCTGTAAAATTGGTTTCCCAAGAAATAATTACGGAAATGCCATATATAATAGAAATAAAATTGAGCAGGTGATTTTCTTGTCAAAGTAACTCGGTTTCTTTATTTAATTACCATTAAACTAGCAACATTGAGGAAGGTTCTAAATAGTAAAGATTACATGTCTAGGCAAGGAATCAGAATAAATATAGATAAACAAACTCGTGAAATTAATAAAGGCCAAACACGTTGGTTGACTAATAAGCGAGTTTGAAGTCATATAAGTATAACAACCGTAAACTCAAATGAGTAGTAACTGAAATGGTTTTTAAAATAAAGAAGCAATAAATTTTCAAATATGAAATGGAACCTAACATACACCGGAAATAAAAATAGAAATTTAATCTAGCATGGATAGAAATTTATGGATACACCATGTATAGTAAAAATTTACAAACAATCAACGTTAATTAAGCATGACATTTCAAAGGTTTTGTTTCTGTAAAGATAATTCAATTAATAAAATAAAACATTATTTCTTTTAAATACATTTTAAACGTAGTAATCCAAGACGATGACTTGTTTTAAAGTCGCAAATGAAAATATATCTTAATATTACAAAATGCTACGTATGCATTCCTCTTGAAAAGATAATTTGAAATAGACAGTGGTCGTAAAATAACCTTTTATTCAGCATAGATAAAATATGTTACATTATGAGAACAAAATTTGTAGAAAGGTAAATTCAGATATAATGATTAAGCTTGACAAGTTGAAAGTTAAGTTCAAAAGTTGAACTCGAAATGTAACCACGACAAGATGTATGTGACGCGCGATTAAAAATTTTCCGCATACGACCGTGGTGTGTTTCATTTGCAGAAAAATAATAAATAATTATCACGTATTTGTGAAATTTACGTAATTATAGATCGTAAATAAATGTAAGGAACTTTCGAATTTACCCATCCAGAAATGGAAATCTTATCATTTTATGTGAATTGGTGACCTAGTAGGAATGTAAACCGTTGCTGTTCCTCGACGTGCTTATTCAGAGAATGTAAAATAAACTTTGAGTAAATGAAGTTTTTTAAATGATGTAGAAATAAGTTAATGTCAAACTGAGATGCGAATTATAGACGGTTTCTGTTCATTTATAGGTAGTTGGCATAATACCAACACTCATTGTTGGGGCACAATAGCTTGTAACTGACATCTGATGAAATATATGGCACCTCATACTTGCATCTATGTTACTTTTATTATACATTCTATTCGGTATTAAAATACGTCAACATAAGAGCCTTATAATTTTCAAAAACCAGTCAATTGCTCTAGCGTTAGATATTCGGCATTCGTTGTTTACACGAAACACTTTATTTTACATTACGATAGATTTAATTTCTACCATATAATTTGAATGATTATAACATTTAATAGCGCATTTATTAGTATACGTTATTGGTGCTAATAAAGAAATGACAAAGACCGCTGTCTTACTCCATTTGTGAATAATATATTTCTAGGCCACAATCGCCTAAAATAACAGTTAGAAGATGATCACCCCAATCGCAGCCTTAAAAAACTTATGCTCAAACAACGAACCGACACTCTAAAAAATAAAATAAATCTTACTCGTATTCTAACCAATCATATCACTTCAACAAAACGAGACTACAATCAATAAATGGAAAAATCACGTTCGTCTTATGCATTGGAACTAGTCGTAAACGTAAGCAACACGAAGGTACATCCAATTCAAGAAGTATTTATAGATGACACGTAAGGAGAGTCGGCTAGCTTTTGCAGAAAATTGTAGAAATTTAACATATCAATTAATAATACCGTGTAGAGGTAAGCGAGGCGAAAATAACCTTGCAGAAGCAGGTGCATTACATTGTAATATCTCTGAAAACAAATGTTCTGATAACCAAATACCACGTTCATAAACTTATTAGAATCTTTAAAAAAGCGCATAAGGCTAATAATAAAATACCAACTTTCAGTGTTGTATTGAAGTAGATAGATTCCACTTATTTAAATTTATAAATACTCCCTGTATGTTTGTTGTGGTTTGTTTAGCATCCTTCTTAATCTACTTTGGGAATTAAACCACTCATAGTTTTTAAAAACATCTTTATTTACGTTTCGATCCATGACCTGAAATCAGCTAATTAATTTTTATTGGTGAATTTTATATAAATTCAATAATTTGGTGTTTGGAAAACATTTTTTAACATGCTTTTATCTATACAATTGAGAGGATGCATTCGAACTTGCATCGTCTGGTTACTCGTCCTTTGAAATGGAATCTCACCATCATCTATCCGAAGCACATTTTTTTCATGTTCACATAAAACCCATATTCTCTCATGAGATCCATTCCCAAAATCACTTTTTCTCTAATTTCAGCTACCAACACCCGATGACTAATTAGTTTGTCTCCAGTTGCCAACGTAATGGCAGTCTCTCCGTGAGTAAAAATTTTCTAACCACTTGCCGTTCTAAGACATACCGATGCAGGTTTCACTTTTCCACGACCAACCAAATCTGGTCTTACAATAGTCTTTTTCGCTCCTGTATCCACGAGTAATCGGACAACCCTACCATTAATTCCACCATTGATATAAATGCTGTTCAGACTTCCCATCGAGGATGCAGCACGGATGATAATTTCAGGGCCACTACGTTGTGCTGTCGACTTGCTTTAGCTTTTCCTGCTGCTCAACCGGTTGTTTTTTTGGTTGAATGCAGCATCTCTGTATATGACCAACTTCACCGCAGCTCTAATATCGCAGACGCGATCTCCGCGGTCGTTGTCTTTCCAGCCTTTCCGCCTTTTGATTTTCAAACACACGGTTGATTATTTCTTCTATGCGGTTCTGTGATTGACCAGGTTCTTCTAAGGCAGACCGAACTTTCTGACTCACTCTGTGTGGTGTCTACTTAGCTGCTTCAAATTCAAGCGCATGAACCAGTGCGTCATCTAACATTTTTGGCCGTGCTAATCTTAGCGCTTGCTGTATTTTGCCGTCTCTATGCCATCCACAAATGTTTGAACAGCCAGTTGTTCGAGGAAGTTATCTGGTGCCGTTGGGTATGCCAATCTAACTAATCTGGCAATGTCAGCTTCGAATTCTTGCAGGCTTTCATTTGTCTTTTGCGAGCGGTTCTTAACTTGTACATGGTAAACCTGTTGAAGGTGGGCGTCTCCATATCTCATCTCAAGCTTCGATGTTAAGAGGCTGTAATCATTCTGCTGATGATCGGGAATCGTTTGTAAGATGTTAAGAGCTTCCCCCCGTAAGGCCGCTATTAAGAAGATAGCCTTCTCTTTGTTGCACTAACCGTTGGCTATTGCAGCAGCTTCAAATTGTTTCAAATATGTGGGCCAAGGTGTTTTACCATTGAATGTGGGTGGTTTTATTAACGGTGTTGACTCGCTTCCTTCTATTCTTCTTATTTCTGGGATGTTCTGATTTACAAATTGGTTTACTAATTCAAGTGACCGCGTTGTTAGTGAAATCACTTGTTCTTGCAGCCTCATCACATCTTCTTCCATTTTTACAAATTTACTGTTCAACTTTTGCTCAACTGTTTTTACCTGTTCAGTGACATCTTCTTTCAATGCAATGGAGCTTTCCATTAATCTTTGTTCTAACGTGACTGTCTTTTCATTCAACTCTTCCATTTTCACAGCATTCTCACTCATCTTTTCTTCCATTTTCGCAGCAATTTCACTAAGTGTCACTTCCATACCATATTTAAACTCTTTAAGGGTCGATTCCAGTTCAACTGACCTCACTAACTTTTCACTGAGTGTCACTTCTATTTTAGCCGACCTCTCTTCCATACCGGATTTAAAATCCTTAAGAAAATTTATTAAAGTTTCTGCGTCCATTTTACTTTGGCTTCTTGTAACAGGCATATACAAACTACTTAAATGTCTTTAGACTTGTGTGTTTTTTCTTTTAAATTAATCACTATATACCCCACGCAGCCTGGCACCAGTGTAGCAGTCTACTATTAACGCGTTTCACTAATTTAAAACAAGTATAACAAAAGTCTTTATTATTCACTGTTCACAAGTCTAATTAACAGTATATGCCGGTTAGTGGATGTTTCCTCCCCTGTGAAGTAATAAAGCTATTGTTTTGTGAATGGTTATACAACTATTAGCCCGATTTCTATTCGTCAATAAGCTCTTATTATTTTCTTAAGAGTTTGTTTACAGATACATCTTATTTTTCATTATATATATATATATATATATATATATACCCTTAATTAAATAGATGATTCATACTCCGGTATATGCTAAAAAGTTTGAGGCTTCTGTAGAATATACATTGCATACGACGCTTATGTGTTTGATGGGTTGCCTAATAGTAGC
This sequence comes from Platerodrilus igneus, assembly GCA_036346225.1. NCBI lineage: Eukaryota > Metazoa > Arthropoda > Insecta > Coleoptera > Lycidae > Platerodrilus > Platerodrilus igneus. The sequence goes on along the minus strand of JARFIW010000507.1, from coordinate 3,940,388 downwards.
TCGTAACAGTATGTTGAAATTTACCCTACTACAAGCTTTGGTAAATTCTGTATAAATGACAGTAATGGTTCGAAACTTGCAGTCTTTCCATTGACTGTATTATACCATTAATATATGGGGTTGTATTGCTTTTAGATACATCCCCAGCAGTTGGAGAGAGGTTAGAGTTGTATTCATTCCTAAATCAGGCCGGAAGGACTACTCCCAGGCTAAATCCTACAGACCGATCAGTTTCGCGTCTTTTTTGCTAAAGAATGCTTTCTTATCCACTTCACCCAAATCAACACGCCTTTATACCAGGAAAATCAACGGAATCTGCCCTCCACGCTGTTGTAGGACGGATTGAAAAAACCCTAGATAATAACATGTCCACCTTAGGCGCATTTATTGATATTGAGGGAGCGTTCAGCGAAACCACTTTCGCAAGCATCGATAGAGCTCTACGGACACATGGAGCTGAGGACACCCTTCGGCAGTTTACCATGCAGATTCTGCGATGTCGACGGGTACACATCAATGTGGGGAAATCCACAGTAATTAGGGTGGTGGGTAAAGGCTGTCCTCAAGTGGGCGTGCTGTCACCGCTACTATGGAATTTAGTAGTAGACAGCCTTCTCCAACGTCTTAATGAGGCAGGTTTCTACACGATAGGTTACGCCGACGACATAGCTATCCTAATAGTCGGCAAATTCGAACAAGTGCTGTGTAATTTGATGCAAGCAGCACTAAGGATCACGGAGCTCTGGTGCTCCGATAACTTTTTAACCATCAACCCCAACCAAACGGCGCTGGTGTTGTTTTCCAATAAAAGGAAGCTGACGGTAACCAAATTACCAATGCTCTTCCAAACTTCTCTGCCCTTATCAGAGACTTTCTAGTTGCCGCTTGAAGCGAGCGGACGTGTTTTGCCGAGCTCCCGCTTCAGCAATAACAGTAAGTTTTATCTAGGGTTTATATTATTTATTGTTGTATTATTTTATTTGAAGCTTTGCTTTTATTGTGTTTTATTTTATAATTGTGTGCCATCAAATTTTAAATACAGGGCAGTAAAATAAAATTTTAAAACAGAATTTAAACTAAATAAAAATTAAATAAATCGCGTCTTCTTTGTAATTTAAACCAAATCCGCGTTTTAAAATAAACTAAATAAATTTCGGGTTAATAAAACAAAGGTCTACTCAACTAATACTCAAAACAATTTCGAAATAACTTAAAAGGCATTTTAATAATAAATTTAAAATAAAATCCGCCTAAATCAAGTAAAAACCGGGTAAAACAACCAAAAAGTGTGTGAATTTTTATAGTGCGCGTATAATAAAATAATAACCAAAAACAAAAATCTAAGCCCTTTTAAATCAAATAAATATCTCAAAAACTGTAAATTTTAAAACAATTTTAATATAAATTTTCCGTAATTTAAGTTCACGCGTATTTAAAAGTTCCTTTAAAATCGATTTTGGTGTAATTAAGCGGTGTAACAGTTACGGGTTGTGCTAGTTACCAAGCGATTAAGTGAAAGGTCATTTCCGGTTACCACATTCCGATTGCGCTCGACCTTATTTTGTTAATTACACATTTAAAAATAAAGTGTTCTTATTTATAAATTAGATATTTTAATATTTTGAAGTAATTAGTTTATTTAAATTTGATTTGGCGGTTTAAAAATTTAAAATAAATAAATAGCGTTCTTTACGGTACATTTTAAATCGAGATATTTTTATTGCGTTAGGAAATTTATTTGATTCTAGTTGTTATTTTGACGCTTAGTGCTTGTTGTATTTTTGTTAAAATTTGATATTTAATTGGGCGGTTGAAGTTTTAATAAATACAAGGTTGTTTACGGTTCACCTTTAAACAAAACATTTTTATTGGACCAACGTTTTGCGTTCTTCTAGCGTCGTTCTTTTAGCGTCGTAACGGTTAGGACGTTTTTTGAGCTGCGTTTTAGGTGTCATTTTTATTGCTAGTTTTGTCAGCATGGTGGTCCACCGCGATGAGGAGCCGCTGCCCAGGAGGAAGAGGGCGATCGGTCGGAGTCTGCTAGGTCGGCGGCGGAGGGCGCTGTTGGGGAAACAGCAAGGTAGTGCTAAAGGACTTCTTGTTAGAAACTCAGGAGGAGGTACAGGAGGTAGGGAAGGAGCCTGCGTCTGCGGCGGTCGTGTCTGGGGAGTCAGGGCCTCCCGTGGTGGTCGCGGCGCCAGAATTGCCCTCTACTTCGAGAGCCCAGCGCACGATGTCGACTAGCAGCAACGGTAGCGTTAATGCTAGCGACCTCGATGAGCTGGAACTCTTAAAGTTTAGGGTGAGGAAGGCGCACGCTGCCGTCTATGGGAAGGTGCCGACGACCTCCGCCACTATCGTCGTGGAGGATAGGAAGATGGTTCGGCACGCCGTGGATGATATCCGTGACGTGACGAACCAACTGATAGGTATGGTTAGGGCGCTGCGTCTTTGTTTAGATGGTTCAGGAGAGCAAGTGTTGTTGGGGAAGTCCGGCGGTGAATTCTGTCGTTTCAGGAGGCCAGAGTCAGGGTGCGTCGGTTCAGCGCAAGGTCTCCTACGCCGCTGCAGCTTCAGGATCTGCCCTACGTTTGCTGTAAGGGTCGACGCCAGGCCAGGCCAGAAGGACGACGTGATGACGACCCTGAAGCAGAAGGTCGATCCCGCTCGAGATGGGTTTGTTGTTGTCGGAGCTCGTAGGACGCGCCGGGGCGGTGTCGTTGTGGAGTGCGCAGGTCGCGACGACGCCAAGAAACTGCAGTTGAAGGTCGGCGGGAACTGCAAGGAACTCGTGGCGAAGACCATCGAGAAGAAACGTCCACGGGTCGTTCTTCCGGGGTCGAAGCGGGGATGAAGGCTGAAGAGCTCGTGCGGTTGATTGCGAGCCAGAATCCCCGTTTCGGCGATTTGAAGCTAGAAGACCACCTGAGAGAGAAGTTCAGGTTTGGCGGAAAGGGCCCTAGAGATCCCTTCGCCAACGTAGTCTTCGAAGTGACCCCCACACTTCGAAGACGTATATTAGCTGATGCTATTAACCTCAGGTGGCGAAGAGTATGGGCCCGGGACCACTTCTCGATGACCCAGTGTTACCGGTGCTACGAGTACGGCCATCGATCGATGGAGTGCAGGAGAAGGTACAGTGGTGCGGTAACTGTGCCGAGGTCGGGCATGAATTCAAGAATTGCCGGAAGGCAGTCCCTGCTGTGTGGTTTGCGCTAGGGCAAACGACAGAACTGGCGGTGGCGCGAAGGTCGATACGCGTCACGACGCCAAGTCGAGTAGATGCCCCACGATGCAACGTCTGAAGCACGCAATCACACGAAACATCGATTATGGACTGTGAAGATAAAACAAAGTCCATAAGAAGCAAGAAGATTAAATTCGCGCAACTAAATCTCGGGAAAGGTAGAGGGCAACAAATAACTTCGTAAAGTTATTCATCGAAAATAATATCGACATCGGGTTTATACAGGAACCGCACCTGTATGGCCACAAAATAACAGGTTTTGGGAGGGGTTACCGTCTTAAACGCGAATAGTGAACGACCGCGTAGCGGATAATAATAAATAATGGAACGTGCGCCGGAATTATATTAAATAATTTATCGAACGAGTTTGTAACGACGGCCGAAATCAAATCAGGGAAAATGCGTTCTATGTAATAAGCGTGTACCTCCCGCCGGTCGATTCCCGGCGGAAAATCTCAAACCGAAGACTTGATAAATGAAGTAGATAATATTATTCGTAAAATCGGCAGAAATAAAAATCTAGTCATTGGGGAGATTTTAATGCCAAGTCGCCACTATGGGGCAGCCCTATCGAAGACGATAGAGGCTCGCAGGTTGCTGATCTTTTACGGAATGGGATCTTAGTGTGATAAACACTAATGATTTACCTACGTTTGAGACGCATAGAGGCAGCAGTTTTATAGATATTACTGCAGTCTCGCACGAAATGTTAGAAACGATTTGTAATTGGAAACTAAGATCGGACGAGGAAACGCTCTCTGATCATAAATTAATAACATGGGACGTTGAAACCAAAACAAGTGCAAACGAGCAGCTAACTGTATTTCCGCGGTTCTGTAATAAAAAAGCAAATTGGGAGCGATTTAAACAAAAATTTGGCGAAAGTATCCCTGTGCTCGAAAATGAGCTATTTAACTGCCGAGAGGCAGACGAAGTAGAAACACTCGCGGAAAAATTAAACGACGCGGTGGTAGACGCGTCGTCGTATTCCATGCCGAAAAAGAAAACATTTAAAGACAGCGTACCCTGGTGGACCCGGGAACTAACCACCAAGCGGGCAGAAACGCGTAACCTAAGGCGCCGCTATCAACGCGCCTCGGGAGATATAAGAGAACAACGGAGAATAGAATATAATCAAAGTTACCGCGAATATAAAATATTAATAGAAGAAACGCGAACGAATAAATTTAAAGAATTCTGCACGCAAAACTCAGAGAAAGAACCCTGGGGAACCGCATACCGCGTAATTAGAGGAAAACAACAAAAAATCGCGCTCAGTAATATAAAGAAAACAAATGGCGAATACACGGAAGGTTTTAAAACCACAGCGGAATATTTACTAGAGAAATTTTTCCCATCAGATAATCCCGAGGGGGATGAAGGGTCGCACGATTTAATACGTCGGGAAGCTGCAAAGGCGCAAGGAACAGGTGCCGATAAGGCAATCCTAGTTCACGAGGTCGTCAGGGCTCTTAGGAGGATGAACCCTAAGAAGGCACCGGGGCATGATGGAATCACTTCAGACGCAGCTCTGCAGGCGTGCCTGTTAGCCCCGTGTGTCTTTGTTGGGTTGTTTAATCTTTGTTTAGAAAGGGCGTTTTTCCGCGTTGCTGGAAAATCCAGAATGTGAAATTTATACCCAAACCTAAAAGGCGGATGCGTCAGATCCGGGCAGCTATCGTCCAATTAGCTTGCTAACGGTGCTGGGGAAAGTTTTAGATCGCGTTATGACTACGCGTGTTGAACACCTAGTGCGAGACAGCGGCGGTTTTAATAACCGACAGTTTGGTTTCGTGGAGGGCAAGTCGACTATCGACGCGTTAGAGTTCGTTGTCGGGGAAATTAAGCAGGCAAGAGATGCCAAAGAGTACTGTGTCGTTGTTGCTTTGGACATTTCAGGAGCATTTGATGCTGCCTGGTGGCCATTAATCGTTTGCGAGTTAGATCGTAGGGGTTGTCCGCGAAACTTGATGTCTTTGGTCAAGAGCTATTTCTCGGGGCGATTAGCACAGGTTGAAATTCCGGGTGAAGTTCTGTCGCGTGAGGTGGAAAGGGGATGCCCGCAAGGGTCTTGTTCTGGTCCCACATTTTGGAAGTTGTTGTATGAGAGCATCTTTAGGGTCAAGTTGCCCGCAGGATGCTCAATCGTTGGGTTTGCAGATGACACACTTTTAATTGTAAGATCGAGATTGTTAATGGATATGCGCACAAAACCGAACGAGGTGCTTAATAAATTACACGAATGGTCGCAGGCGGTAAAATTAAAATTTAACACGGCGAAGTCAGAGGCGCTTTATTTCGGCACGAAACCAGGACAGAGACCTCCTAGGTTAGAGCTAGGAGGAGAAAATCCCGTTTAAAGATTGTATTACCTACCTCGGCGTCAAGATCGACAATAAATTAAATTGGAAAGCGCACGTACAATACGTAAAAAGTAAGGGCGGCGAAATATCAAATAAAATGATGGCGGCGGCTAAAATAAAGTGGGGTTTCAGGGGCGAATCGCTGAGGACGGTTTATGCCGGAGCAATTGAGCCGGCAATACTGTACGCAGCTTCTGTATGGGCAGAAGGTTGTAAAGTCCGGGAGATGCGTCAATTGACGAGCGTACAACGCATAACCGCGGTAAAAGCGGCGAGGGCGTACAGGACCACCTCCACGGAGGCTGTCCTGGTGATCAGTAGGTCTCTCCTATCGAATATGTCGTTAGGAGATTAGAGATAGACGATTAATAAATATAGGAAAAGGGCGCGAAATTATCGAAGATCTTAATCTTGGTAATTGGGAAATTGCAAGAAAGATTGTTGTATCTGAGTTAGGGCACCCGGCTGATATTAGAGGATCGAGTTTGTCGAAGGTGATGAGGACGCGATGGGTATCAGAATTTATACGGACGGTTCACGTATGGACGATGGGCAAGCAGGCGCGGCGTTTGTCGTGTATAAGCAGGAAAGGGAGGTGTTTCGGTTTCAAACCAAACTCGCGAACTGGTGCACTATCTTCCAGTGCGAATTGGTAGCCATACGAGAGGCTATCGATTACGTAATAAACCATACGGGCAGAGACGAGTATTATATAATCAGTGATAGTAAATCGGCGCTAACGGCTTTAACAAACATGAACACCTCGACAGATCTCCAAGCGGACGTCTGGAGGATAGCGCGTACGGCGCTAGAGTTTCGACGTTTAAAGTTCTGTTGGGTCAGGTCGCACAATGGTAACGTAGGAAACGATAGGGCTGACGAATTAGCTAAAGAGGCCGCGACGGGCGACTTTCGAATATCACATTCGTCGATACCGAGGTCTTTAATCAAAAGAAAGCTGCGCGAAAAATCAATTCGACAATGGGAAGAGAGGTGGAACAACGCTGCCACGGGCAGGTTGACCCACAAATTCATACCGAGCATAGAAGCCAGAGGTAAGATCGAGGTTAAGCTCGATCACAAAATGGTGCAGTTGATAACAGGGCACGGCGCCCTGAAGGCGTATTTACAAAGGTTCGGTCTAACCAATAGCGACCGCTGCGAATGCGGTGAGGGCGCGGAAAGCGCAGAGCACGTGCTCTTCGACTGCCCGCTTGAGGCGGGAAATCGAGGGTTGGCTGATAGCAAACTAGCTATCCTAGGTCTGGCATGGCCAAAGAGCCTAGAGGAAGTCGGGGAAGTGGTTAACCAGAAGGCGTTCTGGACAGCCTTAAAAGAATTCGCGGGAAGGGTCGCGAGATTAGACAATCAATGACGACCGCGTGTAAAAATTCGGTGGGGTTGGTGGGAGGATTGAAAATTTTAGATTGACTTGGCGTGAGTAAGGATACGAGCATAACCAAAACCTGATATTAAAAAAAAAAAAAAAAAAAAGATAATTATACCAAAATGTCCAATATGCACGAGAAACCCCACTCCATTAATACAATCACTGCCTATCTTCATAATTATGTGCGGAAAATCGGGAATAAATAATACCAAATAAACAATAACAAATAAATCATAAACCCTCATTAAATTAAATCAATAAAGTAAACAAGGATAATAAAACAGAGTGCAACCGCGCATCCCCAGGACTTGAAAGTGAAGTGATAGTGATAGTGATTGTGATCCCCAAAACATTTAGTGCATACCCACCAGGACTTTAGCAGTGCACCCGTCCCACCTTTAGAAGTAAGTTACAGACGACCAGATCTTCGGATGCTGGAGAATTTTATTATCGAGGTAAGACTTAAAATGTGGCGGCTGTACTCGCACAAGCATTGATTTACATTAATTAGTAGTTTTGAAATAATTTAAGAAGCACGTTTGGTGTGTAAAGGCGCTAGCCGACATAATGCTTGTGCGAGTGCACCTGATAAATAGGGTGATGCTTTCGCTATTTTGTGCACTGCTATATGCTTAACGCTTATTAAACATTTATTTATATATTTACATAATTATATTTATTTATATTTTATATTTACACTTTATATTTATTTATATATAGCATGTATTATGTGGCTTATTTGTTTTGTTTGACGTTCTGTCGCCATTTTGGTTGCAGTATATATTTGGGAAGGACGAGCAGAATTGCGAAGATTGTAATCATAATGTAAATCAGTTAGGGAACGATAGGAAAGCTAGGGATGGATTTAAATTAGTTAGCTAGATTTGGATAGTTTTAAGACGACCCTTCAGGTCGCACTGGTAAGCAGAACCGGCGTCTGCTATCCGGTATTACGGATCCCTCCCTCTCATTTTTGCTTGTTGATCGGGTACACTCGAAAGTCAGCGCTAGGGATACCATTATTTACAACCCTGTTTTTAGTTTTTGTTTTGTTTTTGTTCCAGTTTTGTCAGATTTTAGGTTTATTAGATTGTTAGAGTTTGTTAGGTTTGTTAGATTTTAGGTTTGTTAGATTTTGTTTAGTTTTTATTTAGGGTGAATCAACTATGAAGTAAGAATAAATTAGAGCACGACTATTTTTCGCGTTTAAACCCAATGTAGTACCTCCGGGTGGAGCATTGGGGACGTGGCCGCAAGTATAGCGGCCCTAATTCAAATTATAATGCCCTTATCAGAAGAAGTCAAGTATCTGGGCATTATACTTGATAAGAAGCTGAACTGGGCCAAACACCTACAAATGAAAACTAGCAAAGCCAACCAAGTGTTTTGGCAATGCAAACGAGCCATAGGCAAACTTTGGGGTCTTCCACCAAAGGCTGTCCTGTGGCTATACATCATGGTAGTAAGGCCGATGCTCTGCTATGGCGCTGTAGTCTGGTGGCCCAGGACCAGACTGGCCCATACAGTCAAAGATCTTACTCATATCCAAAGAGTGGCCTGTCTAAACATTACAGGTGCAAAGCGTTCCACACCTACTGCAGCCTTAGAAGCCATCCTAGGCCTCACTCCGCTGGACCTACATGTGGAGGAGATGGCTTTGAGAGCGGCAATGAGGCTGCGGTTCAAAGGTCTATGGATCGATAAGGGAGGCGGTGGTCGACACCACAACATACTAAGAGAGGCGGTTCAGAACACCCCTATCTTGGGAGGACTGGTTGATTCGATCGCACCCATAATGATTTCCAGGAAGCGCTTTGAGGTTTGTCTAAACACTGAGGACGCCTCCTTAACGGAGATCTCCATCTACACAGATGGTTCCAAAACAAATAAAGGTACCGGGGCAGGCATTTTCTCCGATGACCTAGACCTTCATGAAAGTGTTGCGCTGGACAGACTGGTAACTGTCTTCCAAGCGGAGGTCATAGCCATCATGCATGGCGCTAACGCCATACTGGAACGTGGAATCCAAAACAAAGCTATACGCATCTTGAGCGATAGTAGAGCAACTCTTCTGAGCTTAAACAAGCAGAAGCTTTTCTCGGGGGTGGTATACCAATGCCATCGTGTTCTCGAGCTCGCTTCTAATACAAACGCCCTTGAGCTGGTTTGGATCAAAAGGCATTCAGGAGTACATGGTAACGAACAGGCCGATTCTTTGGCGAGGCAAGGAGCGGCTCGGGGTTTTGTCGGCCCTGAGCCATCGGTTGCTATTGCGCCATCGGTGGTGTTCTCCATGATAAGACAAATAACCCATCGCCGTCACAAGGATAGGTGGGCTTGTACATTAAGCTGCCGGCAGGCAAAAATGTTTATAAGGTCTCCCATGACCAAAGTACAAAAATTTGTCATACGCTTGCCGAGACAGAAACTACGGCTACTAGTAGGTATTCTGTCCGGGCATTGCACTTTAAGAAAGCACCTGCACAGGATGGGTCTGTCAGACAATCCCACCTGTCGCGGCTGTCAACAGGAGGATGAGACGGCGAAGCACATTATGTGCACCTGTCCGGTACTCGCCCGACTTCGAGGATCCATGCTGGGGGACTTCTGGCCCGAGAAGGCCGAAATTCGAGACACCCCCTGGTCCGACATCCTCAAATTCACCTGCAAGGTCGGGTGGTTGAGCAATGAAGGACCAACCTAGGGCAAGGAAGGCAGCACAATGGGCCCACCAGGAGGCCTAAGTGCGCGTGGCTTTAAGTCACTCTTCCCAATTTAATCAATCAATCAACCATTAATATATAGTAACAGATTATTTGACATAAATATTTCAGGTTTTAGGAACATAACTATAATGGATGCGATAAAATAAAAGCTTTTGATATAATTTCATCATCTTACAAATATAACAAACAAAAATATTTCAACCCCTTATGTCAATCATCTTTAACAGTTAAGTGAATCTCGATTATTTGTAAAACGCCAAACAATTGTCATTTGCTTATAATGTTTAAGCCCAAAACATTACAACAGGTTCTTGTGCCGATATTTGGCTTTACGTTTATTTTGGGGTTACCCCCGCTTGTCAGTAAAAACACCGATACGTAACCAGTAAATTTAGAAAGGCGTTCAACATTTTGCTTGCAATAGTGCTAGGCACTATTACATTATATGCATTACATGCAGAAAATCATCGGAGTACAATTATGCGAAGATTTACAAATTCCTTATATGTACATATAGGAATTGTCAGTTTGTGTATTGGAATGGTTACTGGGAGCATTTTTAGTGAAAAGGTAACATTGATTCTTGAATATTGTCTAATTGTCTATTTGCTTTTTAGATTGTTAATGTGATTAATTCAATATCTGTAATTGACAGGCATTTAAAATTGTATCCAGGAATAAACTACAAAAGTAGTCTAATACGCATATCCATTGCAGTCGCCTGTACTGCAATATACATCGCAATTATTATATTTGTAGATGTTCTTACTTTTTACAAAACCACTTCAATCTTACCTATTGGAGGAATGGTAGCATATAATGCACCAATGATAACACTCTTTACTGAGCTACAATTTTGTTCACTTGCTTGGATTTTATATCAAAGATTTGTATGGATAAACGTAAAATTGAAAAATATCGCTATTTTATTGCAAAATAAAATCAACCTTCAGTAAGTACCAATATTTCAAAACAATTTACAACACAAATCCTAGTGGTACTTTTATAGAAGCGCACGTAAAGTTGTTACAATTTAGAAGGGCAGCATAATGGTTATGGGTATACGCAGTTGTAAATTACGCCACATTGCTCAATTTTTTAACATAAAATCAGGTAAAGATAGAATGAAAATTAACCTCGTATTTTTCTAAAAAGCATACCTATATGCATATGATACCTCACAAAAAACACAATAAACTACTTAGTTATAATTTTCAATACAAGAAACTTCTTCAAGAAAATCTAACGTCTATCGGTAAATCCTGTTGCACGCCTCCTATAGAAAAGATCTGGATATAGATGTGAAAAAGTAAAAGAAGAAACGGAAGGTAGAGGTTTTCTTCCGTAGCATTGGAGTACAGCAGTCTATCACTTTTAGGTACCAGTAAAACTGTCTACTTCAATACCCAGAAAGCTCCTGTATTTCTCACTCGCGGCATAAAGTAAATTCTTATTGTCTTACAACGATCACGCGATCATCGAAAGCCTAATACATCATTACCACTAGAAATTACCAAGTGCTCAGTAACCGCCCTCAATTTAAATATAAAGTTATCATGAAATTGTAAATAATAAACTAAACTCTAAAAGGGATTTCATACTCGCAACAATGACACGTAAAAAGTTACTATACAAACACGCCTACACAATTTTACATACTGCCATACGAACACGTACGCACATCCAAAATTTGCGCATATGAAAGCGCAAAACACACTCGCAAATAATATTGCCTGCTCAAAAGTACGTCTGTGAGCAAACGCAGATCCGCATACACGTCCACGTGTACACACGAAGGCGTGAGTTTGCGCAGATACATACTAATGTATATTTTCATATACTGGTGAACGCACAACGTACGCAAAAACATCTATCCGATTCGAAGTGTTGAAATGCTGAATAAGGCTAAATATGCAGAAGACTGTAAGAAAAAGAAAGGTAAAAGATAGCAAGCAATGGGGACGGAGGTGGAATGGCAATGCTGCAAAAGTCGTCGAATGAGGGATATCTTTGGCAAAGAAACAGTAAAGTTTTCAAACCTCAGAAAAAGAATAGGTTTCTCGCCAAACGAACGAAAAGTAAGAAAAGAAACGAGGAAGAAACCCAACAGCAAAAGCCAAAACAAGACAATAACGGTAAGCCCTCGAACTATGCTAGGGAACGTCAAGAACGCTAGATAAAAAAATTCATGTACTTCAAGCTGCGATCAAAAAAATCGTATCAAACGAACATTCGAAGAAAAGAATAGCTAAACAGACCAAAAAGTCAACTAAGTCATAGTGTCCGAGAAAAAAAGAAAAGTTTAGAAAGCACATACCGTTCATTTACATTTCCAATGCTCCACCCGTAGGTACTACATTGGCCAGGAGGTGAGTTTTTTGTTGCCTGGAAATTTAGAATTTTGCCGAACCCTTGCCGTTCCAGGCAAGGTAGGGATCTTTAACGTGCGTGACAACGCTCACACACGAGACCTCCATTTAACCTCTCATCCGAACGAGGGCGTAATTTTTGTGGAAAATGCTCACCTGTCATTTTTCAAGCAGTCGGCCGTGTCGGGATTTGAACCTGGGACCTTGGGATCCGTAGTCTTACGTTTACTACATTGATCCACTGCGACGCCAGAAAGCACATACCACAGGAAGAGGATCAAAAATTATATAAAGTCAGTGTGAGAACTGACAGTAAGAAAAACCAGCCAAAGGTAAGGGAGAGGAATGTTGAACAAAAGGAACGAAGAAGCTAAACTAAAATTCAAAAACCCTAAGAAACAGTAAAGATCCGAAGGAAGAAGACAAACCGAAGTTATGATTGATCATGCGTGTGTGCTTGTTTGGGTTTACGTGTGTGTGTGTGTGTGTGTGTGTGTGTGTGTGTGTGTGTGTGTGTGCGCACGTATGTATATGAGTGTATGTGTTTTGTGTGTTGAACTGCTTTAATCGCCTCCTACAACTGGCAAAACGTACCATGGGGCTATTCTAATCCGGGCCCACTTGGGAATGGGAGTGTGGAAGTCAAACGAAAAAACAAACAACAAAAATAATATTTAGAAACGAGCACAAAATCCGAGAATCATATATTAAAGTAATGTGTAGTTACCATACGAATTTGAGACGTTAAAACTAAGAATGCGGTTTACGACGTTTGCGTCGCCAGAAAGAAAACGAAGCGAGATCAAGGATATCAGGATTGTTGGAATGGCCAGGAGCTTCCATTTTTAGCAACGGCTTTAAGCATGCTCTAATGCTATTCACAATTTCCACAGGATGTAGAACAACTCCACTAATCAACAACTTAAACGCGAGTTCGTCTTTACGAAGCCAATAGATCCCAATCATATAATCTGTCATTTTAAATAACCGAATGGAGACAAAATAGTCTTCCCAACCAATGAAGAAAATGTAAATAACATATATAAACCACGACAGCAAATTAAATTCTAGTGTACCGGCGTTATGATAAAACAAACCGATCAACTAAAGCAACAAAAAAAATTAATCCTGAGAAGAGAAAACCCCCTAAATATCAAAAGATAATAGCCTAGTAATTTCAGACTGGCCATGGATATCAAAAATGAATTCATGCCCTCGAATATGTTTATTTAGCACAGTAGGGTTGAGTGCACCTGGGACTCACGCCGGTCCTAACTGACAAATTTGACTGGAAAATGGATAAAATGTAACACGGATACCACACGCATATGCCTGGTGCATACAACATCTACTTAAATAATTAGGATAGAAACCATAAATTTTCTTTTTAGCTACAAATGCCATGCTACCATTTTTAGTTAACTAACTATGTCAAATCGGAAATAATGTACTTTTAAAAAATAAAAGTAACATCGATAACTTTCCAGTTCTTTCTGTTAACAGTAAGACGAGTGGGATAGTATGAAAAGAACGAAATTACTAATGGAATACTCGCCCGAATTGCGTGCAACAGAGAAAGGCAGAAAAAAGAAACAAAACGAATACCACGCTAAACACAATCGGAGATGGGGAGAGGAACAGTACACACTAACCAATTCGCCTTTTTCCTAGGAAATCTGTACCTGAAATAATAATTAAACACAAAACACGTGTAAAATATAATTCCAATAAATAACTTTTATGGATTTAAATGGCAAAACGATATTAAATTACCGGTTTTAGGACGAATATCTGAATTCTTCAATCCTCACGTACTAATACTAAATATTACTTATATCTAAGTACCAAACCAACTGAAGGATATTTTGTAAATAAAAAAACTACTCTATTGTACACCACTTGCCGCATAATTTAGGATAACAAAACTAAGTGGCATTTAATCACTGTAATTAATAACAATTTGTATTGACACGGCAATCAACTAATGAATCATATTTATACAGAGGCATAAACATACATTTAATAAATATAATCAAAATCCTAACTACTTACTCTAGATTGACGCAACCTAATTACTTACTATATTTATTCAGACCGAGCACATTCTTTATAGAAGCTACTGAAACATAAAAGCACACAAGAAGATCCATATTTACACTATTACATTTAAATGCAAATCATCTAATTATTGAACAAGTCTTACAGCATAAAGTGTTTCTCTTAATATTTTGAGAATGTAGGCAATCTACATACCGGCAAGAAGTCTGGTAAACAGTTGTTGGTGACCATGATACAATATGCCTTCACGCAAGCTGTGAAAGGTTTGGTAACTCTTAAAACATCTATGAAACCGACGTACACCTGTATTTCGATTTTATAAGGGTATATCGGGTTTATAGTTAATAAAGGGTTTAGCACTAAAGAAACAAATCACAATTTTCACATAAATCGAGCGTTCCTTATAAGACAAACGCGCAGTACACTCTTTAACAACGTCTTAGTAAAAACGCTACATTGCAAAAAAACGGACTCAATGAATTATTGTTTACAACAGAACAACAGAACCAACAAAATGAATTTTAATTCTAGTTTAAACTATTAACATTCAGTGTATTCTTAGCAAACACATGCATAGGTTAAAAACAAGAAGGTGTAATAAAAACATGTGAACTCCTGAATTAAATAAAGGACGAGCAACGTTAGTTGGCTAACTGAGCTGGCTTGAAATAATAGAAGTGTAGTGAACCCGTATATTCAAATAAGTAGAAATTGAAATGGTTTTAAATTGAGGAAGCAGTAAATTTATAAATACGAAATAAAACGTAACAAATTCAACTGACCGCGGTACAAGTCGGATAAGTGCAATGCAGGCGCACAAAATAATTACGTCCGAAACTAGTTTGGTCGCACTTACTTCTAATAGTGCATCGCTTACCTGGGATAAATCAGTCCACTAAACTATGACGGGTTGTAGAGCTAACACCCTTCGAACATACTTTACTAACGTGTGTTAAGTTATACTTGTATAAATATTCCTAACTAAATTGAATTGTTACGGTTCACTGCATACGTAATTGGTGTCTCTACTTATCATCCAAACAACCTTCTGAGTAGATAGGCAGCAAATATCTTTATATACGCAACCAACAAAATTGAATGACATTAAGGACCTAAAACAGAGTAATCAAACACACCTGTACATAAACTATTCCAAAACTCGATACCTGGCATTGTATATTTATTGCTTCATTTAACAATTTAATTACTCAACAAACGGGACTACGCTTATGAGTTTGTGTTAATAAACAATCTTATGTATAACTTGTCAATTTGGCAACATACCAATCTGCCACTAGAGCGTTAAAAATTGAGATGACAGTTGCACAACCTTATTACCCCAAGTCTACATCACGAATCACGGTCGTGTGTTCCTCAAGCACCTACAGAACTTATCAAATAATAGCAGACGGATGCGCGACGCGCCACTTTGTTCAATATCAATATCTACTAGTTAAAACTAAATACCAAATAAATACAGGGAGAACTTAGGGAATTCTTTATTTAATGCCTGCTAAATTAATGAAATAAACGGAACGGTCCCATCCATTCACAATTACTACCTTTACCTATATAATAAAGAACTGTAAATAAAAATCCTTCTAAGCTTAAACTTTATCAAAAGCAAATTCTGGAAATATTCAGACACGTACATGGACTTAAAAAAGGATAAATCTAATATAACATCCAACTGGCCTAATATTTAACTGAGATTCTTAAAAAAAAATATTATACCATAAATAATACTATCACATCATTATTCTAGTTTCCAATATTGATCTATACGGCATTCTACACCCCATTCCTAGAAATTCTATTAATAACGATACTTAGAAACGTAGTGTAATACCAACTTTTCCTTTAGCCATTTCAATGTCCATTAAGAATACCGAATTTTCACTCATTAACTAACAATAATTCAAGAAATAAGCATTTATTTCTTACTCTTGTAAAATGTTCAACTCCCTTTTCCATTAATATTATGCTTAAATGTAAACAAAACTATTTCCTTCGCTATTTCATAGTCCAACAAAGTTATTTAACATAATATTATTTTCGCTACAGATCTACAAACATTTATACTTTTACTTCATCGGCACGTTAGGTCCCCCATTCTATCTATCTAAATTTCAACATTTTGTTGCAGAGTGAAACTTGTTTATCGCCCTTTTATTACCTAATTTCTTTCTTTCATGCACCACCGACGCAATTTAAATTCCACGCTTATATATGTTTTGAACTTTCTGGCCTACTTATCCAGTATATTCAATACAATTCGTCGTCAGCCATCTTTTAATCAAAGGGCATACAGCCTACATGTTCACTGACACTGAACCAACTGTTCTTTCTTAGCTAACTTTTGTCGAACTTATTCGTTATATATTCTCCTTTTTAAAAAATTTGCTCTCACACTTTATGCGTCTAAAACTGTCCTATTGTCGAGGTCAATGTCGTTCTATCTGTGCCAACGCTGTCACGGTAAGTCTGATGAAAGCTTACAAAGGTGGGTTTTTTAGGGTAGATACGGTGACTTATTGCACCTTGGCTAATAAAGACTCTTCTGCAGGGGTGGATCTTGATTCCTGCAAGTAGGTCGCTAAGCACCCTAGTAGACCTACAAGTAAATACAGTATAAAAAGTGCCAGAGACTTGATTAAAATGCCGAAAGAACTTCGAAACCCTAAGTCCCAATATTTTCGGATAATATCACACCTAAAGAACAAAATAACTATAACAACGGTAGCCACAACAATCATATAACTAAATTTCAAAATTATCTGGAATTAACTACACACCACGGTAACAATGCAAATATAAACGTATTTTAATAATACACATAAAGGATAATCTAAACCGGTATCCAACTAAAAGCAATAAATTTGAAGTATTTATCGCCTGTTGGCGAGTACAAATTGACATTAAACTAGACGCAAAATGTTTCTCGCTAGTAAGTAAATTTCAAAAACACACAGGAGAAAGGCCTTACAATAATACACACAAATGGTTTTTCGACTACAGATTAGCAATAAATATTAATTAATGTAAATGATTACTCACCAGAAAGCGGCATAAATTAAGCATACCTAAACGATGCAATTACTGCCTAGTGGATCGCTGTGCTCCAGCGCTGACCTGTAACATGAGTAAACACACGAACAGCTGGTGGCAGAATACCAAGAGTTTGCTATAGTTTACCAATAACAACACAATAATATAACCAGCATACTGCTAATTACACGGATCAATCGAGAGTAAACAGTAATTACGCCAATATTTGCGTAACGTAACACACAGCAAGTACAGATATAACTAACTTCTAAGTATTCAGTCCGGGGTCTGGATCACAAATCAATGCTTTCCGCTTCCAACGATTCTTCAGTACCTAAACCACTGAATGAAGTAATATTTAATCTTGAATTTAAGCAAAAACCAAACGGATGATTACTACAGAATTGAAGTGGGCTCACAAGGAGCACCCAAGAGCTGGTATAAGGATCTGTTTCTGAATCACTTATACATGAAACTGAATCTAAAAATCAGACTGAACAGTACAAAATTAAAACCAGGATTAAGATCAAGATTAAAAACCCACAGAAGTGGGTTTCAATGAATTAATAGCTAACAAAGAGCAACTTTGATATTCGTACAATACAAGATTCTAATATAAGTAAAAGCAGGAAATATCCGCAAGGTAAACGTATATACCAATGAAATACCAAAATCTACTCCACAAATATATTGTCTAATACATCCAAAACCGCTATAAGGCGAGATTAAGATGGATATATCAAAAGACTGCTTGTTAAAAGCGGCGTTCGTAGAAAGAAGAACAATGGCTTCATCAACAGGTTCTTATCAACAACCTCCAAATTGAAGTTACCAACATAAAAGGTATTACAGACCATGAAGATCTGAGCACGGAAATAATACCAAATTACTATGAACAATGAGAAACGTAGAAACTACACAACCAACCGTTTCAGTGCATTTATTTTATAATTCGTATGGTTATGATTCAATGGTTTGTTTAGAACTCGTATGAATGTGTACAAATAAAGTTTCCTATGCCCGGTGATTTTCCGAGATTTAATTCTGTAATTCTTTTAAATTGAATACGAAGAAGGTGAACTATCAATAGTCTTTAACGTTTGTATTTAATATATTAGATGCTTTCATATTTATTTCTGGATTATAATTTATTATTACATTCAAATATCCACATTATTAAATGCAGCTACCCAAGCTTCCGTAAGTTTTTCAAAATGCTTTCGTTAGTAAAATTTAGCTAAATTAATAAACTTATTTCTACTACTTAATGTGGATTTGCGGAACGCACTAGCGTTACAAAGACATTTCATTTTAAGAAGAACCCGACGTCATTGACAGGTTGCGCAGAAATGTAATACAGCGGCGTAGTTAACTTATTACGGTAATTGTTAGGAAGGTGCGCTTTATAAATACTCTTACATACAAAGATTCGCTTTATATTGATTGTAGATCTGAGCAGAGTAACTGACAGAATTTAGTTACATGATATATAGTTATCGTATGCTGGTAGTATAAATGGACGATAATGGCGTTCCAGTAAAAAAGTATTACAACG
The DNA here is from genome assembly GCA_036346225.1 of Platerodrilus igneus. Lineage (NCBI taxonomy): Eukaryota > Metazoa > Arthropoda > Insecta > Coleoptera > Lycidae > Platerodrilus > Platerodrilus igneus. Next base: position 3,921,632 of record JARFIW010000507.1, on the reverse strand, counting down.
CTAAGCTTCAGGTTCAGCGCGCATATCCACGAAGTTTTCTGAACATATCGCACGGTTAGCGTATTTATTAGTTCGATAGACGTTCGCGATCACTCACAATTAGGTTGTATATTATTATGCTTGCATTCCTAATTATTTTCCTCTTACTCTTCCTCTATCAACCCTTATGAATTTCTGGTTAGTGCTACTCATTAACAAAGGCTAGTGCTATTCACAGACACATGTTAGTGCTGCTCATAAACAGTTCTGTATGACATTCTAGTGGTGCATTACAATAGATAAAACTACAGTGCAACAGTTTTGGTGAGTGACTTTTTATCTTACATATTATTATCAATATTTACACCTCTACCTTACCCCAAAAATACAGTCCACTTCTTTCCCTCTGAAACTAGTCTAGACAGACGCAAAGTAAGTTCTAACTGGTTGATCATAAAAATCGACACCACCGATGTATGAAAACTGCAACACCTATTTATATATAATGAACCCTTCCAAACCGATTTTTGTTTTGTGCGCATGAGGTTGGGTTCTTCTTAAAGTTAAATACCTCGATAATAACAATAAACCCTTCTAAGACAGAAATTCGAATACACAATTGACTTTAATGGTTTCTAAACCAGATCATAAAAGCATGTACAGGTATGCACGCTTTGTATATACCAACGCATTATTTATGTATATTTACACATGAGTGTGTGCTCATGCACAACTTACATACACATAGACATATACATCAATACAGTGGACATGTACACATATGCAGGAAGACGTACATGCATATACATACAAAACATATACAAAGAAGAAATAGAAAGCAAGTAAACAAACATTCCAATTTACTAGTCACAAAATAACATTATCACTTGTCCGGCAGAATTGTTTATTCTACTTACTTTTATTTTCAGTGATATTAAGAACGAAGCTATTGCAAGAATTGAGTGGATTGTATTGCAACACTATGAACTTTGTAAAGTTTGCGAGATATTGAATGAAGCCTATAAGTATCAAGTTACACTAATAATTGTGCATTTATTTTTTTCAATCATATCTGTATCGTTTAATTTGGTACTACTTCATTTTTTTAATATAGGAAAGCAATCTCGAATCGATCTTCGTATATATTATGGATTAATCCTTGTACTGTATATACTGTCAACTATTGTACTAGCTTGCTCTTGTTCCTTTACTTCAAATGAGGTATTGCATCCAATTTAATAAATAGTGTTAACTAACCTACTTTTAGGCCAACAAACTTGGAGAAATGCTGCATTATATCACATTTTCAACGCCATGCCACAACGATGACTCTTTGCGTTTAAAGGTAGGTACTTCTACTATGTGTGTGCGTGAGTGTATACGCGCGTGAGTGCGATCTTTCTTCTACGCACATTATTTTAAAAATTTACCTATACACGCACGTATAAAGAAAACATAAATGCAATTTACAACTTAAGTCTAAAAAGAAACAACATTTCATCACCGATTAATTAACACAATCTTCACCTAATCTTTGTTAATAATTAGAAACCTAAACTTTTCGTATGTAAGTCACAAATTTTTCTTTAAGAGTAATATGGATAATTTAAATACTCTCCTATCATCTCGTCTCAGTGTAACTGATCAGTGACCATGAGAAAACCTTTGTAAGGGCCAAACAACCTCGAAATTTGACGTCTAAAACGTATAAAAATAAAATTATTCACTCCAAAATCTTATACTAACTTAAACTATTTATAGCATAAACTGTCTTTATAAGGATTCGAACAGATTAAACTTGCGTTTCTGCATCCTTAAATTGTAGGATTGATACTTGGTTGATTAAAACTCCATCTCCAATTTATTCCGTTTAGAAAATAGTTTTATCCATTAGTCTCAGAAACACATCGTTGCATTTTATATTTATATCTACACTGAATAAATTTTTATATGTCAAAGTTTTGCTTAACAAGTTTCAAAGCATATTGTTTTTAATAAATATAACTGACGCGACCTTGCACGAAAACTTAGCGTTTGTCTTTTACTAACCAAAATCATTGTCGACAAGTGAAACAAACAATTTGTAACGCTCCACCAACTATTGGTGAATAACTGACTACTAATTATTTAGCGGCTTTTATATAATAAAATCATCAATATGTCACAGGTTCTCAAGTTTCTACATACTTCCAATGGATCTGACTCACCGCATGATGTAATAATTAGTAGTAATTTTATTCATGGTACGTGTGTTTCTTATATTAATTAGCTGTCAGTTTAATTTATCACGATCGTAAAAATAGTCTCTTTATTGATGCCTTTAGTAGGAATGTAAAATACTCATTCGTTATCGCTTTCGTTATCATTTATAGGCGATTAAAAAGTTTTATCGTATCTTATTTATAATCTTTACCTGTGTCATCGCGTTCCACGAACTCAATTAATTAATGTGTATTCATCTATGTTGTAAAGATAATTAACTGTCATTTTTATTTGCACATGATTTATAATTTTAGGAACAATCTAGAATAAAATGATTTCTTTCTAACTTACTTGATTGGTTTTCAAATAATACTTTGTTACTCAGTGCATTATTAAATGTTATTTAGCATTTAAAAGAAATATTTGATACTACTTTGAGAGAACGTATTATCGCTACATAATGAATGAAAAATCAAATAATCTAGAAAAATTTTAGTAGCTTCGTTTAACTATGTTTCGCCTTCAATGCTTTCAATAGAAGAAACCCTTTTGAGCATGTTTTCAAAACTGTTTTCAGTAAGAATATTTTTGATACAGCATTTTTTTAGTATTTTTAAAATGGTTACGCAACACGTTTTGCATTGTATTCAAATTGTTAGTCTTTAGAGGAAAATAAGTATTTACCTTTTAGAACTTGCTTAAATTAGAATTAAGCACTTCACTTATGTCCTAAAATAAATACTATAACAATAATAAGCTTATTAGGATATTATACAAGGTAGAAATTAAATATTTGAAATTTTAATTTTCTCAGCTTTGGGGTGGTTTTATTTACATAATGTGATCCTGAATGATCTCCTTATCACATCAATATATTGCTGCGACAAACTTCTGTATTGGGAGTCACAAAATTTATTGCTGTGACTCAGGTAGTCAAACCGCAAGTAGGGTAGCAATTTTTACATGTATTTACTTATGGGGAAATCTAAGGTCCATTCTGGTATTTTTGTACCCTTCAAGGTCATTTATTCGAAGCTCACATGACGTAATCATGGACAGCCTTTCACTTTTCAAGTTCAAACCTACACTACTTCTGCCCTATTCTCGTTTCGACCTAAAGAAGAGCTTAAAATTATTTGAAAGAATGATATGCCTTTCTTCTTATAAGAGGTGCACAGTGGGCTCTGGGTGTGGGTGTTGATATGAGCATTGAATACCCTAACTCTGGTCGGAGGGATTAGATATAATTTTAAAGGAGTTCTGTTTGTTGATTTTGATGATTGGGTATAGAAATAAGCCATAGTATATAAATAAAGATTTAATAAAAACATATACGTAGTAGTAATCGATATTTTTTTCCTCGCAATATTACCATCTTTTACTCCCGTTTTTAAATACATGAATTATTATACATACACTTTACAGGTCTACAATATAATTTATATAGAAAGTAACATATAACAACATAATCTAATAGCGAACTAATATATTATCAATTTTTTCTATGTCTACATTTACAATAAATATTTTATAAAGCAGTCTAATCAAAGTCCATGATTGAATAATGTCCAATTGGTAATGTAACATATAAACCACGAATCGAGTAACATCTCTCATCGTGTGGACTTAGAGCAATCTTCTCCTGAACAATAGTGTGAACTTGATGCTTGGTCGACTGAACTAAGTTCTAAGTTATAAATACTTGCTTAAAATCTTCTATGCAGCTTACATAATCATCAAACATGATTCTGTTTTTAACTACATATTTTTTAATTCTCTTTATCTTCTTTATAGTTCCAAAATCTTGGTTAGCATTAATCGTAACAGTTCAGCCTCCTCTTCCTCAGATGTCTTATAAGACTTTGTCACATACATCTTTGATCGTAATCCAATGAAATCGGTCATAAGTTGACCGTTGTCTTCGTCCTTCATCACCACTAACGTTTCCTTGTTAACCAAAGGAATTCCACAAATATTGTTGAAAGGATAGTCCGATGTGTCAAAGTGGTCAATGCAGTCTCTTCGCATTAATTCGTAAGGATCATGATGTATAATTTTGTAAATTAGACTATCTGTGTCCATGTAGAGAATATGTCACTCATCTCCAAAAGCTGCCTTCATATACCCATAGTGAAAATCGTAGATGGTTAATTTGGCCATGTCAAGGATGCGCATTCCAACGTATATGAGTTTATTAAAATTAATTTCCTATTTGAGAAGTTCCACTGCAGCAAGATTTTCATCGGAGATGGTAACATTTTTGAATAGGGGGTTGGATATTTTAGCCTCAACACCATATCTTCCTTCCCAGTTTTTCACAAGTTTTACATTACATATATATATATATATATATATATATATATATACAGGGTGTTTCAAAATTGCACGGCACTATTTTAAGGGAGTGTTTTAGCACAAAATAAACATAAAACTGCTAATAAACATATGCCCTAAAATGTACCCCTATGGAGTTATAACCCCTTTAAGGGGGCTAGGTGAAATTGAGTTATTTAATTATCTGAAGAACCACAAAAGATATTTTATTCAGATTTTTGTTGCCTACTCATGTTCTTATGCCGAATAAGATAAGCTTATCTATTTTTTGATAATAAGATCAGGAGCGTCCCATAAAAGGGGGGGGGGGTATAATCACGTTTAACCCTATAATTGTTTTGTGTGTAAGCTTTTATAAATTATAATGCCAGAATTAGAATCTTTTGACATTTCTGAGTAAAAAAGTCACTCTTGTTTGAAGTCGATATCTGTAGCCGTTTTCGAGTTAATTGAGGTGAAGTATTCAGGATGCCCTATGATACATACCTTATTCGTTTAGTTTTAATATGAACTTTCCATATGTATAGGTATAAACATAATAAACATATGCCTTCAATATCTCTGTAACAACTTGGCATATGTATAAACTATACATATGTCTCAAATTAATCAATGTATTACTTAGATGTTGAAGACTAAATCTAAATGTCAAAATGCGATGTTAATCAAATAGCCTTGGATATTAGAAGCTCTACATTATAACAGTTGCATATCGTTTATTTGTTTGACAGGTGATTAGGTATCTACTATGTATTACGTTTGTTATGTTTAAACACTGTGTAAGTTACTAATATGTGTTACTAGTTCTGTTAGTTTTTGTGTAAATTGGTACTTTGAAGACACTTTAATTTGTTGTATCATGGGAAACACCACAAACTTGTTCACATTTGCAGAACAAACAGACGTGCTGTTAGTTTATGGTGAAGTATAGAGAAATGGTGCTGCTGCAGTTCGCAGATACCAAGAACAATTTCCAACTAGAAGGATACCAAATCGTAAAATATTTCAATCCATTGAAACACGTCTTAGGGAAGCTGGCACGCTAAAACCTACACGAGTAGATGCTGGTCGACAAAGATTTCGACGAGATGTAAATGTTGAACAACAAATACTCAATGCTGTTCAGTTATCTCCTAGTACTAGCACCAGAAGATTGTCTCTTCGTTTTGGTGTTGCATCTGCAAGCGTTTGGCAAACATTGCAGGAGCAGCAACTGTACCCATTTCACGTGACATCTGTGCAAGATTTGTTACCGCAAGATTAAATCAAACGAACCAATTTTTCGCAGTGGTTAATTCGAAAATGCACACGACATCGTAACTTCTTGACCCGCTTGCTAGTGACTGATGAATCTACCTTTACAAGAAATGGAAGAGGAGTTAAAGAATCGGATCGTGGAGGCTGCTGATACTATTAAAAATCGTCCTGATGCTATAAGACTTGCCAGAGAGCAATTGATTCGCCGTGCTGGATGCTGCATACAACAAAAAGGTGAACATTTTAAACAGTTACTTTAAATGTTTAATTGTAATAAATATTTTCAACTCTCAACATCTATGTAGGTATGAAAAGTATCATAGGGCATCCTGAATGCTTCACCCCAATTAACTCGTAAACAGCTACAGATATCGACTTGAAACAAGAGTGACTTTTTTACTTAGGAATGTCAAAAAATTTTAATTCTGGCATTATAATTTATAAAAGCTTACACACAAAACAATTACAGGGTTAAACATGATTGAACCCCCCCGAATGGGATGGTCCTGATCTTATTATCGAAAAATGGATAAGCCTATCTTATTTGGCAGAAAAACATGGGTAGGCAACAAAAATCTGAATAAAATATCTTTTGTGGTTCTTCAGATAATTAAAAAAACTCAATTTCACCTAGCCTCCTTAAAGGGATTATAACTCCATAGGGGTACATTTTAGGGCATACGTTTATTAGAAGTTTTATGTTTATTTTGTGCTAAAGAACACTCCCTTAAAATAGTGCCGTGCAATTTTGAAACACCGTGTATATATATATATATATATATATATATATATACAAGGTGAATGAGACCACCCGTATCAGTCTTCTTTTAAGGAACGCTGAGTCGTAGAGAGTTGGGATAAAAAAGTTTATTATAAAAGTCATACTAAAGAATCGAATGGTGATATTGTTATTTCTCGAAAAAGTCAGCATCACGAGTAGTTTTGTCCACAATGTCCAGAACTCCAAAATCTTAAATGGCACCATAAGTCGAAAAACATATTGTTCAAAAGATCATCAAAAAAGAAGAAAATTTTGTAGGAAAAATTATTTTACTACTACCACCCCTTTTAAGTAATATTCGATTAAAGTTATTAAATTTGAAATTCGTTGTTAACAAACAAAATTGAAAAGTGGGCTTTTAAAATCTAGTTACCGAATTAAACAACGTTACAAACAGGTTTTAATGTCAATAATTCCATTTGTAGTATTAATCTATCGTCAAATCACCCATTGCTTAAATTAATAACTTGTTGTTGGTTAGTGATATCTGTTTGGGGACAGATTAACGATAAAAGTGAATTCCGTTAGAAAGTGAATTCACTTAACTTAAATTAGTGAAATTATGCCTTTTTCAAATTTAGAAGCTTTCAACATGTTAATGGTTTTGGGAGAATGCAGAAAAAATTACAGAACGGCAGAAAGAATGTATGCTGAAAGATATCCTCATCGTGCCCATCAATCCTTCAATCAATCCTTTTCGGAGATTGGCAGCACGTATTTGTACCACAGGGCAGGTGCAACCAACGTACAATCGCGGAAATAGAACTACAAGACATGTACGTAATGACAAGGCACCTGATATTCTCGCTCCAGTAATTGTAGATCCGCATATTTCAACGAGATCGCTTGCAAGAGATTTTGGAATTAGCCAATACTCCGTATGCAGAATTTTGAAGGATCACAAATTCCATCCATACCACATACACATGCACCAAGAATTAAGTGAGAATGATTTTCAAAGCTGAGTCTTTTTTTGTAATTGGTTACTAAATAAAAGTCCCCACTTTCTTAGGAGAGTTTTATGGACTGACGAAGCTAGTTTTAAAAGCACCAGAGAAGTCAATATTCACAATGCGCATTACTGGTCGCAAACAAATCCTCACTGGCTACAAGCTATTGACAATCAACACCTTTGGACTGTTAATACGTGGTGTGGTATTCTTGCTGGATCTATCATAGGCCCTTATTTTTTCGAAGGAACTCTGAATGAAATTCAATATGTCGAGTTTTTAGGTAACGACTTGATCGACTTACTGGAAAATGCCCCTATTTTAATGCAAGCAAGAATGTGGTTTCAGCAAGATGCCTGCCCAGCTCATTTTTCCATAGTTGCCAGGAACACGATAAATCGACTATTTCCTAATAGATGGATTGGCAGAGGTAGTACAGTGGTGTGGCCACCAAGATTACCAGATTGTACGCCTCTAGATTTTTTCCTTTGGGGTCGGATCGGATTAAGGATATTGTTTATAAAGAAAAACCAGCAATGGAAGATGATATGAAGCTGAGAATTAGTAATTGCCTTTCATTAAGTAATGAAGAAATACTTAGAGCCACTGATAGTGTAACTAAAAAAGCTCAACAGTGTTTAGAAATAAATGGAAGACATTTTCAACATTTGTAACTTTTCAATTTTGTTTGTTAACAACGAATTTCAAATTTAATAACTTTAATAGAATATTACTTAAAAGGGGTGGTAGTAGTAAAATAAGTTTTCCTACAAAACTTTCTTTTTTAACGATCTTTTGAACAATACTTTTTTCGACTTGTGGTGCCATTTAAGATTTTGGAGTTCTGGACAATGTGGACAAAACTACTCGTGATGCTGACTTTTTCGAGAAATAATAATACCACCATTCGATTCTTTAGTAGACTTTTATAATAAATTTTTTTATCCAAACTCTCTATGACTCACCGTTCCTTAAAAAAAATATTAATACCGGTGGTCTCATTCACCCTGTATATATAATGAAATTGTTTTATAGATTATGCTATTTATATATCAAAACATACATATATTTGGAGTGCTCTTTAGCGAGGTTTGTAAAATTTTACAACTTGAAGTGTTTTGCTATTTCCCATGGCTTTGATGGTACCTTTGCTGAACATTTAACTAATTTTAATTTTTTGTTCTAGTTTATATGCTACTCACTAAGACTCCTTCATCAAAGAGTTTGTTTCACTGCTTGTAAGCTGTTTCCAATTGATGTTACATTATTATCATCTGTGAGTGTTTTAAGAAAGAAATCAAGCAGCTATATTTTGATATGATTGTAGATTGTGGTTGCGGCTACTGCATATTTAGTAATTGTTTTACAATTTGCAATTGGATTAAACAATCTTGAAGCTGACGACACAGATTACTAAGCAATTATTTTTAGATCACTTTTAATAACTATTGTGTTATTACTGTTGATACACAAGTTTAAAGCGTTCTGCACATATAATAAAAGTATACTTAAATTTTACAAACAATTAGGTATTAAACAAATATATCTAGCAATATGTAAAGCCAGATTTTCACTAATGCCATTAAATGCTTAACAAGTGTGATAAATAACACTTTGCTTGAACTAGCATGTTCTTTACAATAGTTGTGTTACCTTTTAATAGATGTAATATTATATAACACCTTAACTTATTTTGTAAAATTTATAGAACTATTTCAGTAGATACAATATTCTGAGGTTTAAACAGAAAAATAACTACTTTGCTATAGCATTTGACAAAACTGCATTTTTGTTCAAAAAAGTTTGGTGGTTTAAAAGCATAGCAAACATAGAATAAACTGATCAAGCTGTTATTGGCTATTCAATTTTATTAAAAGAAGACTCGGATGTATTGTTGTTTGGAAGTTGTCGGTTTATTAGCAGTTTAATGGGCTTACACAAGCCTTCGCAGTTTTGAATAAAACTTGTGATGTGATTACCATATTTACACATAAGTACATTAAAGAGTGTATTTGACTTCAGACAAGACTGACGATTAAGAATAGACTACGGTTGAAATGATGGTGCCGCTTAAAAGAAAATCAGATCCTGGTAACATTGAGACGCGTATGCTTAAACTAGCTAACTAATACCATACAATTTATAATCAATCTAAAAATTCCTAACATACCCCTGGAAAATTGGAAATTTTAGAACTAAATTTGCAATTGAAGTATTGCATACGAAGCACTCAAAAGTAAACTTAAAAATTATATATATATATATATATATATATATATATATATTGCTGTGATATACTCCTGTGAATGCGGGAACTGGGTCCTTTCAACAAAAAAATTCTAGTCCCACCTATTGATGCATCATAAACTGCTGTGATCCTGTTTTCGCCTCGGCTGCTCACCTAATTTTATAAACCTCCTCATTCATAAAATTAAACAACACATTCCTACCACAAACATCAACGTTAACTCTATTTACATCAATATTCAAAATACATTAAATTTTCAAATTAAATTTCAGCATAAAATTCAGTTTTAAAGAGAATTTCAAGATTAATTTTATTATCACTTTAACGTGCATCCAGAATTAAAGTCCTTGTTGGATGCCTACTAATTAATATAACAATATAAGCAAACCGAGTCTGAGTATAAAGGAGCATCTACCACCCTTTACGTTAATTAACCAGGTTCGTCTAATTGAGCTCAAAGACATACCCATATTTTCATCATAATTCAGAACATCAATACTAAATACCCTTTCTACTTAAACAAGCAAATTTTATCTTAAAATTAAAATTTTATGGTTAGTACAATTTCACTAATGTCCATTTAAAGTAAATCAATTATAAAGTTATTCAACACACACAAAAATGTCAAACAAAATAGTATAATTTACCTGAAGGTTACTATCCTCGTAGCTTCAATGTACATCGTCCCTTTAGTTAATCACACCATTCCAACAGGATTATATTTACGGCTTCTAATTGTCAACGCTTTTAAAATTTTCTCCATCACCATTTATTTAAAGTTGTTTCTGGGCTTTTCCGGAACTCATCTGTGTATATCTGACCCTTGTTTCGTGGATCCAGACACGTATTTGAACCATTTAATTATTAACACCCCCGAAAAATAGCAAAGAAATTCATGCGTCTTTTACCAATATACGCCAAAACTGCCTACTTTTGTGTATACATTTGTCGTTGTAAATTTTGCTAATTGGTACAGTGATACTAAATTTTATTACCTTGTATCTAAGTGCACTGAAGTACATTCATGTTAGCACGTAAATAACAAACTATTTTGAATCACTAAAATATACGAGCAAAATTTTAAATTATTTTATCAAACTAAAATGCACTGTTTAACATCTTGAATCAAGTCGCGGATGTAAGAGCTTTTAACGCATCCAATAGTCAAAAGTCTAAGAGGCCGAAACTCATATTACCCCCTCTATATATAGCGAATAGCCGGCACGTCGGTCTGTTCCCCAAAACAGACAATTCTTAAGAATTTCTCATTCTATGTTCCCAGTCCGTCGCTCGCGCGTCGGTTTTACGCATTTTCACTCGCCCCATTTAAATATCAGAAATTCTCACACGGCACGCAAACATGTCCGAGAAAAACTAATTAATTTTGTACAGAAATTGTTGTTTCTACCTCTGATATTTGCATCCTATTTTCAACCAATTGTGACCCTCGTGACGTTGCTTAAATCACGCCTTTTACTATATGTGTCTTTGCTTGACGCATTTTCTCTTTCCTTTTCTAACCTGTTCGTATTGGTGCAAATTGATATTCTTTATTATCGATTATATTTTAGTCCATGTGGACTATCTGGGTTAAATAACCCCGTATCGCACATTCTCGTGAATATTAAGCCTCGGTTTCTCCAAGATTCTTTGAAACCATTTGTTATCTACACAATTTTCGCCGTATGTGATATTTAAACTACGCAGGTGTTCAAAATAATATTAATTCTCAGAGCTTTATTTTCTGGTATTATAATCTTGGATTTTCACAGACTTTTATGCTTATTATTAATAATGGTTTAATTAACTCCAATTAAAATTGACTTCTATCCTTTCATTTTAGTGAATCCTAACTAAATATTAATTATTATCGGTACGCTTTGTCTACTACTTGTTACTTAAAATAGGGTTAATTAATATAAATTTTGCACGTAATTTCCATTTGTTTCTTTATTAGGAATAATTAAATTACACGCAGAGCTTTTTAATACTGTTTCTTTTGATATAAAGCGTCTTGTACATAATTTAAATTTCTTATTTTTACTGAGACGACCGAATTTATTTATGCTTCATGGTTTTAATAAAGCGTATTATTTAATAAAATTCCTTATACACGGTGATTAAAATTATTTGATGTGATTATTTAATTTTCTACCCTGGTCTAAATATGAGTAATATATATATATATATATATATATATATATATATATATATATTGCTGTGAAATGCGCCTTTGGTCACGGGAACTGGTACTTTCTGCTGATCATTCGAGCCCCACAGATTGGGCATCAAGAGACTGTAAAACCTAAAAAATACCTCACCAGAGAGAAAAAAAATATTCGAGCCTCTCGAACTGGGCACCAAGATTTGCTGTGATTCTCGCCCTGTTGACTCTCTTCTGATAATCGCCTCATTACTCTTTCCGCCTCGGCTGCTCACCTAGATAACTTTCATCCTCATTCATAAAAAAAAACAAACACATTCCTACCACAAACATCAACGTTAACTCTATTTACATCAATATTCATAATACATTAAAATTTCAAAATTAAATTTCAGCATAAATTTCAGTATCATAAAATTTCAAGTTTAAATTAGTCATCATTTTAATTTACATCCAGAATTAGAGTCCTTGTAGGATGCATACTAATTAAATAAACAATATGTGCAGACCTAAGTCTGAATAAAAGGGAGCACCTCCCACCCCTTTACGTTAATTAAACAGGTTAGTCTAATTGAGCTCAAAAACAGACCCACATTTTCATCATAATCAAAACATAAACTGCTAAATACTCCTTTCTACTTAAACAAGAAAATTTTACCTTAAAATTCAAAATTTGTTGTTTATACAAATTCACTACTGTCCATTTTTTTATCGAACAAATTATAAAGATATTCAACACACACCAAAACATCTAAGATCGAACAAAATTGCATAATTTACCTGAAGGTTACTGCACTCGTGGCTTCAATGTACATCGGACTTGCTCATCCCACCATTCCAGCTGGTTTATGTTTACGGCTTCAGATTCTGACCGCTTTTTAATTTTTCTACACCACTATTCATCTAAATTGTTTCAGGGCTTCTCAGGAACTCATCTATGTATATCTAAATCTTGTTTTGTGGATCCAATCACGTTTACAAATAACACTTGATTACTCACTCCCGAAAAATAGCAAAGCAATTCATAATTCGTTCACGCTATACAAAGCTGCATACTTAAATGTATTTATTTATCACTACTAATTTAGATAATTGGTACAGTAATACCCGCAAATATAACTGGACTTTATTACCTTATCTATCTTTTCTAAGTGCACTAATGCATACTAACTTGTATCGTAGCACGTATTCTGCTTGCAGTATTGTATAACATCAAAAAATAAAGAGAGAACTGTTTAAAGTATTCAATAAAATCAAAAATCTAAGAGAGCGAAACTCATATTAGCACGGGTTTATATAATAGCCCGCTTGCAAGTCGAATTTGTCCCGCGACGGACAATTTTTAGAATTTCGCATTCTGTTTTCCCGTTCGACGGCTCGGCACAGCGATTCTACAAAATTTGCACTCGCGCCAGTTGAAATCTAAGAATTTTTCACACGCCTCGCAACGCGTCTGCGAACACTAATTAATTTTCTATAGAAATTGTTATGTTTTCACCTCTCATATCTGCAACTTATTTCAACCAATCGCAAACCCAGTGACGTTGCTCAAAACACGCCTTCTATTATCCGTGTCTCTGCTTTGCGCATTTTATCCGTCTCTTTCTACCCTGGTCTGAGTGGTACAAATCGATATTCTTTACTATCGGCTATTTGAATCTACGTGGATTCCTATTTGAGTTAAATAGCCCCTCATCTAGCCTTCCCGTTAATATAAGCTACGGTTTATCCGACCATTTGCAATATACGCAGAATTTTCATGTTTATCCAAACAAATTAAACAGAACGTGATATTTAAAAATACGCAGGTGTTCAATCGTAATACTTCAACGATTTGGATATTCCACGTATTTTAACCCTCTTGATAGATATGTATGCTAGCAACGCGTCTCATATTTGGTATTATTGGGTTTTTAAAAGCTTTTTTGCATAGTATACCTCAATAATTGTTCAATTAACTCCAATTAAAATAATAATGAATGGCACTGACTTCTACCCTTTAATTTTTAGCGAATACTAACTAAATATTAATTATTATTTGTACACTTTGTTTAATACCCGTTACTTAAAAATTGAATTAGTTAGTATAAATTTCGCACGTAATTTCTATTTGTTTCTTTATACAAGGTGATTAAAATTATTTGATGTCGTTAATTAATTTTCTACCCTGGTCTAAATTTGAGTAATATATATATATATATATATATATATATATATATATATATTACTCATATTTAGACCAGGGTAGAAAATTAAATAATCACATCAAATAATTTTAATCACTGTGTAGAAGCTTTTGGAAAAGGTACGCGTTATTAAATAACAGCGTGAAGCATAAAAATTCATTCGTTTTATTAAAATTAAGAAATTTAAATTATTTATAAGACGCTTTATATCAAAAGAAACAGTATTAAAAAGCTCTGCGTGTAATTTAATTATTCCTAATAAAGAAACAAATGGAAATTACGTGCAAAATTTATATTAATTAACCCTATTTTAAGTAACAAGTAGTAGACAAAGCGTACAGATAATAATTAATATTTAGTTAGGATTCAGTAAAATGAAAGGATAGAAGTCAATTTTAATTGGAGTTAATTAAACCATTATTAATAATAAGCATAAAAGTCTGTGAAAATCCAAGATTATAATACCAGAAAATAAAGCTCTGAGAATTAATATTATTTTGAACACCTGCGTAGTTTAAATATCACGTACGGCGAATATTGTGTAGATAACAAATGGTTTCAAAGAATCTTGGAGAAACCGGGGCTTAATATTCACGAGAATGTGCGATACGGGGTTATTTAACCCAGATAGTCCACATGGACTAAAATATAATCGATAATAAAGAATATCAATTTGCACCAATACGAACAGGTTAGAAAAGGAAAGAGAAATGCGTCAAGCAAAACACATATAGTAAAAGGCGTGATTTAAGCAACGTCACGAGGGTCACAATTGGTTGAAAATAGGATGCAAATATCAGAGGTAGAAACAACAATTTCTGTACAAAGTTAATTAGTTTTTCTCGGACATGTTTGCGTGCCGTGTGAGAATTTCTGAGATTTAAATGGGGAGTGAAAATTCGTAAAACCGACGCGCGAGCGACGGACTGGGAACATAGAATGAGAAATTCTTAAGAATTGTCTGTTTTGGGGAACAGACCGACGTGCCGGCTATTCGCTATATATAGAGGGGGTAATATGACTTTCGGCCTCTTAGACTTTTGACTATTGGATGCGTTAAAAGCTCTTACATCCGCGACTTGATTCAAGATGTTAAACAGTGCATTTTAGTTTGATAAAATAATTTAAAATTTTGCTCGTATATTTTAGTGATTCAAAATAGTTTGTTATTTACGTGCTAACATGAATGTACTTCAGTGCACTTAGATACAAGGTAATAAAATTTAGTATCACTGTACCAATTAGCAAAATTTACAACGACAAATGTATACACAAAAGTAGGCAGTTTTGGCGTATATTGGTGAAAGACGCATGAATTTCTTTGCTATTTTTCGGGGTGTTAATAATTAAATGGTTCAAATACGTGTCTGGATCCACGAAACAAGGGTCAGATATACACAGATGAGTTCCGGAAAAGCCCAGAAACAACTTTAAATAAATGGTGATGGAGAAAATTTTAAAAGCGTTGACAATTAGAAGCCGTAAATATAATCCTGTTGGAATGGTGTGATTAACTAAAGGGACGATGTACATTGAAGCTACGAGGACAGTAACCTTCAGGTAAATTATACTATTTTGTTTGACATTTGTGTGTGTTGAATAACTTTATAATTGATTTACTTTAAATGGACATTAGTGAAATTGTACTAACCATAAAATTTTAATTTTAAGATGAAATTTGCTTGTTTAAGTAAAAGGGTATTTAGTATTGATGTTCTAAATTATGATGAAAATATGGGTATGTCTTTGAGCTCAATTAGACGAACCTGGTTAATTAACGTAAAGGGTGGTAGATGCTCCTTTATACTCAGACTCCGGTCTGCTTATATTGTTATATTAATTAGTAGGCATCCAACAAGGACTTTAATTCTGGATGCACGTTAAAGTGATAATAAAATTAATCTTGAAATTCTTTTTAAAACTGAATTTTATGCTGAAATTTAATCTGAAAATTTAATGTATTCTGAATATTGATGTAAATAGAGTTAACGTTGATGTTTGTGGTAGGAATGTGTTGTTTAATTTTATGAATGAGGAGGTTTATAAAATTAGGTGAGCAGCCGAGGCGAAAACAGGATCACAGCAGTAATATATATATATATATATATATATATATATATATATATAAAATTAATTAACGACATCAAATAATTTTAATCACCTTGTATAAAGAAACAAATAGAAATTACGTGCGAAATTTATATTAATTAATTCAATTTTTAAGTAATCGTGTAATTTATAGTTTAAAATCTAGTAGATTAGGTAGCTGAGAAATTCGTGCAAGCTTCTGTTACGGTTGAAATTTTCACTACGACTTTTGATTTTTAGCAGTGTATTAAATAGTTCATTCTTTCTGTATTAGATTGTACATACTTTAATATTGATAGCGCGTTATCAGGTACGAGTTTGCAGACCAGCTTTAGTGGTATCATCTTGACATAATTCTTCATTTTGAATCGTACACTTTTAATTTACGCTTTGAGTTCGTTTATATGCCCGCCTTCGTTGAAGGGAGTTTATGCGAATTAATTTGAAAGGAAATTATTCTGAAGTAATTTAATATAATTTTCCTTATTGCCTAATTGGGATCACGGCGATTTAACTAAAGTTGAGTCCTCGACTGCTATCTGGTAACCACCTGTTACACATTTTGTTTGTTTGCACATTGAACCCGATTGTGGATCGGGTTCTAATTCTGGTTCAGGTTTTACGTCAAGTTCTACTTCAAGTCTAGTCTAGTTCCATTCAAGATTTATGTTCCACGTTTTGTTCCACGTGCTACATTCTACGTTTTACGTGCTGCTATTCTATGTTCTAGTACCGTTGTAACCTGTATGTTGAATTTCGAGTTCTAGATGTGGCATCTGTAATGAAAAGAAGAAGATGTTTACAAGTAAGGATCCAGTAGACCCATGCGAGATAATTGGTGGCGATATTCTACCTGCCCGCGCCATTTGAGCTGGAACATCGCCATCCACATCAGCAGTTGGTGAGTCCGTTCCATATCTTATTTTTATCATCGCAACCGTTTGGTTGACTTTGCATGCTGGAGAATTACATTGTAACATTATTGGGTTTACTATAATAGGGTTGGATTCTAATTTAGGGTGTTGAACATTGCATATTCACAATACTTAATAGAGTATGTAAAACTAAGCCAACGACCCGCCTATTATTATTACAGGTATTATTGCAGATACCCTCAGTACTTAGGGGTTATCCTGCTAGGATCCTAGTGCAACCCCTTATTTGCGTAATAGTCTTTTTAAACCGGCCGTATGGTCGCAAATTTATGTTGCCTTGTTGGCTGTGTTAATATTTGCTTTTAAAGTAAAATTTGAATTAGTCAACCGATGTATTGGTATATGTATCGTTAAAGTTGCACCATAACAAGTGGGTAAGTCCAGTTATTAATTAAGTTATAGTATATGTGTTTATTGTTATTAATTTGATATATTCTTGTATAGTAAATGTATTGAATAGTTATGAGGTCTACATTACTGTGTGTCAACGTATGTTAGCTGGAGTGTATGCTGTGTGGGTATTATTTGTGATCGTTAGGAATTTCCTATCTCAGTTCCGTCGGAGCCCAGCTGTTAGAGTTAGGTGGCGCTCTTTTTTGGCAAGAGGTTTGGTTGATGGTTTACCCCACTCCCCGCCTCGGTACTGGGTTAGCTCAGGCATAGAATAATTATAGAGAAGAAGTGCCGTCCTTATGTATAAATTTACGCCAACGGAATGCCTGCCACCAATAGAGGGCGATCGAATAACTCGCCTGCAGACAAATAAATTCATCTAAACAAACAGTTACCTATATTTCTGTTAATTTTATTTTAGTTACAATATGTAGTTGCCTACCTGCCACCAACAGATGGCTAGAAACTATATTCGCGACGTGATATTATAGCTTATACGATCGTGAGTGCAATTGGAATGTAGAATAATTGGCAGGCAAGCTAATCGGTTACGTTTAGAACCGGTCGGGTTCAGACTTCCCAGTTTCGCGCTACCACTGCTAAATAAGTAGTACAATACCTTGTTTTATGTTCATCGTTCAGGTGTTCTGGGATAGTTTTTGACCATGTACTTCCTAAGCAGTGAAGTTTTGAATATCAATTTAAAAGACAACATTGAATTAGACAATCCAGGGGTATGTATGTGTAAATAATAATATAGGAATAGAATAATTGTGTGCAAACATTAGCAGTTTTTAGTGTAAATAGTGTATCGATACTCTAACCACAATGTAATTAAACAATATAAAATGGTTATAACTTGTGAAATGTGTAAGAAATCCCGGATTAAATTCCCGAAAATACATTTATTTCGATTTCCTAAAGATGATGACGTGCGTGAAAAATGGATAATAAATTCAGGTATGTATGTATAATTATTTTCATAGATTAAGATAAAAATCCTCGCTTTCTGCATAAAAATAATTTCCGTATAGGCCCCCAAAGACATAGACAAATATCCGTGTGCATCAATGCATGTTTAAAATAGCGCACTTAGCAACGTACATATTCTCTCCATAAAATTCTTTATCAAATATAACAAAAGGTGTTCAGTTCAACCTGTCACTGTAAATATTTTTAGTAAAATTCCAAGTGAAATTGCAAAATATTTAAATTTCGAAAACCCAATGCTCGATCGTAGAAAAAGATTTTTTTAACATCACTCAAAATATGTATTCATACACTTTAAAATCCGATTTTTCAAAAAGTATATGGGGGGCCATGATTTGCCATTAGTATTAACGATTATTAAGGCATAGTACACACACCATCCAATAATCGAGAAAGGCACGCCACTATGACATGTAAAAAAAAACTTCAAATGCCATTCCGAATATCATGTAGTTTACGTAGACTTTGAAATTCGATTTTTCAAGAAGTACAGAGAGGATCATAGTTCACCATTAATAATAATTGATTATTAGGGCATGCATAGTGCACATATTAACCAAAAATTGAGAAACACATTATAGTAACAAATTAACTATGGCCTTTTCAGGAAAGGTTCACCTCTACAACTTGGAACCAAAGCAGCTTTTCAACAAATATCTTTGTCAGAACCATTTTGTTGATGCATCATTTAAGGATCCTAAAAAAAGACATGCTTTACCACGAGGAGCTGTACCCCGCTGTGTTAGTAAGGATGTTTCGCCAATTGCTGATGAATTTAATTTATATAATCTTCCAAGTACTTCTGGTATTATAACATCTCCTGTTGTTTTAAAAGTAAAAACACCTACAAAAACTTATGAACGGAGAACTATCCTTCACAGTAAGTATAAAGAGAGACATTAGTTCAGAACAGAATATATTCACATTTTATCTAAACGACTTATAATGACAGGTAGAATATTAGAGTATCATTAAAAATTTACCAAATCTAATATTTAGTGTGTCGCAATGTCTATACCTAAATAACAAATTTGTTACACATTGTCAGTTGCTACTTTACTTATTCTGAAATCGTCGTTAGTAAAATATTCTTTGGGTATTGATACTGTAGCTCAAGTTGTATTTTGTGTAATAAGAAATATTAGCATAAAATGTGAATTTCTTTTTAGCGCTGAAGGCGACATTTCATTAAATATAGTTCGGTTAGTTTATTTAGTCACACCATGTTTACTTTTTAGGATTGCCGCATAGATTGGAAGTTGAAAGTCCTGTTACAGAAAATGATAACCTTCTTCAGAAAGTGATTGATATGCCAATCGACGAGAAGAATGTTTGTAAACGAAAGTTGTTGTTTGAAGATACACCAAAGAAGAAAAAATTAAAAAAATTAATTTCAGAACAAACAAAAAACCTTAAGCTAAAACGAGAACAACTGGCAAGATCAAAAAGAAAGATAATAGATTTGAAACTTCAGATGAATGTACAGAATGTCATACAGAACCATCAATTTAACTCCACATCTTCAAAAACATTAGCTTTAATGCAGTTTAAAACCAACAAAAGCAATGGACAGCTGCTGAGAAAAGATTTTCAATGATGACCTTTTATAAATCTCCTACCACTTACAACTTCCTCAGAGCAAAAGGAGTTGTATTACCTGGTTCTTCTACTAATCAATATTGGATTGGTTCTTCAAAATTTACTCCTGGATTATGTAAACCATTTTTGAATCAAATTAAGTTAAAGTTTGATGACAAGTCCGATCTAGAGAGAGCAGTTGTGCTTTGCTTTGACGAAATGTCACTGAAAGAAAATATTGAATTTTCAAAAGATATGGATTTTATGGAAGGTTATGAAGACATGGGTCATTTGGGAAGAACAAATAATACAGCAAAACATGCTCTTGTCTTTATGGTAAGAGGGTTATATTCTACTTGGAAGCTACCGTTTAGTTACTTTTTAACACATATTGGAATGAAAGGCAGTAATTTATATCTATTAATTATGGAACATGTGGAAACATTATTTCAATGTGGCCTAATACCAAAGGCATGTGTGTGTGATCAAGGTAGTAATAATCGCAGTGCTCTGAAAAAGTTGAAAGTAACCGCAGAAGCCCCATATTTTATGTATAAAGACCATAAAATTTTTGTTTTGTATGATATACCCCATCTTATAAAAAACTTTAGAAATAATCTATTAAAAGGTGATTTTTTCGATGGTGACAGAAGAATATCTTTTTCAGATATACGTAAAGTATATGAAATAGATAAAAATAACGAAAAGGCTAGAGCACTAACAAAAATAACAGATACTCATATTCATCCAAATACATTCCAAAAAATGAAAGTGAAGTTAGCTGTTCAGGTACTAAGTCACACAGTAGCATCCACAATTAGAACAGCTGTTCAAACAAACGATTTAATATCTTCAACTGCTCTTGATACTGCAGACTTTGTTGAATTGCTAAATCATTTATTTGATTGTTTAAATAGCAAAAGGTTGTTTGCTGCTAACCCCTACACATCAAAATTTTCTGATGTAAATACAAGTGCTAAAGAAGTATTTCAACGAGCGTTAGTTACATTACCAAAACTTTCCAAGGTAGATTTAAAAACAAATAAAATCTCTAGGCCTCCATGTTTTGATGGATTTGTTCAAACAATCAATGCTGTTATAGAATTATTTCAAACTGAAAAACTACAACACAATATTCAATATCTTCTAACTAATAGATTAAATCAAGACGCACTAGAAAACAGATTTTCAGTTTATAGGCAACGGGGAGGATTTTCCAGAAATCCGACATCTAAAATTTTTAGAACATTATTTAGAAGTAATGCCATTACTTCTTTAATTACACCACCTAAATCATCTAATATTGAGGATGATTCCAATACAACTCTTGAATTACCCACATCCGAAGATAGTGTATGCAATAGTGACGAATCGGATGCTGCATCATCTGCAACAACCTCTTCATCAGACGAAACCAATTCTAACCATATGTCAAATTTAGAAGACTGTTCAGTAACATACTTCGCAGGATATTAAGCTTTCAAATGTTTGAAACATTTCCAATGCCCGGACTGCAAATTATGCTTATCAACAGACATCGATCTTACAGATCAATCACAGCTACTTTTGATTAATAAAATGTATGAAAGCATCATAGCTGGTGGTCTTTGTGCACCATCGGAAGATTTCCGAAAAATCATTGACGAGTGTCTGAAAATTCTTGAAAAGCAATTTACCGTTTTGTATTTTAAAAAACATTTAACAAAACAAATCAAGAGGAAGATAGAGAAACATCTTGAAAAAGTGAATAGTACCTGGCTTGCTCATCACTTGCAAGGAACACAAACACTATATAATCGACAAGTTAATTGAAATTAAAATATACAAGAAATGTAAATGGTTCTCTTCTAGTAGAAGATACTACAATGTAAATAAACACGATCCGAAATTAAAAGTATTGCAGCATGTTTGATGTCTGTTGGTTTTTGAAGTTGATGAGTTGCAAGAGTGTCCATTGTGATTTTACTAAATTTTTCAATAATTTGCTTTCATAGAAATAACGCTATACTTTCAAATTATTGTAGTAATTTTCTAATACAGTTCGTCCCTTTGTGCTTAAACAAGTTTGATAGCTAATGAAGGTAAGTGTACGTTTATTAAATATGGTATAAAGTACCTATTAATAAAGAAGAAAGAAATAGTATGCTTCGAAAGAGTCATTATCCTTGAATCCTTAATTCAAAATTATTTAAGTTTGTATACAAACTTTGAAATTATTTTTTCTCAACTTGTGTTGTCAACAAAAAAGAATATCACAAAAATTTTGCATAGCACATTGCACTACATAATACCATCATCAATCTTTATCTTTTAATTATGTTGTTACATAAGCAAAACATATATGTATTTGTTGTTCATGTATGTTCACAGCTGATTGTAAATAAGTGTAGCATATTTCAAAGGTTGCTGAATAAAATGTTTGTATGGTTTCAGCTCTCTATATTAAGTATCCTTCTTTAGAAACATATTGATCTTTTTTATTCAGAAACCTATGACGTGAACACATTCACTTTTGATTTTGAGCATATGAACTATATTGAATTCTTTCAATTATTTCTCACAAAAATAAGTTACTGACAACATGTGTTTTAAAATACATTACCTATGAAATGTTTGTAGCATTTACAAAAAAATTTATGTTTTACCCATTATTTTTAGTGTAGGAGATGTATGTTATTTTTTATTCAAAATGCATTAAACCTAATTGTATCAGTTAGCTTCTTATTAAATATTTACATTCAATTTACAATACAGACAAATATCACTTATTGATACTGTAGATTCAAAACAATTTTGGAGTCTTAATTCGACAGCCCTATTTAGATTACCGAGATAAGACAATAATTGAGATTGAAACACGACAAGATGTGTTGAACTAGTAAGAACACATTTGGCATTTTGTCTTGACAGATTGTTGTGATGAGACCAGCCCCTATATATAGCTATTGTTCTTAAGTATGATTAAATACAATTTTAATCATGCTGTTTTTATGTTTAAATGAAATTCACAATAATATTTCCTTGCAGCTTTTGTGTGCTTGTTGATGGGTGTGAATTTGAATAGAAGAATATTCCATGTTTCTGATTGGATATGTATGTAAGTCCTTGTTATACATTACAGTGATGAAAAGATTAAGTACATATTATTTACATATGCCTTAAATAAGGTAATTATTAAACTAAATAGGATTTATGAAATGTTATTCTGATTTATCCACTGTAGCTGTGCTAGTGCGTATACAAACGGTATGCCATATTTTATGTAGTAATTTTATAACAAGTACTTGTCTGCCTATCATTGGCAGGCCATTTAGAAAAATAACTACAACGGCGCTTTTCTATCCTCGCCATTCTATGTCTAGACTAACAGTATGCCTATAGTTAGTATGTACAGTAATAGGAAATATAAAAAATATTTGTTTTTAATGTTACAAATGATGTTGTTTAGAATTAAATTTCTTGTTATTGCATTTCAACATGTAATTTATAAATTTCTGTTAATAGACATGTATGATATCATCTTTATTGTATTCGTTATTGTATTGTATTTTTACTGTTATAATTTTATAATAATGCTAGTGCTACAGGTTTGAAAACTGATGAGATTTTCTTCTAAAACATTACTAATGAAAAAGCTAAATGTAGGTATATTTAGTAATTATTTATTTGACGTTCTTTAAATGTAAAAATTCTACTGCTTTTGGTTTATAGATAAGGTACACTGCATTTGTCGCTTGAAAAATGAGAACGAGCAATTATCAGACGTGACCCATATGTTGTTTAGGTATAGTAAAAAGATTTTCATTTAAAAGGTACTAAACCTATTTTATTATATCCGTTGGAATGAAATATATGCTAGAAATTTATTTCTAATATTACAATTTACATGCTGTGACATTTAGAATTTATATACGAAGATTTCAAAATTTAGTATTTTATAAGTAACAGATCCAATCAAAACAGATTGCAGTCAACACAAAAATCGGAACTAAAGTCGATATGCATAGGCCTTACTATTCACTATCAAACACTAACCTAAGGCTTGCAGGGGGTACTTTCTATTTGCTATCAAAAACGTCTAAGAGACAGAGAACTTTTCACTAAGAAAACCTTGCATGAGACTTGCAGAAGTTGCTATTCACTATCAAAGGTTTGCAGGAAACATGCTATTCACTCTCAAAAACGTGTATATGAGACTTACAGAGGACTAGCTGTTCACTAACGAAGACTTGTCTGAAGTAATTGTAGAAGACTTGCAATAGGTAATTTTAAAGAGCACCATAGGCTTGATTTGCACACTTACTGCAAGCTTGCGATGACTTTTAGACTTGTCTTTGCAATTTTGCTACCAATTGAACAGACTTTTTGTAAGCTATCAGCAAACTTGCTGTAAGTATACTTTGCTATCTTGAGTCCATAAAGTATGTATCGTTACGTAAATATTTTCTTTAAACAAATCTTATTTCTTCCGTCTTTCTGTTCCGAAAAAAAGAAAAATCTTAAACAATGGTATAGGAGAATGCAGTATTTTTTCTCTACAAAATGTTGATTTACACTTTATCTTTAAAATAATTAGGGAACCAAATAATTTAACATTAAAAATTAGCATTGATATCCCAATTATGCGTTTTCAAGTCACCGTCCGTTGATTTATCTTTGTAATTATTCTATGAACATATACACTTATCGAATCCAAAGGTTTTGAATTTTAGTAAAGTAAACCAAACCATGAAATTGAAAAAGAATATCTCCACTTATTTATTTAGACTATCCTTTAAATGCAATGCTCCTGGCGTTTTTGTGTATTCATTAATGATTAATATGATACAATAATTATTTTATGACAATGCGCTATTTACAAGGATAAATTTCTGGAATTCTATTCAATAAAGGAATACTTTGATATCAAATTCTAAATAAGATACTTCAATACCACAATTTATAAAAATTTCTCTAAGAAGATTACTACAAATAAATCTTCTCTGCTTGCGCCACCTAGTATAAAGTAGATTACTTACTAATATAATTTTAGCAAACGGTACAGGTTGCGTCCTCTGGCGAAGTAAACGCGATCTATAAATTCCAGCGTAATTTTATACATTAGAACGGCACTTCTCTCTATAATTATTCTATGGCTCAGGGTACATTGAAGCTGATTGCTCCGACTGCCCCGATAAGCATTTACCTTGCTTACCTCATTAGCGATTTTAGTGTAAATTAGAATTCAATTTGAAATCCCCCCTTGCTCGTTGTCATTGTATTGCGAGCGCCACATCTCGTTATACTTCCGTGTGTATATACAACACAGTAGTAAGTTAAGACGTTTTTCAGAGCTCTATGTTAAGTAGTATTTAGTTTAGAGTTGGGATTCATCATCAAATTGGCTTCAATATTCACCTTGGCAAAAATGCACCAAAGAAATCTCAATATGCGTTTAGAGGAGGAAACAGAATTAGGCAATTTTACCTACTGATCATTGAATGTAAATATTTTAGCGTATAGGGTAATTTAAACTAGATTTAATAAATATTAATTAAAATTAGCTTTTAACCTTGCTGAACGTTCTAAAAGCATTTCTATTAAGGTGTTTACGAAAACAAGCAACAGTCATCGTTTCCGAGAGAAACAACCAGTTGAAAACATTCTGAGTAGAGATTGTTCTTTGAAAGGCAGAGCCCGTTAAAGAGTGCGGATCGATATTTTATAAGAAGAGATGTCTTTTAGGATGCATTAGCAAAGGACAGTATATAACATATGTTTTGAATTGGGTTGATTTTTAAACGAATAAATAAACAAAGACTGATCGAAGTCTATAAGTGCGAGAAGGATGCAGAATGTCTGCTTAAGGTATCGGTTTAGACGTGGACTGAGAACGAAGTAGGGATGTGATAAACAAACTCCCTAAGGGGAACAAAGAAAGATAATTATTCTTCACAGGTGCAGATAAGATGAGAGATAGGTTAAAATTAAGTGAGGGTATATGAACGTGCAAACGGCGCAAGACATATGATAAGGGGTATGGATAGACCAAGGATTTGAGGACAGTTGGGGGGCAATTTCAACGTATTTAGCAGCTGTTAGAAAACAAAATTGTGGTTTTCGAGGTAAAACGATTATTTGTTGTGAAAAATTCTGAGAATTTGAAAGACGGTTGGTGTTTGTGTGCTACAATACTTGGTATTGGAGAAAGCCAACACGAGGTTTTCGAGAATTTGTAGACCGTTGAAAATGTTTGTTTAGAGGAATTGAAAGACGGTTTGGAAAGGGTACCTGGAAAGCATGTTTGTGGGGTTGTGAAGTGGTGCGAGTTGGGTCTATATAAACGCATTCAGAAGCGGGATGCACTCTCTTACTTCTTCGCCCTCTATTAAGGTTAACTCAAATAGTCAATTGTATTCAGTGATTTTTATTGTTAGTTGTTGTTACACAAGTTGGTGTAATGATAATTATTTGACATAGAGAAAAACTGAGAGTAAATAGAGAGTTAAGAGTGAAGCTTTTAAGCATATAAGTACCAACTACTGCTATTTTGGGTGTCGGAGCATACAAGGGCGTTCATAAATGAAAATTTATTGGTAAATGCATCAAGTATTGATTGGTTGATCTAAAATGGAATGGTAATGGAAGATTTTGGAGGTGTGGATGCCCTTTCTATCGAGAATTAGGAAGGATTTGGATAGCAGCGTGCCGAGAGGGATAGTTTTTCAACTTGAAGAGCGGTTTCAGAGCCTAGTCATTCTAGACGGCAACATCTTCGAGGGCTGGTTTGCAGCTGCATACAGTATAATGGTTACCAGGTAACGAATTTTTATAAATATTGTTGTGCTGTTTATTTGAGGTGGTTTAACTTTTTTTGTGCTGTTGAGTGATTATTTCTATGACTTGATGAACTGAAAATTTTATTGGCTTTATATGTAAAAGAAAACAGGTTTATAATTAATGTAAGGATAACCAGGCGGTTTTGTAAAAAGTAAAGAGGACTTTTGATTATTGCAGTGCTATAATGTTGCACACAGGTTTAAAGAGTTTTACTGTGAGCTCATTAAGACGAGAGTTAAAGTCAGCTATAAGGATAGCTCACTTACTTTAATAGGGTATATGTTGGATATATAGATATTCAAAAAAGATTCATTTTTGAAATTGAATTGCTCCTAGTCAAAGTTATATTATTGTATGTAATGGAAAGGTTTTAGAGGATGTAAATATTTATTTCGTGTTAATAGAGTGTGATGTATTTTATTAGTTGCGTTATTTTAAGTATGATTGTAGGGAAGCATTTTCTTTTAAATTACAGCATAATAGCAGTTAGCTGGAGTTGAGATTCTGCTGACCAGGTAAGCTTCTTGAAAGGATGAAAGGAGCGGAGCAGCCGAGGTAAACTACACAATAATATATATATATATATATATATATATATATATATATATATATATACATTATAGTGAATAAGATGAAATAATAACTTAGACCTTTATGCAAAGCCCAAATGACCATTTCAAATCGAGCTAGTAATTGCAAGATGTAAAATATAAGGTCTTGGACAGGACTTGAACCTGTATCCTGCTTTTGCCAGAACCATGCGTTTACCAATTACGCCACCGAGACCGATGACGACAATTGAGAAATTTACAAATTTAAATCGTGTACATGACGATACATCAACCTAACTTTCAATTGCGTTCGGCATTTTTGTCAATCATATCTGACATTGTCAAGTTTTTGACTTATGTTAGTTATAGACACGTTGATGTATCGTCATGTACATGATTTAAATTTGTAAATTTCCCAATTGTCGTCATCGGTCTCGGTGGCGTAATTGGTAAACGCATGGTTCCGACAAAACCAGGATACAGGTTTAAGTCCTGTCCAAGACCTTATATTTTACATCTTTCAATTACTAGCTCGATTTGAAATGGTCATTTGGGCTTTGTATAAAAGTTAAGTTATTATTTCATCTTATTTACTATAATACGATAGTATTTATCAGCTTACCTTGTGTAATTATCTACCTAAAATATTTATATATATATATATATATCATTATATATATATATATATATATATATATATATATAATGATATATATGATATTTGAACCTTGACGCACTGAAGTGCCACTCAGATATAGACTTCTAATTCGTAAAATGATTGATGAAGGAGATGGTAAGGGCAGTTACTTGTTAAAGATATGAAAAATGATATTTCAGAGAAAATGAAGTTTTAAGATTTCAAATTGGGTGTTGGTGATTTCGTAAAGTAAATTTGAAAAGTATGCTCCAATGAAGTAAACTGCTGTTGCTTGTATATCATAAAATTTTGTTTAAATATTTAAAAGGAAACTTCACTGCCATGTGAATATGTATGTAAAGCTAAAATTTGAAGTCACTTAGTACGGTTTTATTAGATTTAAGTTAGTTATAAGATGTAGAAATTTTATTTACTTTTCAGTATATAGTTGTAAGACCATTATATCATTGAAATTCACTTCTTGCAACTTTGTAGACATCCAACTCATCTAAAAAGAAATTATTTAGCAGGTGTTGTTAGGATTCAAATATTAAAATATCAATCAAAATTTATAAATTTACGGTCAATGACATTTGTGTATTAGTTTACTCCAAATTAGAATTTGACAAAAGCAATAAGATCTGTTAATAAAAAGATGGCTCATAGAATGTTAGTGGGAAGAGAGTTGTAAAGAGTAGGCTGGTTTAATGTTTTTGATAGGCATCTCCAGGGAGATGAAATATTAAAAGGGGGGGATACTGATGTTTTTTTATAATTGAAAGAGTGTGAAAATTTTGAGGTTTTGAATGGAAAAGATAGATTTGTTCTTAAAGTAGAAAAAATTAGGTTTGTCGTGAACTACAAAGTTTGAAATTGGAGTTTCGATATTAAAGAAAATAGATGTGAATTAATTGAATCCAGAAGTTTTATTTAGTAGTGGTGAAAGTAAGGAAGTATACAATAAAGAAAGATAGTTACCTTCAACGACAATTGTAACAAGGAACTTACAAAAAGGTGGATCCATATAAAGTGCATCGTAAGAAAATGATTAACCAAAGTTGTACAGAGAGTGTCGAAGTGGTGCTATAAGAAACGCTTGGATGGCTGAACCTTCGGTGTCGAGCACGGCGTTGATTTCACAGAGCTAAGATTCCTGATAAGATCAACATAGATAAGTATAAGTGTATCTAAAGATTTTTGGCGTACCCTAAACCCTAAAAATAAAAAGCGTAAATTCTGTAATACACAATTTTAAAACGTATTTATCTACAGGTATTAAGAACCCGCATCTGGTTCGAGTCGTCGCTGTAGGCAGTGGAGCTTCATTGTTCAGCAGCAAGACGTTTCATTGGAATTCAAGTATTAGTTTTATCAGTGTCATATTTTAAACACTTAACCCGTTATACTCAATTAAAATCTTAATTTATTAACCAATATAAACTGTTTACTGTACGTATTTTTCAAGTAATTGTTTACACTGTCACATTTAAAATAGCTTATGTAGAATTAACTAGAGGTCATTTGACTGGCAGTGCCACGTACATCTGTATACAGTTCAGAACTCACGCTGTATGCAGATATTGAGTTATTCACAAAATTAACCTGAGATAAGAGTTTCATTGGTCGAGGCGCAGATCAGTTAAAAAACCCAATACAGAAGTTAGTAATTTATTAATTAAACAAAATTTTCATACATACTTGCTATTCATTATAAAGTTTCATATATATTAAGCGTACGCGCAAAACAGGGCTCGAAAAGAAATTATAGGGGAATTTGGTGCATGCAAATTTGCCCATACATTATATATATATATATATATATATATATATATATATATATATTACTCATATTTAGACCAGGGTAGAAAATTAAATATGAGTATCAAATAATTTTAATCACCGTGTATAATGAATATTATTAGATAATACGCGTTATTAAAACCGTGAAGCATAAAAATTTATTAGTTTCAGTAAAAATAAGAGATTTAAATCATGTACAAGACGCTTTATATCAAAAGAAACAGTATTAACAAGCTCTACGTGTAATGTAATTATTCCGAGGAAAGAAACAAATGGAAATTACGTGCAAAATTTATATTAATTAACCCTATTTTAAGTAACCGGTATTAAACAAAACGTACAGATAATAATTAATATTTAGTTAGGATTCACTAAAATTTAAAGGGTATTAATTTTAATTGAAGTTAATTGAACCGTTAGTAACATATAATATCTATGAAAACTTGTAAAAACCCAATAAAATAAAGCTCTGAGAATTAATAGTATGTTTGAACACCTGCGTAGTTTAAAAAGCTCATTCGGCGTAAATTTTGCAGATAATTAATGGTTACAAAGAATCTTGGAGAAACCGGGGCTTAATATTCACGGGAAGGCGCGATACGGGGTTATTTAACCCAGATAGTCCACATGGACTGAAAATAATCGATAGTAAGGAATATCAATTTGCACCAATAAAGTACAGGTTAGAGAAGGAAAGATAATGTGCGTAAGACAAAGACACTAATAATTAAAGGCGTGATTTGAGCAACGTCATGGGGTTGCGATTGGTTGAAAGTAAAAGGCAAAATTTGAGAGGTAAAAATAACATTTCGGTATAGAAGTCAATTAGTTATTTCCAGACATTGCGTGCCGTGTTGAAATTTCTGAGATTTAACTGGGGCGAGTACAAAATTCGTAAAAAACCGACGCACAGGCTACGGACTGGGAACCTAGCATGCGAAATTCTTTAGAATTGCCCGTTTTGGGGAACAGACCGACAGACAGGCTAACCGCTATATATACCGAGGTGAATATAAACAAGCTCTCTTACATCCGCGACTTGATTCAATACCTTAAACAGTGCATTTTAGTTTGATAGAATAATTTAAAGTTTGCTCGTATATTTTGGTGATTTAAAACAGTTTGTTATTTACGTGCTAACATGAATGTACTTGAGTGCACTTAGATACAAGGTAATAAAATTTAGTATCACTGTACCAATTAGTAAAATTTACAACGACAAATGAATACACCAAAAGTAGGCAGTTTTGGCGTATATTGGCGAAAGAAGTATGAATTTCTTTGCTATTTTCGGGGGTGTTAATGATTAAATGGTTCATAAACGTGTCTGGATCCACAAAACAAGGGTCAGATATACACAGATGAGTTCTGGAAAAGCCCTGAGACAAATTTAAATAAATGGTGATGGAGAAAATTTTAAAAGCGTTGAGAATCAGAAGCTGTAAATATAATCCAGTTGGAATGGTGTGATTAACAAAAGGGACGATGTACATTGAAGCTACGAGTGCAGTAACCTTCAGGTAATTTATACTATTGTTGCGATCCACTATTAGGCAACCCGTCAAACATACAAACGCCCGGGGCACAGCGTATTCTTCAGCATTCGAGAATCCTTCTACAAAGTTCTAGATAATGAGTCATATCTTAATGCAGGGTATATATAAGGCCGCTTATGAATGTAAGAGTCAGTCTATTCTTGAATGTCTAATATAAATTATATCGTTGTAAAGTAAACGTAGTTGAGTTTTTAGAATATATACATAAATGATATGCTGTGTCTAATGTGCATGCAGCTTGCAGTATACATAAATAAATAGAAGTGTATAAACAAATAGTTGTGTTAGTGTTGTTAATGAACCTATGGTAAAGAAGATAGTTTAAGAAGATATTAGTGCATGTAAATTCATTAGTGTAATAGTGCTTCATTGTTAAGTGTCCTGAAAACATCTATAAATAAGGCATATACTGTTAATTAGACTTGTGAACAGTAAGTAATAAAGACGTTTGTTATTACTTGTTTTAAATTAAAGAAACGCGGTAGTAGTAGCGCGTTACACTGGTGTCAGGCATTTGTGGGGTATATAGTGATTAATTTAAAAGGAAAACACACAAGCCTAAAGACATTTAAGTAGTTTGTATATGCCAGTGACAAGAAATCAAAATAAAATGGAGGCAGACACTTTAATGAATTTCCTCAAGGATTTTAAATCCGGTATGGAGGAAAGGTCGGCTAAACTAGACTTGACACTTAGTGAAAATGCTGAGAAAATGGAGGAGAGGTCGGCTAAACTGGAAGTGACACTAAATGAAAAGTTTACTGAAAATGCCGCAAAATAGATGAAAAGTTTACTGAAAATGCTGCAAAAATAGATGAAAGGTTTACTGAAAACGCTGAGAAAATTGAAAGGTTAAGTGAAAATGCTGCCAAAGTGGAAGAAATGTTGAATGAAAGTACAGCCACGTTAGAACAAAGATTAATGGAAAGTTCCATTGCATTGAAAGAAGATTTTACTGAACAAGTAAAACAGTTGAGCAAAAGTGGGATAATAAATTGGTAAAAATGGAAGAAGATGTGATGAGGCTTCAAGAACAAATGATTTCACTAACAACGCGACCACTTGAATTACCAAGCCAAGTTGTTAATCAGAACATTCCAGAAATAAGAACCACGGAAAGAAGCGAGTCAATTCCGTCTAAATTTAAAGTAAAACCACCTACATTCGATGGTAAAACACCTTGGCCCACATATTTGAAACAATTTGAAGCTGCTGCAATAGCCAACGGTTGGTGCAACAAAGAGAAGGCTATCTCCTTAATAGTGGCCCTACGGGGGGAGGCTCTTAACATCTTACAAACGATTCCCGATCACCAGCAGAATGATTACGGCCTCTTAACATCAAAGCTTGAGATGAGATATGGAGATGCTCACCTTCAACAGGTTTACCACGCACAAGTTAAGAACCGCTCGCAAAAGACAAGTGAAAGCCTGCAAGAATTCGAAGCTGACATTGCCAGGTTAGTTAGATTGGCATACCCAACGGCACCAGACAGCTTCCTCGAACAACTTGCTGTCCAAACATTTGTGGATGGCGTTAAGGATGGCGAAATACAGCAAGCGCTAAGACTAGCACGGCCAAAATGTTAGATGATGCACTGGCCCATGCGCTTGAATTTGAAGCAGCTAAGCAGACATCACATAGGGTGAGTCACAAAGTTCGGTCTGCCTTAGAGGAACCTGGTCAAGCTCAGAACAGCATAGATGAAATAATCAACCGTGTGTTTGAAAAGCGAAAGGCGGAAAGGCTGAAAAGACTACGACCGCGGAGATGGCGTCTACGATGCTGGAGCTGCGGTGAAGTTGGCCATATGCAGAGACGCTGTACTCAACCAAAGAAACAACCGGTTGTGCCAAAGCTGGTCCATGTAAGAGGGCGAACTTCGACAGCACAGCGTAGTGCCCGGAGATTATCATCCGTGCTGCATCGTCGGTGGAAAGTCTGGACAGCATTTATATCGATGGTAGAATTAATGGTAGGGTTGTCCGATTACTTGTGGATACAGGAGCGACAAGAACTATTGTGAGACCAGATTTGGTTGGTCGTGGAAAAGTGCTACCTGTATCGGTGTGTCTCCGAACGGCAAGTGGTGAGAAGATTGGTACTCATGGAGAGACTGCCGTTATGTTGACAATTGGGGACAAATTAATTAATCATCGAGTGTTGGTGGCTGAAATTACAGAAGAAGTGATCTTGGGAATGGATCTCATGAGAGAATATGGGTTTCATGTAAACATGAAAGAAAATGTGCTTCGGATAGATGATGATGAGATTCCATTTCAAGGGACGAGTAACCAGACGATGCAAGTTCGAATGATTTGCGATATGAAAATACCCGAGAAGGCGGAGATGATAGTAATGGGACGCCCGGATGGTACGCTCCGGGAAGGACAAGTATGCATGATGGAAGCAACTGAATCGGGGATGGGTCAGGAGGGCTTCTGATTGGAAGAACGCTGGTAAAGTCTCGAAATATGGTACCAGTAAGGGTGCTGAACATTAACCCTCATACAGTGACCCTGAAGAAAGGCATGATTGTGGGAAGTTGCATTCCAGTATGTCATATTAAACGTTGTATTGACGACACGAAAAATAAACCAACCAACGGTTGCTCACAGAAATTGCTGGATATGTTGATACCCTCGTGTCAAGGATTAAATGGCGATCAACTGGGCAAGGTAAAAGAACTGGTCGGACGATATCGAGGTGTGTTTGCACTGGATGATAGTGAGAATGGAAGGACGAATGTTGTGCAACACAAGATCAATACTGGAGATGCGCAACCGATAAGACAACACCCCAGGCGGCTTCCTTTGGCAAAACGTAAGGAAGTTGAGCAAATTATCACCGATATGGAAGAACAGGGAGTGATTGAACCCTCGAATAGTCCATGGGCATCCCCGGTAGTACTTGTCAAGAAAAAGGACGGGTCGACAAGGTTTT
This sequence comes from Platerodrilus igneus, assembly GCA_036346225.1. Taxonomy (NCBI): domain Eukaryota; kingdom Metazoa; phylum Arthropoda; class Insecta; order Coleoptera; family Lycidae; genus Platerodrilus; species Platerodrilus igneus. The sequence goes on along the minus strand of JARFIW010000507.1, from coordinate 3,887,241 downwards.
GTGTAGACTACCGGCGGCTTAACAATGTGACAAAGAAAGACAGCTATCCTTTGCCCAGAATTGATGACACCTTAGATACTCTATCTGGATCTAAATGGTTTTCGACCTTGGACTTGAAAAGCGGATACTGGCAGGTAGGCTTGGAGCCAAACGATAAAGAAAAGACTGCGTTTACAATTGGAACTGGATTATGACAGTTCAAGGTCATGCCATTTGGATTATGCAATGCTCCTGCTACTTTTGAACGATTGATGGAGTCGATGCTGCGTGGACTTTCCTGGAAAACATGTCTGGTGTACCTAGACGACGTTATAGTGTTAGGCCGGCCTTGTGAAAAACATATTTAAAACCTAGAGGAGATATTCCAAAGAGGCACACCTTACATTGAGCCCAAGAAGTGTCACCTATTTGGAAAAGAGGTGAAATACCTAGGACATGTCGTTTCAGAGACCGGAATAAGAGCTGACCCTGACAAAATAAAAACGGTACAAGAGTGGCCTACACCAGCAGATATACACCAACTACGCAGTTTTCTAGGATTGTGCACATATTACGGACGTTTTATACTTGGGTTTGCGAACATTGCCAAACCGTTAACAAAATTAACCGAAGATGGACAAGAATATGATTGGAATGACGACTGCCACAGTGCATTCGAACAACTGAAACGGCTACTAGTTACAGCACCAATTTTGAGTTATCCACGGATGGAGGGAAAATTTGTGTTGGATACCGATGCCAGTAACACAGCTATAGGAGGCGTTCTTTCTCAAGTGCAGGACGGACAAGAAAAAGTTATTGGGTATTTCAGCAAGGTCTTGTCGCGGCCAGAAAGGAACTATTGTGTGACAAGAAGGGAGCTGTTGGCCGTCGTCAAATCCGTAGAGCACTTTTATAAGTACTTATACGGCCGTAAATTCCTGTTGAGAACAGACCATGCTGCACTGAAATGGTTATTGCAGTTTCGAAATCCTGAAGGGCAAGTGGCAAGGTGGATAGAGCGGCTGCAGGAATATGACTTTGATACAGAACATCGTGTAGGAACTAGCCATCGGAATGCAGACGCTCTATCAAGAAGACCTTGTCCGATGGACTGCAATCATTGCTCCAAGATGGAAGAGAAAATAAGTGTCATCCATAGAATGACGGTAACCGATGATATTTGGCAACTCGAAAGAATACGAGAAGACCAGGAGAATGACGCCGAATTGGGACGTATTATTGAGTGGAAAATAGAGGACAACGGCCAGCTTGGGAAGAAATTAGTATTTTAAGTAGGAGCCTGAAGGCATACTGGGCACAGTGGGACTCCTTGATGATAGAAAATAGAATCTTGAAACGACGCCTGGAATTTGAAGAGGGCACTGAGAGACTTCAAGTGATAGTGCCGAGAAGCAGAGTGCCGGAAGTGTTGCAGCACTTGCACGATGGTATTTCCGGAGGGCACTTTGGCGTGAAAAGAACTCTCGAGAGAGTGAGAGAAAGATTCTATTGGCTGAACTGCAAAGATGATGTGAAGGAGTGGTGCCGGAAATGTGAATTGTGTGCCTCTGCAAATGGCCCGGTCTCAAAACGGAAAGCCCCAATGAGACAGTATAACGTGGGGAATCCTTTTGAGAGGTTAGCCATTGATATAGCTGGTCCATTTCCTGAATCAGAGAAAGGAAATAAATACATCTTGGTTGCAATGGATTATTTTACCAAATGGCCGGAGGCATATGCTATACCTAACCAAGAAGCCGAGACGGTTGCAGATGTACTAGTCAGGAGTTGTTTTGTCGTTTTGGAGTTCCGTTGGAATTACACTCCGATCAAGGTCGAAACTTCGAATCAGTATTGTTTCAAAATGTCTGCAAGCATCTTGGAATCAGGAAGACTAGAACCACGCCACTTCATCCCCAATCGGATGGAATGGTTGAAAGAATGAACAGGACGTTAGGAAGTACCTGGCCAAAGTTGTCTCTGAACATCAACGAGACTGGGACCAATATCTGCATTTGTTCCTACTGGCGTACCGATCTTCGGTACATGACAGCACAGGGTACTCTCCCGCTTGCGTAATGCTAGGACGTGAATTGCGGCTACCATGTGATCTTCAGTTTGGATTTAAACCTGGAGAAGAGATCGCAGGTGAAGATTACGTTAGTAAGCTTCGTGAAAGATCAAATAGTATTCACGAAAACGTCCGAAAGAATATACAGGCAGCAAGCGATCGAATGAAATCACAATATGACACGAGAGCACAAGAAGGTGGTTATCAACCTGGAGATTTAGTGTGGTTGTACAATCCACAAAGAAAACGTGGATTGTCGCCAAAACTACAAAGACAATGGGAAGGGCCGTACGAAGTGTTAAAAGGATTAATGATGTAGTGTACCGGATCAGAAGATCCCCTCGTGGTAAACCGAAAGTGGTACACTTTGACCGTTTAACATCCTACGCTGGCAACAACCAGGAAGACTCGAATAATGATAATGGTGTTCGGCAAGTTATTAATCATGAGCCAAATGTAGATTTTGAGAGCTTTATGGCGGCGTATGGTGGTTCCGCTAAAGCGAGATTTGGCGTTGTTGTTGAAAAACAGCAAGATCTGTTTAGAGCACAAGAAGAGTATTCCCTTGCACATTGCGTAGCTCAAGATTTGGCAATGTCAAGGGGAATAGCTGTTGTTTTCAAGAAAAAGTTTGGATGTGTGGATGAATTAGTACAACAGCAGCCAACTGTAGGAAAATCTTTGGTCCTTCAAGATAAAAATCGTTATGTTTACTATCTGGTCACCAAAAATTCTTCATGGCAGAGACCTAGTTATGGACATCTATGGGAGGCTTTGCTAAATCTTAAGGCGCAGATGATGGAAAATGGAGTAACGAGACTAGCGGTGCCCAAGCTGGATCGCTTAGACTGGAGGATAGTCCGAAATATGCTAGAAATAGTTTTCCAGGGAACCAACGTCCAGGTTCTTGTTTGTTGTTATCAACCGGTTGCCTACCAAGACCAGGAAAAGAGTGTTGACTGTTACTTCCAACGACGCGGTGGATGCACCAGAGGAGATAGCTGCCGATACCGTCACCAGTCATCGAATTGGCGTCAAGATGGATTTACAGTTACGAGACGTAACGGTTTTAAAGAGGGGGCAGTGTTGCGATCCACTATTAGGCAACCCGTCAAACATACAAACGCCCGGGGCACAGCGTATTCTTCAGCATTCGAGAATCCTTCTACAAAGTTCTAGATAATGAGTCATATCTTAATGCAGGGTATATATAAGGCCGCTTATGAATGTAAGAGTCAGTCTATTCTTGAATGTCTAATATATATTATATCGTTGTAAAGTAAACGTAGTTGAGTTTTTAGAATATATACATAAATGATATGCTGTGTCTAATGTGCATGCAGCTTGTAGTGTACATAAATAAATAGAAGTGTATAAACAAATAGTTGTGTTAGTGTTGTTAATGAACCTATGGTAAAGAAGATAGTTTAAGAAGATATTAGTGCATGTAAATTCATTAGTGTAATAGTGCTTCATTGTTAAGTGTCCTGAAAACATCTATAAATAAGGCATATACTGTTAATTAGACTTGTGAACAGTAAGTAATAAAGACGTTTGTTATTACTTGTTTTAAATTAAAGAAACGCGGTAGTAGTAGCGCGTTACACTATTTTGTTTGAACTTTGATATTTTTGTGTGTGTTGAATAACTTTATAATTGATTTACTTTAAATGGACATTAGTGAAATTGTACTAACCATAAAATTTTAATTTTAAGATGAAATTTGCTTGTTTAAGTAGAAAGGGGTATTTAGTATTGATGTTCTGAATTATGATGAAAATTTGGGTATGTCTTTGAGCTCAATTAGACGAACCTGGTTAATTAACGTAAAGGGTGGTAGATGCTCCTTTGTACTCAGACTCGGTCTGCATATATTGTTACATTAATTAGTAGGCATCCAACAAGGACTTTAATTCAGGATGCACATTTAAATGATAATAAATGTAATCTTGAAAATTTCTGATACTGAAATGTATGCCAAAATTTAATTTTGAAATTTTAATGTATTGTGAATATTGATGTAAATAGAGTTAACGTTCGTGTTTGTGGTAGGAATGTGTTTGTTTTTTTTTTATGAATGAGGATGAAAGTTATCTAGGGGAGCAGCCGAGGCGATTAACAGAAGAAAGTCAACGAACCAGGTAATTTAATAACTTTGTAGGTTTCACAGCATTCTTTGGCATCCAATTCGTAGGGGCTCGATTCGAAAAGCGGAGTACCCGGATTTTGGTGGTATCACAGCAAATATGACGCCCAATCTGTGGGGCTCGAATGTTTTTTTTAAGGGCCAGTTCCCGCATTCAAAGGAGGTTTCACAGCAATATATATATATATATATATATATATATAAAACAGTTAATAAGATGAAATAATAACTTAGACTTTTATGCAAAGCCCAAATGATCATTTCAAATCGAGCTAGTAATTGAAAGAAGGAAAATATAAGATCAATTTGAAATGATCATTTGGGTTTTGCATAAAAGTCTAAGTTATTATTTCATCTTATTAACTATAATACGTTAGTATTTATCAACTTACCTTGAGTAAAAAAACTACCTTATATACAGGGTGTTTTGAAACATCGTTTAAAGATTTTAAGGGCATGTATTACGATCGAAAATAAGGTTGAAAGTCATAATAAACATATGTCCACAAATTAACTGTTTACGAGATAACAAGTAAGTAAACGATAACATCACAGTAAACAGGTGCTTATCAGCTTTTGATTTATGACAGTTTAATTTGAGTTTTTGTGCAATTTATAGCAATTCTGAAATGAGTGTTATGGTGTTCATATACAGTCGTGCTAATGGGAATTGTTTACAGGCACGTTGCTTCTTTGCTGAAACGTTTCCTGATCTGTTGCAACTCCTAAGAGAAACTGGTTCGTTTGAGAAGCGGTCTTATGGTACTAGTCGACAGAGAATAGCATGTACTCGACAGATAGAAGATCGAATGTTGAATATTATTGAAGAAAATCCCAAAACTAGTCTTAGAAAAATGTAGACTCAAATGGGTGTAAGCAGCTTTCTTGTTTGGAGAACCCTTCATGAGCAACTCCTATACCCCTACCATATCCAACAGATAGAAGCCCTTACTGCTCCGGATTATCGTGCCCTTAAAATCTTTAAACGATTATTCAAAATACCCTGTGTATATATATATATATATATATATATATATATATATTATAAGTAGTTTTTTACATAAGGTAAGTTGATAAATACTAACGTATTGAAATTAATAAGATGAAATAATAACTTATACTTTTTAAGTAAAGCCCAAATGATCATTTCAAATCGAGCTAGTAATTGAAAGAAGGAAAATATAAGGCCTTGGACAGGATTTGAACCTGCATCTCAGTTTTGCCGGAACTGTGCGTTTACCAATTACGCTACCGAGGCCGATGGCTATAATTGGGAAATTTACAAATCTAAATCGTGTACAGTACCATATATAAACCTAACTTTCAATTACGTTTAGCATTTTTGTCAATCATATCTGAAATTGTCAATTTTGACTTATGTCAGATATAGACAGGAAGCAACGCTCAAAATCACGGCTATAAGCCAAGTATTAATATATAAATATTATAAGTAGTTTTTTACACAAGGTAAGTTGATAAATACTAACGTATTGAAATTAATAAGATGAAATAATAACTTAGACTTTTTAAGTAAAGCCCAAATGATCATTTCAAATCGAGCTAGTAATTGAAAGAAGGAAAATATAAGGCCTTGGACAGGATTTGAACCTGCATCTCAGTTTTGCCGGAACTGTGATTTTGAGCGTTGCTTTCTGTCTATATCTGACATAAGTCAAAAACTTGACAATTTCAGACATGATTGACAAAAATGCTAAACGTAATTGAAAGTTAGGTTTATATATGGTACTTGTACACGATTTAGATTTGTAAATTTTCCAATTATAGCCATCGGCCTCGGTAGCGTAATTGGATAACGCACAGTTCCGGCAAAACTGAGATGCAGGTTCAAATCCTGTCCAAGGCCTTATATTTTCCTTCTTTCAATTACTAGCTCGATTTGAAATGATAATTTGGGCTTTACTTAAAAAGTCTAAGTTATTATTTCATCTTATTAATTTCAATACGTTAGTATTTATCAACTTACCTTGTGTAAAAAACTACTTATAATATTTATATATTAATACTTGGCTTATAGCCGTGATTTTGAGCGTTGCTTCCTGTCTATATCTGACATAAGTCAAAAATTGACAATTTCAGATATGATTGACAAAAATGCTAAACGTAATTGAAAGTTAGGTGTATATATGGTACTGTACACGATTTAGAATTGTAAATTTCCCAATTATAGCCATCGGCCTCGGTAGCGTAATTGGTAAACGCACAGTTCCGGCAAAACTGAGATGCAGGTTCAAATCCTGTCCAAGGCCTTATATTTTCCTTCTTTCAATTACTAGCTCGATTTGAAATGATCATTTGGGCTTTACTTAAAAAGTCTAAGTTATTATTTCATCTTATTAATTTCTATATATATATATATATATATATACACGGCAATATATATATATATATATATATATATATATTGCCGTGTACACTTGGGTTTTCAGTAGATTCAAAAATTAATTTGTTTTCATTCTTACAAAATCGAAAATTGCACACAATAGAAGAATTTAATAAAAAAATATTAATCTCTTACTCAGATTCCTCTCTTCAATCACCTTAATTCTTCTTCAGTTCCCAGGCTAGCTCAGTTGGGCCTCGTCTTGGATACCTAGATTCACTATTATACTCTGTATCGTTCACGCACACTCTCAATAAAACCACAAAATAATACAAACATCATACAATATTTATTTAGTCACTATTTACAAATAAAATTCAAGATTATCCACTTTTCAGAGATCAAGCTACACCTCAATAAATCCTATTTTTGAACTGTCCTGGATTTTAATTTAAAATATCAAACACATCGAATATACCCGGAGTAAATGGGCCCTGAATAATACCTTATTTTCTTTCTTTATTTATAATTTATTTTAAATTAGTATACTCTGGAGTATGGTGAGCTCATGATAACCCAGTTAACTTTGCATACTCTTACAACAAACAAAAAACCCATGTACTCGTAACAATAAAAATTTTAAATTCCTGACGGAACGTTAATACGCTTTATATACACCTTTAGATTTCTGTTTAAATACCATAATAAAGTTAGTTATACGTATTATTTTCAATACGCAAAAAAATGCACAATACTTCCTAAATTCACTCTTACACGTCACACAATTTTCATAGTTTCATAGTTTATAACAACAACAATTTTAAAGCGTTACCTGGACTTTCTTGAAGATCTCTACTCCGTTGACGATGCCGTTAAAATAGTTTCGCTCTGCTCTGCTGGCCGCTTCTAGCTATTTGTAGAAGAACCCCATCTAGGTTGTCCTGTTTGCTCTGCCTTCACGATATCCAAATCCAAATTAATTACACTTCTTTCATAATTGCGTACTTTGGTTTAATTTAATTGAAATTTACGTTACTTCACGTCACTTCACGTGCTTGTTTAAGATAAATGTTGCACCTCAAATTAAAATTTAGACTCGCCACTATTCGCGTATCAAATTATGAGGCCAACACTGTACTATTTAATTTAAAAATATGTATACTTACAAACTCGTATTCTGAAGCGGTGAAAATACTAAGAGATCGAAGTTAATAGAGAGCGATGCTAATTTTCTTCGAGTATTTATATGATTCCGAATGCCACTTCTAGGCCGCTCTTCCCTTGAAAAATATAATTTAAAATAACAATTCCTCAAATTTTGTTTCAACCGTTTTCGAACTCTCCGAAATTTAGCGCGTCGTTACGATATTTTCCAAAAAAAATAACATTCAATATTCCCGTGTTTGTCTGATGTACAACTAACTATATCGACCAATAGTATATGCATTGACGTCTTAAAAATCTCGCCTATATTAACGCTATCCCTTTCTTATGCATATTATATGTTTCGTTCTAACCTTGTTTGAGTGGTAGAGAATCGATATTACTGTCCGCGTTTCAAATTTTCTCCATGTGGACTGTGGACTGAATACGTGCTTTTTGACTGTCGTTTAACCAATATTCTTTAAAACTTGCTTGTTATCTATACAAATAAGGGGAACCTGAATTTAGAAACCATGCAGGTGTTTAATTAACCAACGCTTTAAATAACATTTCTAGGAGTTTCTTTTCATGGTATTTCAACCCAACCGATATATTTGTTTGTTACAACGAAAGCTATTCGCCTTAGATTTATTGATTTTTCATGCTTTTATGCGTATTATACGTAATGACCCGTTTAATTAAACTCCATTAATTTAATAAATAAATTGCATTGGCTTCTGAAATTTATTTTCTTTACGAACCTAACTAAATTTTATTCATTAATAGTAAAATTATGGTAATATTTGTTGCTTTAAAATGAACTAAATGAAATAAATTTCGCACGTAAATTCTGGGTGTTTCCTCTATACAGGGTGTTTCAAATTGCTTTGTTTATAGTTAATTTAACCTTTCAACCACTACATATATATATATATATATATATATATATATATATATATATATATATATATATATATATATATATATATATATATATATATATATAATATAATATATATAGTGGAAAACAGCACACAATATTATATGGCAATGCTACAATATAATGGAGCCATAGATTGGTGAACGCAAAGGAAAAACTATGCTGAGCAAATCTCACGAACACTGATGGTTCCACTGACAGTGGACATAGTGTAGAATTAGATGGTAGCAATATACCTGAACTGATACGTACAGATGCCGCACGATTCACCTTGTCAGAACTGAGAAACACGAATAATTCTTTCATTCCAGTTTAGACGAGGTGAATTGTCTTCCTTGATCTTGATAAGAGTGTCTTTTTGTAGATCAGACTATTGAGTTTTCCATTTCTGGAGTTGTTGAAGCTCTGAGATGTACTCAAGTCTCCAACGCTTTCATACGTGTTGATTCATTTATTGAATTCTTTGAAATATTGATAGACGAGATTCGCCTAAACCAGAGTGAGACATTAAAAATCATTTAGATCACAGGATATGGGACACAATGGTCTAGAAATTAGCTTTTCATAAGTTAATACACAGCTACATATAACACGTTTCAAATGATATTTACAGGATTTTATTCCCGCTTCCTACAATCCTCCAAAGTGAGGACTATGGGTAGGCACAAAGTGCCAGGTACTTCCTTCAGATGCAACTTCTTTGGGTAGACATGAAGTGGACTACCATGTTTGAAATAAAAGTAAAATCCTTCTATTGACAGGTTCATCACGTTCAATATGAACAGCATTTGTTGAGAAGCAAACATATAAACATATGTACAAATTTGAGACTTTACAACCATGACCTCTTTGAAGAGAATTGGACCTGGAAAGTTGATTCCAGTACTTTAGAAGGAACGCAATTGTTCAATGCATGCCACAGACAAGTTACCCATAATAGGCTGAGATAACTTTGAATGAAACCTGAAAGATTTGAAACAACGGCGAACGATTTGTTTAGTAATCCAAATTCTACCGTGCAGAGAAGAGAGTAATAATTGGGACCAGCATGCACGCTCAACAATAACCTTTGATAAAGGTTGCTTTGAGGAAGAAGAATAGAGCATCTTTTGTCAAAGTAGATTCGAAATTTTTTCAGTCTAACTCCAACACAGATTACTCCTGTAGAATTTAAGAAAGAATAAAGGCTTAGGAGAGATAAGGCACTCTGTAATGGTTTGCTTTGCGAAAACTGCTTAAGTTCAGTAGCAAATAATTTAGCCAGAGCGAGTTTAATTAACATGAATAGAGATTTGTTAATTTTTGTTGAAGTAAGAAGATCTGAAAAGCATTCGCCTATAGGGCATAAACAATTATAATAGGAACGCAGACAAAAAGATAGGACCCTTTCAAGGCAATTGAGACCCAATAATTCTTCATAGAACAAGAAACCAGTAACTACAAGACAACGAGATTGAACCTTTAGTTCTGTGAGCTCTGAATTGGATACCTAGAACTGGGTCATTGAGACATGCCTTCAGTCAGCCATCACGAAACGAATCACCAAAGATTAGGGTTTTTTGAGGTTTGAAAAGCAGTTCCCCGAGACAGTAAATCTGCTGGGTTAGATTTCATAGGAGTATGAGGTCATGCCGCATCTGGAGCCAGTTCTTTTATATCCACAACACAATTATAGACAAAAGTATTTAGCAAATTGGGAGTAGTTTTGAGCCATCCCAAAACAATTGTGGAATACACCAATAGAGACACAATGAGATCAGTAAATCTAAAGCCTTCAGAACTTGGTCTGCCAGCTTAATAAAAAGCAAGGTTCCACTAAGTTCAAATTTGGTATATATGCACTTGAGAAGAGCAACCCTGCCTTTGCACAAAACATGAACTTGGATTTGACCGTCTGCATCACCAGAAAGTAAAAATATGCATGTGCAATAAGCATTTACAGATGCATCACAAAAACCATGAAGCTGAATGTCAATGGGAGTTGAACACAAAACAAAACAATGTACGAGGGCCATTTTTTTTCAAACTCCGATCGCTCTGTCCAGACGCTACGCGGGTAGCAGAAAGCGGGCATGCGCTGTAGGCGACTGCGCAGCTCTTGCACTACACACTCCGCCATTGTTGACATTCAGGCATCAGTCGGCATTGTGCTACAGCCACGTAAACATGTCCGCTATTATTGATGCTCCCGCCAAGTGTAAAGTGCGAAGTGTGATTCGTTTTCTACAGGCTGAAGGCCATAGTGCTGCAGAAATTCATCAAAGAATGAGTCGTGTGTATGGGGAAAACTTCATGAGTGATGGTGTTGTGCATGAATGGTGTCAAAAGTTTAAAGATGACCATAATGGTGTGCATGATGAAGGGGGCCAAGGGCGCAATTCTGTCGTTTCAGATGACCTGGTTCGATGTATTGACAGAATGGTTAAAGAAAACCGCAGATTCACCATTACTGCTTTCATACCAATGAGGATCTTCAAACCAACGTCAAGGACTACTTGAATTCATTGGCGGCAACTTTCTTTGAACAGGGTATTGAAAAGCTTGTCCACAGATGTAACAAATGTCTTAATCTCTTCGGTGATTATGTCGAAAAGTAACCGTAAGTGTACCAATCTTTTGGTAATAAAATTATTGTTTTATATAAACTTGTCTTTTATTTACAGCCTATCGGAGATTGAAAAAAATGGCCCTCGTATTTTAAGGTTGTTAAGACCTATAAGATCATTGCGAAAAAGAAATCCATTTGGAACAAATGTTGGTTGGAATGGGATCGTCCCAAGCTAACTTTTCTAACCACAATTGCTGCAAGATGATTTTTGCTTCATTTGTGCATTTTAAAGGAAGGCCAGTTAGGTCAAAAATATGAGATCTATGGTTAGGCATTACTTGCACTTGATGATGCACTTTCTCAATATCATTGATACAGCATAAGCATATTTTTGAAAACGAATTAGGATCGAAAAGAGATCCTGCTGGATTGTCGATTCTACCAATTGATGGTGTTAAGAAATGCTCTGTTGTGGTTGCTCGAGAACCACTGAACACCACGCAAAGTTTAGTAGTAATAAAATCTTCCTTTAAGATGCCATGATGAGGCAGATAAAAAGAAACACCTATTTCATTTGAAGTAGACAAAGACATGTGCCCTAATTCCAAATATTCATGCATGAATGCAACATAACGATTGAAAGAATCAGGGTTTGCTTGAAGACATCCCTCTAGAGCCAGAAAACGTTTTGTGCTTTCGGCTAATACTGTTGGAGGATGTTTGAATGGCAGAGAGATGAGAAATCTACTTTCTATCGTTCGATTTGTATGTTTAAAGAAATGATGTCTGCAAGCTTTCCCCTCTGACGAGAGCACCTTATCCGTAAGATAGTTCTGTTGAATCTACACACGCTTTTCATACCACAAAACATCACCAAATTTATAAATCAACTGACTGTACAAAAAAGTTATATAAATGCATGTACTCCAGCATCTAAGTTATCCCCCCAGGGGTTACTCATATATAGATTTATTAAAAGAATTTAGTATACCATCTTTAGAAAAACGTAGGAAAAAATCAGACTTGATTCATCTGTTTAAGCTTTTAAATAATTTATAGATGACCCTGTTAATTTATCGAACATTAATATTCATGTACCAGAAAAATTAGTAAGAACTAGAACCATGTTTTATTTACAGTCTGCTAGTACAAACAAATATAAAAATTTCCCTATTTATAGAATGTGCAATTTGAATAATAATTTGTATAATAATTGCTCTGGAAGTATTGATATCTTTAATTCATCACTAAGGTCATTTATTCAAAATATTGCCCAGTTGATTAACACCTAAAATATTTTAAATATTAACTACTATGTTTTTATATTCTGTTTTTGCTAATGTATATGTCTTGGGCTATTTTAGTGGTGTAATTCTTCTGTATATTTTTTTGACCAGTAGTTTTAGTTTTAATTTTAATTATAAATGTTATTTGACTTATATTTAGGTTTTACTCCATAATTGGATTGATTTGTATATCTGTGGAGTAATATATATTAAATAAATAAATAAATAAATATATGGAATGAGAAAGTTCGATCATGTATCCGAAAAGATAAATCAACTTGGGTGGTTGAACATGAACACCCGTAGATATTTGCACTTTGCCTGTCTATCTATGAAATTAATGCTCTATATATTCAAATTACTTTTAGAACAGATGTTCATAGTAAAAACATTCACAGGAGAGGGTTAATTGAAATTCTAGTGTACAAATACGATATATTCAAAAAATCTTTTATTTTTAACTTATCAAAATGTTACAACTCACGTATGGGTAATATGAGAACTTCTTCCTTATCTCAATTTAAAACATATCTAAGGACGAAATACTAATGAATCAGTTAACTAAGTTACGCTTGTGTTTGATGTGTAACTAGAATGAGTTTAAATATAGACTTCATTCACTCATTCAGTACAATACTACTACTGCATATTATATGAAAATGTATTCATTTATAATTTATAATTACTGCTTTCTCGCCATGCTTGAAAATTGTTAAATTAACTTTTTCATTTTAGGTTAAGTGGAAGAGCAGGCTATTGCGCCTGAACTTCGTCTTTTTGACTCATTACCAAAATTTTTTTGTATAAATAATTTTGTTTCCAATGTATACTGGTGTGTGTCAATAAAGTCAATAAATAAATACATTTATTTTCATTAATATAAAATATTATTTGAGTTATTATTGAAGCGAAAAGTAGAACTCGCTTAACCACAGTAATCTTTTTAGAATCTCCAAATACGCATTTCGACCACTAGGTAGTCGTCTTCAGTAGAACAGAGTTGAACTAAAAGTGAAACTGCAAAACTTCACTTTGGTGAGAAGAATATCGTTAGAGATAAACCTAGCTTTAATTTTAGTTTAAGTGTTTTCTACTGTCGATGTCCACTTAGGGGCTAAAATGTGTATTTATAGGTTCCAAAAATATTATTTTGGTTTTTAGCTTCAGCATTATGTCAAAAGATTTTTATTGATATTTAATTGGTCATGATGTTAGAAATCTAAACGTGTTAGTGTTTTCTAACAACCTAAAAGGTTTGGTCAATTTGTTTTTGAAAAACATTTGCTAACTTCATTTGTTACTAAAGTATACTACTGGTTTTAAGTTTCTATCAACTACCAGAGCATACTCTATTTCTTTACAAAACATCTGGTCAGCCTAGATTTGCATTTATTTAATTGAATATTTTTAAAGCTTTATATGTATATTTTTACTTATAACTGACAAATTTACAATGACAGTACCTGTTTATGGCATTATTGCGAGGCAGTTAAGTTATCTGTAGAATATTACAATGCATTGATGTGATTTTGATATCAATTAATACTCATCTTATAAAACTCATTTCATAACTGTAGTAATCAAAAGTGAACATTTCAATGTTTTAAAATAGAAAGCAGAGCTTTAATTAAAGGAACTGCACATCATCTAAAATAAATTATGCTGTTTCTAAAATAATAATCCAGTCTGTTTCAACACTAGCTTTATTAGCACCTGTTACTTAATTTAATAGTTTTATGAAACGTTGCACTCTTGGATTGCAAAATATAGGAAGTTTGTGACCTATATAAATGATTATTTTAAAGAGAAATTCAGATTAAAATAAAGTTGTGGAATAAGTTGTGATTTTTATTCAAATATTAATGTTAATTTTTTAATGAAGTAAGAAATGATGGTTGCAGTGATAAAGTTTACCACAGTTATTTGTGTTCTGTACTTGCAAGTTGTGTTCATGATAGCTGAAAATACTTTAGGTAAGGATTATTAATACATACTAAAACAATATCTAACAATTAATTATCTGCAATTTATATCCGATAACAATTTATACTGTTCAGGGTATGCAATAACTTAATAATTAGAATATTTTAATATTCAGAGTACATCCGCATTCCTCAACCACCTTTCACTTTTAAAATAGTTTATCCTCTTCTCTCCATTTTTAAGTTTTTACTAATTTATATCACCAATATTTTTCTCTAAAAGCTACAAAGATTTTAATAGCTTCAAGTGGTGGGGGAATTTTTTCATTTCATGCACAAAAATTGTTACATACACTTTTCACCCCAGGAAATCTAACCGGTAGTCCAAGGAGAAGCTCGGTGAAGTACTCCACGAAAATCTTATTTCAGTAAAATACGGAAAACCTCTACTGTACTAACAAAAATGATTGCCCACTAACTCAGTGGGACTGGTGGCAAAAGTGCTTGAAATGGGTTCCAAAATTCTATCGGGTATGAAAATTCCTAAGGATGCTTTTGCTTAAACATAAAACAAACATAAACCATAAAAACATGTACACCTCTTTGATATGACTAGCTGCAAAGAAGGTTTCTAAAAGCAAATGTTAAATGACCTGAACATTCGATTATGCTTCTAAGTAATTATAAAATAATATATTACAGCAAAACTCACTATACTATTACATTAATGGGAAAAGAACGCCAATATAAACATGCCTTTGCACTATTATACACAGCTTGTTTCTAACTATATCAGCTTACGTTTTCATTACAAATACATAGTACAGTCTTAAGCAAGTAATAAAAATCAAATATATCGCAAATTTATTTAATTAAAATCTTAATCTGAACACACAGATGTTGTAGGGATGCTAAGGTGATCTAGATATGTTAATTATAGGGAAGGACCAATTGCTTTTTGTAGCAATACCGATGGCAGTGTAGCGGTTATTTAATAAATAAAGCAACTACGACAAACTACTTAATAAAGGGTATAAATACCTTAAAGCCTGTGCCGCTCGAGGCAATAAAAGTCACACACAAAAGGTTAGCGGACAACCAAGAACACGCACGTTGGGTGTGGTGTCGCTTCCAAAAGCTCTCATACAACTGTCTTCTGTAACGGTTCGAGTACGACTGTGTCACTTCACGCACTCCCACCGCCGGTAAAATGTTTCACTAAACTGTAGGGTACCCGCACTAATGGTATTTATTGTCACCAATACCAAATTGTTCGATGATGACGTAACAGATGTACTACAGATGCGTTTCATCAGTTCATGTAATAAATTTCAAAGGTTTATTTAGTACAAACTCTCTCTTTGGTTTAGTTTCAGATGGATTCATAAATACCTAATGAATGATTGACTGTCGTTAAGGTGGAAACCATAAGATGCCTACGAGGAATTCGCCATCCTCAACATGTTTATCTCCATCATATAGTTGTCAATCTGGGAACCAAAGTGCCTCTAAAATTAAAAATAATGCACTTGGTAGGTTATTACTCGAACATGATTAGAATACTTAGTCTTGTTTGATAACCTTATGATTAAAGGTAATTGACCTACTAGCATGACATGTTGATTATTTGGATGTTAGGTACAAAGTGCTCTAAAAAAATTATTCTGCCCTTCCTAAAATAATTCGAGACATCCACGGCACACTTCGAACAGATGAATTACGAATGCAAAATGAAACTATCTTGTCGTTTTTCTATACAATCTGTATACATAATTAACTTATGTATAACGGAACTAAAACCACAAACCGGGACTTTTTATTTATGAGTCAGCATTAAATCTACCTATGACGTCTTCGAGCCGGCCGATGAGATCACCGGGTAGCCAGCGTAATACATTATTAATCAAAACATATTAATCATCAAATTGTATTAGTTTAAAACAAAATTATGAGATCGTCATTTTTAAGCTTTAAAACTGATGTAATGAATTTTAACAACCTTTGAGTAAGAATCATAACACAAAATAATTTTACCTTAGATCAAAATTGAGGTAGCCTAAAAATTATATTTCTTAAAGGAAGTTGCTTAACCCTATTGGCAGGATTTACTAATGCAGAAACTATTAAAATAAAATTTGATATAAGCACCTCAAACAAACATCACAAAATTTTTAAAAGCTACTCAATTTAAACCATTTTATGGCAATATTTTTTCATCTATAGAGTATTAGCATAATTTTCAGAAATTTTAGAAGACAAATAAACACTTCTTTATTAAAAACGTATACATGTAAATCATTCAATATAGTGTTGCGATCCACTATTAGGCAACCCGTCAAACATACAAACGCCCGGGGCACAGCGTATTCTTCAGGATTCGAGAATCCTTCTAGAAAATACTAGATAATGAGTCATATCTTTAATGCAGGGTATATATAAGGCCGCTTATGAATGTAAGAGTTAGTCTATACTTGAATGTCTAATATAAATTATATCGTGTATAGTGAATGTAGTTGAGCTTTGAGTGTATATACATAAATGTTATATGAGCTAAACGTGTCTATTGTACATGCAGCTTGTAGTATACATAAATAGATAGAGCTTGGATTGAATAATAGTTGTATTAGTGTTGTTAATGGACCTATGGTAAAGAAGTTAGTTTAAGAAGATATTAGTGCTTGTAAATTCATTAGTGTAATAGTGCTTTATTGTTAAGTGTCCTGAAAACATCTATAAATAAGGCATATACTGTTAATTAGACTTGAGAACAGTGAGTAATAAAGACTATTGTTATTACTTGTTTTTAAATTAAAGAAACGCGGTAGCAGTAGCCCGCTTCACTGGTGTCAGATGCGGGGTATATAGTGATTAATTTAAAAGGAGAATACACAAGTCTAAAGATATTTAAGTAGTTTGCATATGCCAGTTACAAGAAGTCAAAGTAAGATGGACGCAGAAACTTTAATGAATTTCCTTAAGGATTTTAAATCCAGTATGGAGGAAAGGTTTAGTGAAAATGCTGACAAAATGGAGGAGAGGTCGACTAAACTGGAATTGACACTAAATGAAAACGTAGTAAGGTCAGCTGAACTGGAAACAAACCTTACCGAAAGGTTAAGTGAAAATGCTAAAAAAATAGAAGAACGGTTTAGTGAAAACGCGATGAAAATGGAAGAGTTGAATGAAAAGACGGCCACGTTAGAACAAAGATTAATAGCAAGCTCCATTGCATTGAAAGAAGATGTCACTGAACAGGTAAAAACAGTTGAGCAAAAGTTGGACAGTAAATTGATAAAAATGGAAGAAGATATGATGAGGCTGCAAGAACAGGTGATTTCACTAACAACACGGCCACTTGAAATAGCAAATTATCACCGACATGGAGGAACAGGGAGTAATTGAACCCTCGAATAGTCCATGGGCATCCCCGGTAGTGCTCGTCAAGAAAAAGGACGGGTCGACAAGGTTTTGTGTAGACTACCGGCGGCTTAACAATGTGACAAAGAAAGACAGCTATCCTTTGCCCAGAATTGATGACACCTTGGATACTCTATCCGGATCCAAATGGTTTTCAACCTTGGACTTGAAAAGCGGATACTGGCAGGTAGGCTTGGAGCCAAACAACAAAGAGAAGACTGCGTTTACAATTGGAACTGGATTATGGCAGTTCAAGGTCATGCCATTTGGATTATGCAATGCCCCTGCTACTTTTGAACGATTGATGGAGTCGATACTGCGTGGACTGTTTTGAAAGACTTGTCTGGTGTACCTAGACGACGTGATGGTGTTAGGCCGGTCTTTTGAAGAACACTTTAAGAACCTAGAGGAGATATTCCAAAGATTACGGGGGGCAAACCTTACATTGAGCCCCAAGAAGTGTCACCTGTTTGGAAAAGAGGTGCAATACCTAGGACATGTCGTTTCGGAGACCGGAATAAGAGCTGACCCTGACAAAATAAAAACGGTACAAGAATGGCCTACACGAGCAGATATACACCAACTACGCAGTTTTCTAGAATTGTGCACATATTAACCAACGTTTTATTCTTGGGTTTGCGAACATTGCCAAACCGTTAACGAAACTAACCGAAGATGGACAAGAATATGATTGGAATGATGACTGCCACAGTGCATTTGAACAACTGAAACGGCTACTAGTTACAGCACCAATTTTGAGTTATCCACGGATGGAGGGGAAATTTGTGTTGGATACCGACGCCAGTAACACATCTATAGGAAGCGTTCTTTCTCAAGTGCAGAACGGACACGAAAAAGTAATTGGGTATTTCAGCAAAGTCTTGTCGCGGCCAGAGAGGAACTATTGTGTGACAAGAAGGGAGCTGTTGGCCGTCGTCAAATCCGTAGAGCACTTTTATAAGTACTTATACGGCCGTAAATTCCTGTTGAGAACAGACCATGCTGCACTGAAATGGTTACTGCAGTTTCGAAATCCTGAAGGGCAAGTGGCAAGGTGGATAGAGCGGCTGCAGGAATATAACTTTGACACAGAACATCGTGTAGGAACTAGCCATCGGAATGCAGACGCTCTATCAAGGAGACCTTGTCTGGTGGACTGCAATCATTGCTCCAAGATGGAACAGAAAATAAGTGTCATCCATTGAATGACGGTAACCGATGATATTTGGCAACCTGGAAGAATACGAGAAGACCAGGAGAATGATGCCGAATTGGGACGTATTATTGAGTGGAAAAGTAGAGGACAACGACCAGCTTGGGAAGAAATTAGTATTTCAAGGAGCCTGAAGGCATACTGGGCACAGTGGAACTCCTTGATGATGGAAAATAGAATCTTGAAACGACGCCTGGAATTTGAAGATGGCACTGAGAGACTTCAAGTGATAGTGCCGAGAAGCAGAGTGCCGGAAGTGTTGCAGCACTTGCACGATGGTATTTCCGGAGGGCACTTTGGCGTGAAAAGAACTCTCCAAAGAGTGAGAGAAAGATTCTATTGGGTGAACTGCAAAGATGATGTGAAAGAGTGGTGCCGGAAATGTGAATTGTGTGCCTCTGCAAATGGCCCGGTCACAAAACGGAAAGCCCCAATGAGACAGTATAACGTGGGGAATCCGTTTGAGAGGGTAGCCATTGATATAGCTGGTCCGTTTCCTGAATCAGAGAAAGGAAATAAATACATCTTGGTTGCAATGGATTATTTTACCAAATGGCCGGAGGCATATGCTATACCTAACCAAGAAGCAGAGACGGTTGCAGATGTACTAGTGAAGGAGTTGTTTTGTCGCTTTGGAGTTCCGTTGGAATTACACAACATTGTTTCAAAATGTCTGCAAGCATCTTGGAATCAGGAAGACTAGAACCACGCCACTTCATCCCCAATCGGATGGAATGGTTGAAAGAATGAACAGGACGTTAGGGAAGTACCTGGCCAAAGTTGTCTCTGAACATCAACGAGACTGGGACCAATATCTACATTTGTTCCTACTGGCGTACCGATCTTCGGTACATGACAGCACAGGGTACTCGCCCGCTTGCGTAATGCTAGGACGTGAATTGCGGCTACCATGTGATCTTCGGTTTGGATTTAAACTTGGAGAAGAGATCGCAGGTGAAGATTACGTTAGTAAGCTTCGTGAAAGATCAAATAGCATTCACGAAAACGTCCGAAAGAATATACAGGCAGCAAGCGATCGAATGAAATCACAATATAACACGAGAGCACAAGAAGGTGGTTATCAACCTGGAGATTTAGTGTGGTTGTACAATCCACACAGAAAACGTGGATTGTCGCCAAAACTACAAAGACAATGGGAAGGGCCGTACGAAGTGTTAAAAAGAATTAATGATGTAGTGTACCGGATCAGAAGATCCCCTCGTGGTAAACCAAAAGTGGTACACTTTGACCGTTTAACATCCTACGCTGGCAACAACCAGGAAGACTCGAATAATGATAATGGTGTTCGACAAGTTATTAATCATGAGCCAAATGTAGATTTTGAGAGCTTCATGGCGGCGTATGGTGGTTCCGCTAAAGCGAGATTTGGCGTTGTTGTTGAAAAACAGCAAGATCTGTTTAGAGCACCAGAAGAGTATTCCCTTGCACATTGCGTAGCTCAAGATTTGGCAATGTCGAGGGTAATAGCTGTTGTTTTCAAGAAAAAGTTTGGATATGTGGATGAATTAGTACAACAGCAGCCAACTGTAGGAAAATCTTTGGTTCTTCAAGATAAAAATCGTTATGTTTACTATCTGGTCACCAAAAATTCTTCGTGGCAGAGACCTAGTTATGGACATCTATGGGAAGCTTTGCTAAATCTTAAGGCGCAGATGATGGAAAATGGAGTAACGAGACTAGCGATGCCCAAGCTGGGCTGTGGACTGGATCGCTTAGATTGGAGGATAGTCCGAAATATGCTAGAAGTAGTTTTCCAGAGAACCAACGTCTAGGTTCTTGTTTGTTGTTATCAACCGGTTGCCTACCAAGACCAAGAAAAGAGTGTTGACTGTTACTTCCAACGACGCAGTGGATGCACCAGAGGAGATAGCTGGCGATACCGTCATCAGTCATCGAATTGGCGTCAAGATGGATTTACAGTTACGAGACGTAACAGTTTTAAAGAGGGGGCAGTGTTGCGATCCACTATTAGGCAACCCGTCAAACATACAAACGCCCGGGGCACAGCGTATTCTTCAGGATTCGAGAATCCTTCTAGAAAATACTAGATAATGAGTCATATCTTTAATGCAGGGTATATATAAGGCCGCTTATGAATGTAAGAGTTAGTCTATACTTGAATGTCTAATATAAATTATATCGTGTATAGTGAATGTAGTTGAGCTTTGAGTGTATATACATAAATGTTATGTGAGCTAAACGTGTCTATTGTACATGCAGCTTGTAGTATACATAAATACATAGAACTTGGATTGAATAATAGTTGTGTTAGTGTTGTTAATGGACCTATGATTAAGAAGTTAGTTTAAGAAGATATTAGTGCTTGTAAATTCATTAGTGTAATAGTGCTTCATTGTTAAGTGTCCTGAAAACATCTATAAATAAGGCATATACTGTTAATTAGACTTGAAAACAGTGAGTAATAAAGACTATTGGTATTACTTGTTTTTAAATTAAAGAAACGCGGTAGCAGTAGCCCGCTTCAATAGATAAATTGCAAATTAATTTTTAAAGAAGTTATATTTCTAATAAATATTCGTTTGCAAAACATTTGGTATCGAGGTATCTAGAAATACTAAATGCTATACTATTAAAAACTATTCAAAGTGACTACTGTTTTTTCAATACACAATGTGTAACTACAAAAGATAGACCGCAAAAATCTTTAAGTGTGAACTTTTATAAGTATCATCACGAACAAAATTAATACAAAGCAGCAGCTTCTCTTCTGTATCAGCAGATATAACATAACCCATTTGTTTAATATGACTCCAATACAAAACTGTTTGGAGTCATGTGTACTGTACGTGCAGGACAAGAAATCTAACTAATGCTTCTTCTGATCACTCAATTCCGAAAACATGTTTAAATACTTTT
This sequence comes from Platerodrilus igneus, assembly GCA_036346225.1. Classification (NCBI taxonomy): domain Eukaryota; kingdom Metazoa; phylum Arthropoda; class Insecta; order Coleoptera; family Lycidae; genus Platerodrilus; species Platerodrilus igneus. The sequence continues at coordinate 3,865,334 of JARFIW010000507.1, read as the reverse complement.
GGCAACCCAGTTCAAAATGTACTAGAAGCCATATTACTCGTGTATCCAGTGACACAGTTTGATACAGGTGAGCATTAAGTTAAGAAATTTTGATCTGCCCTCAAGAAGTGGGGACTACATAACAATATAAAGGTGTGTTGGTTAACTGTAGTGGTGTGAGTTCCTGTGAGAGAAGAAATTATAAAAGAAAATATAAATTCCAAATAAAAATAATAAATAAAATAACTGAAATACCACAATTCTGTTAAATTATCGCTTACTCTGGAATGTTTTTCTACTGTCGTTCAAATTGAGGGGTGCCAAAGTGTGCCACAGCAATATCTTTGGATATTACTTTTACAAAGAAGATGGTTATTATGTATAAATCTCACTTGCTCGGGTATCCTAAACTTTATAATCTTATATTCCACCGTTCTTGAAAATACCTTAAAAACACATTAATTGTCATAATTAAAAAAATTTCTTGAAGTAAAACGATTCATCAATAAAGTAGTTGGATATTCTTTACAAATATCTGTTTACCTACTTTTTAAATAAATTGAAATAAAATTCATCTTAAACTTAGCTTCTATTAACATATATTAATTGCACTCTAATGGCCGTATTCACCGTTTGAATGTTAAGTGAGCTTATTAATAAAGCCCGTCTTAGAAATTACTCTTAAGCACCACAATATTAATTATTAAGCTTAGTTAAAAGGTTCCCTATGTTTCACAATTTGGCAACCTAGCAATTGTTTGTTTACGGTTAAAATTAAAGAATGCCGACAGTTTTCAGCTTTCTGCATCCGATTAAGCTTGAAATATGTGGGCGATAAATAGTATTAAATATTATAACGTTGATTATCATAATTTTTTGTTAAGTATTTTATTTAAAAACGTTTTTCTCAATAGATAATGAAGCAGCTATGTAAAAAAAGAAAACACAAATTTTCCTACTCCGAAAAGTGCCATTTGTTAAGAATTATTGTTGATAAATACGTGTCAATTTTAGAAGATAAAAAACGGACAGAACTACTATAATTCAGAAGCAAAATGCGTGGATTAAAATTGAAGCCGGCTTTAATTTTACATGCACATTCCTTTGTAAACCTAAACAATGAAGTTATTATACATAGCTAAACTATACAACTCATTCTTAAAAATCATTGTCAAATTCCAAACGTTCCCCTAACATTTCTAATACGGATGTTACCTTGGCTTAGTTAGTTGAAAACCTGCGAAAAAATCTTAGTCCACATCTTCAATATCGTTAGGCCTGATGTAAAGACGACGTGGAAATCCTAACTCAATTATGTCTAATACATCCGCATCAGCTTCCAAGAATATTTCATCTTCCACATCCATAATTAAAAACAAGATAAATACAAAAATTAAAAACACGTCTAACTTGTAAAAACAGTGGAAGATGTTGGGTTATGGTCAATAATAAACTGAGCCTAGTTATTTAAGCCGCCAAATTCAAAGACTTAACTTTAAATAAGTTTAAAACTTCTTGCCAGTTCGGTGCCTAGAAAATGTGCATGTTAAGCCCAGTTAAATCTTAAGTCAAGCTTAATACATATGGAGAATATGGCCATAAATACAAATATCCTTAAGCAAACTTAATTTCTTTCTTAACATCACTTCTGGTCAGGTACTGCTAAAATAAATTCTAAAAACAACATTACAGTATAACATATCACTAAACAAAAGCTAAAGAAAACATTAAATTACATCCAACAATAATCATTCATTCCAAACTTTTTGAGTTTCCTGTATTAATTATGTAACATTATAAATCCCAATTTGTTGAAAATGCACTGTAAGTAACACATAGAAAACTACTTTTTCGTTCTATTCTTTCATTGGGTGTTCCAAAAATACTAAATTTTTATGCTTTAACTAAACCTAAATTCCATCACTAAAGTAGCTGGATATCCTTTACAAATGAGTGTTTACCTACATTTTAAATAAATTTAACCTAAACTTAAGCTCTATTAACATTACATAATTTCAAATAAAATTACATAATATATTTTCCTTAAACCTAAATTCTTTAACCTCATTCTGGCCAGGTATTGCTAAAAGAATCCTAAAAAATACCTTGAATCTAATCCATCAATAATCCTATCACTCTAAAATTTTCTTGTTTCCCATACTAAATTACATGACATTTATAAATCCCAATATATGAAAATATAATTTATAACAAACATAGAAAACAGTTAAATCTCCACTTTTGTTAGGTAGACAACGCCAATTGTATCTTCTGTAAGTTGGGTTGCCTAACATCCTCACTAGCTTTATTGTATGTATGACCTTATGTTTTATTTTTAATAAACGCAGTCTACATCTGGCTTCATTAGAGTACACTACAAACATAATTAACATGGCGCTGCGTAGTAGTAGAAGAACATCAATATATTCGTGTACTGCAAATTAAAATACTAACAAACGGAATACAATTAATTAAATAATTTAGTACCGGCCCTCAGTTTTAAAGGAAACTCAGCAGAGAATTGGAAAAACTGGTTACAGCGTTTTGAAATTTATTCAACTGCAACAGAACTAAATGCGAAACCAGAAAAAAATGCAATGTGCTCGATTACTACACTGCATTGGAGAAGAATCAATTCAAGTATTCAATACATTCTTATTTTTCGAGCAAGAAAAGGATAAAATTAAAGCACTAAAACAAAAATTTAATAATCATTTTGCAGCAAAAAAGAACTTAACTTATGAACAATATAAATTTTTTACATCAAGACAAAATCCAAATCAAAAGATCGAACAATTTGTAACGGAATTAAAAAATCAAGGAAATCAATGCGAATTCGGAAACGAGGAATTAAAGGATGATGTCATAAAAACAATGGTCATTATAGGCATCAAAGATGACATCATGAGGGAAAAACTGCTACAATATAAAAATAAGGAGCTAACTCAGGTAATACAATTTTGTATTATAACGGAAAGTTCTAGAAAAAATCTTCAACTAATGCAAGACAAGGAAAGCATATCAACTTCATATAGAGAACAAGGACCCGAAATATACATTATTAGACAAAACAACATACAGGCAGGGCATTCTAAGATAACGAGCAATACAACTAATCGCAAGAGGTCAAGGTCAAATAATCGTTATCCTTCAGCTGTAAGAAATGTACCATATGTAATTAATACAGGTAAAATTATCAACAATTGTACAAAATGTGGTTCTACTCATAGAATTAATAAATGTTATGCACATGGAAAGCAACGCAACATTTGTAAAAAAGCAAATCATTTTGCAAATGTTTGTAGAAATAAAACTAATAGATATAATGTCAATAAAATTAATTTAGAAAGCGATTTGGTAATTGATAGTATCAGTTCATCAAATGTTCATCAACATTGTAAAATTAATATTCCCATAACCTCAAATATCAATATACATACTAGGTTTAAAGTAGACTCAGGTTCTAGTACAAATTTAATTTCTTTATTTAATTTAAGAGAGCTGGAGTTAGATACAAAAGAAAATTGTTAGAACACATCAAACTTTATCAACCTATACAGGTGAAAATATTCCAATTATTGGTAAATGTTATTTAAATTTAAAATGCAATGACATATTTATTAAAAATGTAGAATTTTATGTCACAGAAAGTAAATCTGAACCGATTTTAGGTTTAAGTACATGTTCAGATTTAGGGATTATTAAATTACATAAAGAAGTAAAGGTTAGAACAATCAATTCTATTACTGACAATGACTATAACTAATTAATTATTAAGTATGGTGAAATTTTTAAAGGAATTGGAGATTTGCAAACCATATCACATCCAATTAAAAGAAAATGTCACTCCAGTAGTAAATCCAGTCAGAATGTACCATTTGCATTACACAAAAAATTTAAACGTTGCCTTGATGAATTAGTTACATTAAAAATAAGTGAAAGAGTACAAGGAAGTACAGAGTGGGTCAATTCATATGTTTTAACTCAAAAAAGTGATGGTTCTCTAAGAATTTGCTTAGATCCTAAATATTTAAATGATGTTATGCAATATAGTAAATATAAATTACCAAACATTGATGAAATTACATCCAGACTAAATGGATCAACTATTTTTAGATGCCACGAGTGGGTTTTGGAACATTCCATTAGATGAAAAATCTAACAAATTATGCACATTTGGTACTCTATTTGGTCGATTTAAATTCTTACGTATGCTATTTGGTATAAAAATAGCTAGCGAAGTATTTCAGGAATATTTTACTGAAATATTTCAATCTGAAGGTGTTGAAATCTATATAGATAATATTTTAATTCATGGTAAAACAAATAAGGAACACGACGAACGGCTATGTAAAGTATTTGAAATTGCATCACAAAACAATATAAAATTTAGATTATCTAAATGTCAATTTGGTTTACAAGAAGTATCATATTTAGGGTACAAATTTTCAAAGGAAGGTATAAGTATAGACGAAAATAAAATTAAAGCTGTAAAATATATGCCAGAGCCCCAAAATATAAAGAATCTCCAACGATTTTTAGGTATGATTACATATCTAGGTAGATTTATAAATAACTTATCTCAAATAACCAAACCCCTCAGAGATTTATTAAAACAAAAGGTTATGTTTCAATGGAATGACCATCAAGCTAATGCATTCAAAACATTAAAAGAAATGGTTACTTCTGAACCAATTTTAAAATATTTCAATCCAAAAGAAACCGTAACAATATCAGTAGATGCTTCACATCACGCATTGGGAGCTGTTTTGTTACAAAATAATAAACCATGTGCATATGCTTCATGTTCTTTAACAGACACCCGAAAAAACTATGCACAAATAGAAAAAGAACTAGGAATTTGCTTTGGTGTTAACAAATTTTATCAATACGTTTATGGTCGAGATGATTTCTATGTAGAAACAGATCACAAACCTCTAATTTCTATTTTTAAAAGTCAAATCCTTGTCCGCCCAGGCTACAACGAATGAGGTTATCTCTTCAAAAATATAATATCAAACTAATTTACAAAAGTGGAACGGAACTGTTAGTTGCAGTTACCCTTTCAAGACTAAATATGGGCAAAGAACTAAAAGATAATTTAGATTTAGAATTGCAGGTTTGCCTAATACAAAATGATATAAAAGTGACTGATGAAAGATTAAAGCAATTAATAAAAGCAACACAAAATGATGAAGAGTTGTGCCAAATTAAAATGTTCATACAAAATAATCGGCCACAAAAAATTAAACAAGTACCGAGAAGTCTAACACCATTTTACAAATTAAAAGAAACTATTACTCATTCGGCACAAGGGTGATATATGTTGGTAACAGATTAATTATTCCAAATACTTGGAGAAACAAAATTTTATCAGATGTCCGTAATACTCCTGTTTTAAACAGTAGCTTCTCGCCTGTGCAGATTCTAATGTCTAGATATCTAAGAGATCACCTAATATTTGAAAATAAGAACCTCACTCCAAAACCAATAAAAAAAAATTATAACAAACAACTGGACATTCAACAAACCATTGCTAAAAATAACTATGATAAAAGATGTGTAAGTTTCAGACCAAAATTTTTCAAAATGATTTGGCATGGTTTCAAATGTTTCCAAAAAGTACATGGCGAAAAGGTAAAATTGTAAAGAAAATCAGGGATAAAACATTCAAAATTATCAAGGAAGATGGAAAATGCATAGTTAGAAATGAAATTTACATAAAAATCAGAAACAGTAGTAATCATGATATGCACTTTTCACCTACCTATACAGCAGATTATGTCATTAGTCCGAATTAAGTGAATAACGGCAGTGTCACAGTGTATCCTGAAGAAAGTTGTAAAAGTGAAGTGCGCTACAAACGTGAAATAAAAATACCTCGAAAATTTTAGGACTATGTTACTTATTAGCAAGAGATTATTAGTTAAAAACAAAAACCATAATTAATTTTTATTTATTTAATTGTGGAGATGTTAGGTAGACAACACCAATTGTATCTTCTGTAAGTTGGGTTGCCTAACATCCTCACTAGCTTTATTGTATGTATGACCTTATGTTTTATTTTGAATAAACGCAGTCTATGTCTGGCTTCATTAGAGTACACTACAAACATAATTAACAACTTTTTCATTCTATCCTTTCATTGTCCATTCTAAAATAATGTAACATACATTCTTCCATCATGAAATCATCGTTCAACAACGTAATCACTTTCACTCTAATTAATTTCCTAAAGCATAAATACCAACAATAGGCATTTTCACTCCACAAATACATAATTAATAATTTTAAACATAAAACTCATTCTACTCACTGTTTAATTTCAGATTATCTAACAACACCAACGTTTTCTTGCAACCATTTCATAGATGATCCAACAACAGAAACTCTCTGACCCCAACATACCATCAAATCCCAATTATTGGAAGGGTGAACTCTCGAGTTCCTAAACCCTTTTCTTGAATCGGTTGTAACAACATTACTTACGTAAATCCGTGAATTGAAATCTACCCTGCCTTTTGCAAGCATAGTTCAACAAATTATGTCGCATGCCACGTTTTTCCCTGTAAGAAATCAATATTCTTATCATAGAGCTCTGTACTTCCACTTTTAACTTGTCCTCATACCAGCCGACAGCGTGATTTTTGCGGTATTACATCCTCCTATGACTACAGTTTTATTGTTTTCTGATTCTGGGCTTGCCAATAATTAATTTATTTTTCCATCGTATCTAACTCCCCTAGTCTTCTTGTTGGATTTACGGAATTAAAAGCCCAGGAAAGTACTTGCAGTATCATGTGATTTACTTGGGTTCACGTTTGTGTTTTCTTCTGTCCGGCAATATAAATGAATACATTGTAACAGTGTAAGAAATGATTAAATTATATTTGCAATCAATTATTCGTGACTTTCACCCTTTAGCGTCTGGATTTTTGCATTGTATTAAAGTGTGCCTGAGATTTTCTTAATATACAACGTTATTTCTAATTTATTTAACTAAAATTTGTAAAAATATTTGATATGCATATTAATAAATTCACTGCTATTTACTATTATTATAAAACTTTCTTTAAAAATTGGTATGATTCTGTGGTGAAACTTTACTGAAATAAATATTAGGTTTACTCTTTTTGTGGTTTAAAATAATTTATGACCCTAAGTTACCTCCTAATTTGTATTTAACAGAGATAAAACAATGGATTTGTAGTTTTTAAGTTTATGATATGAATAGAACTACAAATTTATTGCAATGCCACGCTTATTGAACACTGCTATACATGAAATCAAAATTATACAAGTTGCCTCACTATTAATATGTCCATTTAAGATAAATTTTTCTCTTTGTGGCTTCGGTTTTTATTTATCGTAACACCCACACATTACTTTTTTATTTTCTATTAATACTTAACAATGCCTTAGAGTTAACCAAAGCCACTACAGTTGAAGAAATTCATCATGCAGTATGCAACATTTCTACAAAAGAAGTACAGGCAACAGCAAACGTCACTATTTCTAAGCAATTAAAAGGCATATGCACTTCAAGTAAGTATAGATCACATTCTGTAAAAATTAAAACTACTTTCAACAGATGAAATACAGAAAGGATTAAAAGAACTTGAAATAAAAGTCCTTACAGAGTTAGAATTGATAAAAGGTTTAGTGAGAGCAATTGGTGTGTACTACACTTCTGTACCGAACAAAGCTGAAAGCAATGCAAAACTTAAGAACCTCAATAGTAAAGAACAATATGATTTAAATAATATTGAAAATAGTCACGAAGCTATAGAAGCTAACATTTTTACCACAACCAGTGAAAGATATTTCAACAGTAAAACAATCTCGTATCAAAGAAACGCTGAAGCAATAAGAGATAACAATACTATTCAAGAAACCGAGTTAGGCAAAAGCCATTTATACTTTTGGAAAATCTTCGATATTAACGACATTGTTTCTTATTATGACACTTACATAGAGAGCCCAATTCTTTATTTTAGAGGTAAGTAAATTGGTTCATTAATTGTTCTATTAACAAATTAATTTAAGGACAACATCTTCAAATTAAATTGTACCCTCATCATCTAGAAAGTCAGTACATTGTCCTCGAACTATCAAGTGATATGCCTATTATGTTTAAACATCGTTTTATAGTCCTAAATCAAAAAAGCATAAATGGTGATTTAACATCACAAATTTTAGGCGTTAAAGCTACAATGTTCAAAATCGCTAACAAAAAACTTTCCACTGGAGAATTTACTATGGATGGGAGCTTAATAGTAAAACTAGTTTTAGCTTTAAATTTGTAATATGGAAAAGATACGTTAGTACAGTAGAACCTCAATTATCCAAGCCAATGTTGACCAAATCTAGTTTGGATAACAGAAAACTTGGATGATGGAAAGAAATAAAACATAGTATAATTTAACATGATTACTGTCTAATACATTATAAATATGTAATGTATGTATCACGTAGCTTGGTTACTACCCAAAAATGTCCTAATTCATGTTTGATTATACAAATTTAATTTTTTTATGGCGATATCCCTCAATCCTTTTAATAAAATTAAATCCTGCAAATGAGATATCCGTTGCTGTTTACCATACTACTAATTTTAAACCACAAACTCATCTGCACATGCAATGTGTGTAGTTTCATTTTAGCTATATGAGAATCTGACAATTTTTTTTTCACAAATGCTCCAACAATTAATTTATTTCTAAATCGATTCCTTTTTATTGTTAATCCATATGTAAAAATATGTGAAGGATACATTGCCACATCCAGGAATCACTTGCAAACGTCACGAATTATACTAGTCATCTCTATCTTCATCGTTTGGAATTGATTGAAGTTGAAAAGGTCACTTTTACTGGTTTTTAAATCAAGCTTATTACATGCATGTTGCATGGTTAACAACAAAACATTATTCAATGCAGTGGATAACTAATACACGTCCTTTTGAATTTTTTCTTTTAAAATGTTCCTGGTACGCTTCTAAAATAGAATAAAAGATAATGGGAATAATGTCCTTTGAACGTTTTGATTACAGTTTGATCAATCAGCAGTCAGAAAAGTGCTATTTGTCTGCAGAAAAAAAACTTTACATGAGCATTGTTTAAATCCATGAGTTTGAGATGCAATGAAGCGTTGTCTATTAATAATGGCTTTCAGCTCTAACTTTCTTTTACTCCGGGAATAAAGCAAATTAATAGTTGAACAGGCTTTGTTTGATGATTAGCCTCAAATGTCTACATGACACGCTGCAAAAGAATGTGGTAATTTTCAGGAACAATTTGCTTAATTTTAAAAAGCACAATTATAAACCATATAAAAAATGCGTCATTTATCGTAAGACTACACTTGGCATTTTCTGAAATCAATTTCAAGCTCAGTATTGATATAATTAAATACTAAATCAGTAATCCCCCCCAATGACTTTTAGTTCAAGAAAAGTTAAAAATCTTTCAGTTGGCAAACCGTCTTCAAGTGAATAAGAAATAACCTTTGTAGAAAAACTTGACTGATTTGTAAATACTTGCTTGGAATATAAAAAAGGGCCCACAATGATGCTGAACTTCAGAGGACTCCTTCTTTAACCAATACAATACATCAATTTGTGATAAACAACATTACTATTTGAATTTGCAATACCTAGTTGTACCAACTAGAGTTAAACCAGAATTAACTGTAATCCTGTGAATCATCAGAATAGCATTGTAGAACTACTGATTGAAGAGTTAAACCTAGGTTGTCTTAAGCCACCAACAGCGGTGGTTTAACCCAGGATTAAATATATATAACCTAACTTTTGTGTTTCTTCTTCTCTAGATTGTTAACCTTGTCTGATTTTGTATTTTAATATAATAAGTAATTTTGGTTTGCTTTTGTATTTGTATTATATAACTTAAATAAAGAGATATGGCTTTAGGAGATACTCAAGGAATAGATGAAATGACTGATGAAGGGTGCGATATTATACTACACAAATAAATTTAAAACTAGACTAGAAAGTTGGTTATCTATAACTAAACTATAATACAATTTTTAAGATGAAAAATAAACACGACAAAACAATTTTACAGAATATTTGTTGTTAAAGTTTTCAGCGACTGTTGAGATTAAGATCTAAGTGCCATCTGTTAATTCATTACGAGAAGTGAAAGAAAACACGAATTTGACATAACAGAATTACCAACACACAAAAATTGGGAATTAACTAGTTTCGAATTTGTCAAATTGTACTAAACTAGAGTTAAATTTTAATCCTCAATTAGCTAATCTTCGAGTTAACCAAGATTTGTACAATGCACCCCACATTAGGTGCCAGTTGAAAATTCTAAATATTTATATTATTTTCTTGTGGATTATTTTTATATTTGCGATCAATAAGTGACTTTTGAATTAGTTCCATATTTTCACTTTGATTTGGTGCAACAGCTGTTTGCTCACATACAGCTTGTGGTATCACTTCAGTAACATTTTCTTACAATTGAATATTACTGGTTGGCCCATGGATGTAAGCAGTAATTGGTGTCATCTTTACCTCATTCTCTCGAAATCTCCTCTTGTGTTTGCAAGCGCCACTTTCAAATCTTTAGCTCATTCTTAGATTAGAATCTAAATTAAAATCGTTGGGTTATTATTTGGACTATTTCTAAATAAGGATTGGAAAATAAAAAATAATTGGAAATTAAAAAGATAGGAAAGAATACACATTGTTTTTCCTTGCTGTTTTATAATTTGTTTATGCTTTAGAACTCTTCTCTTTTAAATCATGTTACATACCAAAAATTGGCATTGTAAGTTTTTAAGTTGCAAGTGAATTCGGGCCAATATTTTAAAAGACTTGTGCGTGCATTTCCGTCACTTCAGACAGTTGCGTCGGCACCAGAGATTGCACAGATGCGGAGTGTGGAAGGAAGGTCGCATTTTCCGACAAGTCAGGGACTAGTCAACGAAACGTCAAACAGTGAGGTTGATCTGTGTCGTCTTTTTATCCTGTCTTCTCTTTTAGATAATGTAGGTTTCCTGTATCGTACTTTTATCACTCCCCAGCTTATTCCTATGGTATCGCTACAAACCCAAGAAGAGGGAAAACAAGCTAATCTGGTTTCGACGAGGGACGAAGGCCTACCCATGCCCAACAACGAGATCAATGGAAAGGATAACCGCAAGGTTATGAAGAGCTCCACATTTTACATGAATACATTTTATCTTCTTCTTTTGTATGTGATCCAAATTTGAAACGCATTAATGACGTAATACCTTGTTGCATAATATTATGCACGTATTTATTGTGTTGCCAACTGTCGTAGTGGCTCATCAATTTCGCGCGGGACTTTAACAGTATACCTTAAACTATAACAGCGGGAGTATAACGCATACTGTACCTACTAGTAAAACCAATATTTTTCAAGAACTAAGTAGTAATAAGTATATATGAAGCTATTGATGAGTCAAATAAAACATAATATTCAGTAAGAAATATATGCTGCGAATGAATTAATTCAGGACTCGTTTAATTCGCCTATTATAGACATAACAGTTATAACATTTGACATGTAATATTTTAAGCAATAACGTACCACTTCATTAAGAACAAACTTCCCTCACATCGCCAATCCTGTATAGCTCTGACGTAAAAAGGATTACGCTCACATGGGTTGCAGGAGTAGCATTGTGGGTGAGCACACAAATTAATAATAACAAAATCTTACCGGGTTGATCACCAAAAGTTCGGTTGCATCCTTGCTTCTTAGGTGTAAATACGCTCGTGGATTCTTCGACAGGGTTTTCAAATCTATTCGTCGACGAAGTGAAGTACCTACATGGTAGTGAAACATTATACCTTGTAGGTAAAAAGGAAAAGATACAGACAGGAAGGGAATCGCTTCGCCAAACTCAGAACTTCAAGAACGTCCGTTGTCGTCAAATGTCGATAGTAAACTCCTCTCCTTTAAGAGGCTAAGTTCTCACCAACTATAGTCCCCACCATTTTTTTCACGCTCCCACGACCAAAATCGCTAAACACAACTGAATTTTTTTTGCTTCGGAATGCAATGCTTGCGGTTTCTACACAACTCATAGTTTAATGTTCTGGAATATGTGAGAAACTAATATTCGTGGAACTTACAAGTAAAAGCTTAAATTAAAGATGAGAAAGGAAAACTTTCCAATACTAGATTTAAAAATCCCCTAAATTAAATAGTACAATAAAATTTAAAACAAAAAAAGGCACCGAAGACAAAATGATATTTTAATAGGATTATCAAAAGAGCTATTGTATATTTCAATATAAAGTAAATATTATTTTCGATATGATATCAGCTTATTAATTATTATTTCATATTTGATCGGTTCAAAGTGTGATACAGCATTCTATATGTACATAATTATTATAAAAATCAGCATTCGAAAATATTAGAAAATTCAACAGATGTCATATATGTAAAATGTTAATTGTTTGTCATCATCATCATCAAGTCTTCAGTCCTAGAACTGGTTGGAAGCGTACGCTCATTGTTTCCTAGTCTGAACCTACACATTTCCCTGAAATTTGCACAGTCTGCATCTATCACTATTTGTGTGCGAAAGTCTTATCTCGGTCTCCCTTACCTATGTTTTTCCTATCTCTGCTTGTAATATATCCCGTACTATTCCCCAGAAATGTCTTAGAACTTATCCTGTCCTTAAATTTCTCCTATTTTTTTTCGTTTTCCACAGATATCTTTATTCCTCTACTATTTCAACAACCTATTTGTTATTAACTGTCTGTCCATGCTACCATCCTCATAATCTGAAGCATAACATTCCAGAAGGCTTCTATCTCTTTCTGTCTGCTTTTCCTACTGCCCCTATTTCATAGATGTACTGTGCTGTGCTCCACACTATGCTTTGAACAGTTTTCTTCTTGTCTCTATGTTTGTTGTCTTTATACATAGCTGCTGTTCTTTCTTGATTGATGCAGGTCGCTTACCTTCTATTGTTTTACAGTTATATACCCTACTTCCTCGATCTTCAGTTGTATGTGAAGGGGGGTAAGTAGTCTTTCGCTGCCAAGTTCCCCCAGCACTTGAACCTTTGTAGTGGTATGTGTGTGACTACTACGCCCAAGGTCCCAGGTTCGAATCCCGACACGGTCCGCTTGAAAAATGTTAGGCGAGCATTTTTCACAAAAATACAACCTCGTTCGGATGAGAGGTAAAATGGAGGTCCCGTGTATGAGTGTTGTCACTCACGTTAAAGATCCCTACCTTGCTTGGAACAGCAGGGGTTTGGCAAAATTACAAATTTTTCAGGTAAAAAAAACTCGCTTCCAGGCCAATGTAGTACCTTTGGGTGGAGCATTGGAAAATCACATGTAAGGTATGTGAAGGAGGTTAAGCAGCCTGTGACTGCCAAGGATCCCCAACACTTAGACATTTGCCATATTAATTGTTTTCCAATAAATCCTTTCGCACAATTAACATTAGTTGAGAGTATTGCAAAACCAATATCTGTAGTTGTTTATAATAATCACCATGTTTAAGAACAGTAATTATTATTGTCATTAGTTTTCCCTCTTGTGACTGGCTGGAAGTGTACCTCCATCGATTTCTATTCTGAGCTAGCCTACACATTTCCTTGAAATTCTTACAGCCTACATCTTTCACTATCAGTGTGCAGTAGTCTAACCTAGGTCTACCTCTACTTCTCTTTTTTCCTATCTCTGCTTCTAATGTACTCCGCAATATTCCCTCATGTCTTAGTATGTGGCTTATCAGAATATCTCTCCTATTTTTTACTGTTTTCCACATATTTCTTTCTTCCTCTACCATTTCTAGTATCTCTTTGTTCTTAACTTTATATCTTCAACATACGCCTGTAACACCACATTTCAAAGGCTTCTACCTTTTTCTTGTCCGCTTCTCCTACTGTCCAGGCTTCACAGCCGTACAGTGCTGTGCTCCACACATATGTTTTAAGCAATCTTTTCCTTGTTTCTATGTTTGTGGTCTTTGAGCACAGTAGTTGCTTTTTCTTGTTAAATGTAGCACGACTTTGTGCTAATCTTTGTTTTATATCTTTTGTGCTTTTCTCATCTTGCATTATTTGACTTCCTAGGTAGCAGAAATCCTTAACCTCTTGTAATTCTCGTTACCTATTTTTATTCTTGTTTTTGATTTAGTTTCCCCTCTTTTGCATAGTAGAACTTTTGTTTTATTTTTGTTAATTTTCATACCATATCTTTCCGTTAGAACTGTTTCCATTTCATTAAGAGCAGCTTCTAACTTTTCTTTTCTAGATGCTAATACCGCTATATCATCTGCAAATCTAAGCATATCAATCTTTTGTCCCTGCATATTAATTCCAAATGTCTTCCTGCATTTGACAGTATTTATTGCCTCTTCTATGTACAAGTTAAAAATTAATGGGAATAAGGCACATCCCTGTCTCACCCCTTTCCTAATATTTACTTCTCTACTTTCTTGCTCTAATTCTATTACCGCTATTTGCTCTTAGTATAAGCTATGTACTATCCGTCTATCCCTAAAACTCATTCCAATCTTTTTGAGTATGTCGAACATTTTTTTCCATTTTACATTGTCGAATGCTTTCTCCAAATCTACAAACGCTATATATGCGCTTTCCCCCCCTTCTCTATTGTTTTCTCCAATTGTTTGTATTAGAAACAAAATACCGAACATTAAAACTGCTTGAGCTATAAAAACAGCAAATACTACTTTTTCAACTATATTCTTATAAACCATTCCTTTTCAAATAATAAATTGAAATAAAACAATATTTCATTTCCGTGAATAGGGGGTCCCGTATAATAGTTATTGTTTAAAATAAATGTCAATTCCATAATTCCTGAATTTCAATGCTAATCAATTTAGAAAACATTTCCAAAATATCTTTAATCCAATAAATTTTCATGTTTCAATGAAGACTATAATAAACTATTATCCTCCTCATAAAAAACATAACAGTTACAAATCAATTATATGTATATGCATATATGGAAATCTGATAAAATGGTTCCTAGTATTATTTATATTTCAATGCACATGGCTTTAGAAATAAAATATATATCTATGTATAAATAATCATGAAAATATAAAGCAAAGTACGTAATATGCATTTTAAAATATACAAATTACAAATATGTAAACAACTTACCTAGAATTCCTCGAAATGAAGTAATAACTTTCAATAGTCGATAGACTTTATAAGCAGTTCACAAATATCACGAAAGTATCCGAACTACTGAGGCAGACATCGCAAAAGCCGAGAACAAAATGATGGTAAATACAATCCTGAAAAATAAAAATCCTTTCTATCAACATTTGTTTCATATCAGTAAAGATTTATTAGACAGTTTTTAGGTTTCGGAGAGCAGTTAATAACATTGCATTTTTGTAAATAAACAGCTCTCGTCGACGAGTCTTGTGCCTACTGTTCTCAAGAAATGAATAAAGTGTGCTGACAATGCAATAAATCAATTATAGTGTCAGAATGTTTAGTAGTTCATATTTTGGAGTGTAAAATTTAATTATTAATTTTATTAACTCGAATGTAGTCCCCTCCTGATCTTAAGGCCCTAGGCTGGAGCATATTTAGCCTTTATGAAAATCTGGCACTGACTACAACAATTAAAACAAAGTAAAACAACATGTAATCGATAGGTATACTTCATCAGCCGAATGAAGGCTATGAAGTCAAAAATAGTAACTCAGGCAGCCAAATTCTAAATGCTAATTTGTATGAAAATATATAGTACGTTGACATTACATTTTAAAGCATTCTGGTTTTTACGATTGGTATTACAATGCACTGTTGCCAAGCCTGGTCTGATCATCTCATATACTTTCATTAACTGCAGTAATATTTTTATTTGACCAACCACTGTGAGGATATATTAGTGTTGCCGTATTGCTAAAAACAGAACCAATTCTTTAAAAGCTTTAGCTAAATTCAGAACTGTTAACTTTGTAGGTGCTTTTACGTCGTACTAATATTGTACTAACTTTTTAATGTAACTATAATTGATAGCTCATTCTTATAATGTATTTCTTCACGAACTAATCGTTGTTGAACCATGAAATGCATGTTTACTTGGTATGATTTGCTACATAACAACCTAGGACGTGTTTGGTACATGATCCGAGTCTCTAAAAGTGTTCATACGCACCGTAGCAATAATTAGTAGTGTATTTACATGAAAAACTTTTTTTCTAATTTGTTGAACTCTGTTGTTTTGTTACAAAACAAGGAAGTTTGGTACATTAGGGTACTAATATTTCTAGTTTAGGAAATGGTTTGTAGGCGTGTATTTATATATACGAACAATCTGTGAATGTTTATATCTAAATACTGATGACATTTTCAACATTTGGCAACGTAGTCGACATAGCCTTGATTCGCTGGATCAAGTATATATCCATAACCAAACAATAACAATATTAGAAATAAATATACAAAAAAAAGTTTCTAAATACATTCTACTAGTCACAAAAATAAAAAGGATCTGGAAACAAAATTAAGTAATAATAATACCGTATATAATATTTTGCAGGAACCACTCAAGAGACATTCAGTTATAGCACCACAACAGCCCAACTTCCAGAATACTTAACTACGAACATACAAAAAGCAGTGATACTAAAAACATTTAGTGTTGTACAAAACTTTATAAACATAGCACAGTTTATATAGAGCTGCACGAAAATCCTAATTGTATAGTGAAAGACCATACATAGAATAGTATACCATGTTATATCCAGCATAAAAGCAATAATAATTTAGAAAAATTTGCAATCTTCTAACTCACTTTGTTATAATAATTAACAAAATTCAAGATTTTTAAAGTGTTTCTTTTTTGTAGCATAGTAAAAAATCTCTAATTTGATCATAACTTTAGTCTAAAAATATACAAAATAATAAATGAAAAATAAGGAATTCACCAATAAATGCTATTTTAAATAAATATAAACAAATTGTAGATATCAAACTGAAAGTTTATGTGTTTGCTTAGATGTTATATCGAGGTGAGGTTTCAAGCGTGGACACACTCCATGACTATTTTTGAATGCAGTAACATCTTTAATTATTCGTACTGTCTTTTCAATTGGTTTAATATCGCTCTTTCTGCGAGCTCCTCCTTTAGTGGTAGAGACTACGTGAATGGCTAGCTTACGTCTCTGTGGAGCATTTTTAGCCAGCATTTCCTATAAAAATACAAATTAAAAAAAGGAATGTGTTACTTCATATTCAAGAACCAAATAAAGATTAATAATATCTATTCTTTTAAGAGTTCGTAAAAAGGCAACTTCTGTTTCTGGTCTTTTAAAATGATACTGTTGAGATGTAATTTCATTCCAAAATCGACATGTAAGAGCATATAATTGTTTGGGTTTTTCTAGAAGATGTGATGCTAACGACATCTTATGTCGTTCAAATTCAGACGTACTCAAATTTTCTAAATAATCCTACAATTTTTGTCATAAATTAAAAAGCACAATTTTCAGATTATTACTAAAATATTTTCAAGAAATTGTTCAATTCGTCCTTCAATATATGCTGGATGCTTATTAGATTGAACAATAAATCTCAGTCCTTGTACACAATTTGCTTTTACAATATCACTACCTACAAAATAACCAAGTTGTTCCTAAAATTTATAAATTAATAAATTCTATAAATATTATACTTATACCTTGGTTCTTAAATTATGGAAACATGGTTCTTCAATAATCTGTGCAAACAATTCTAGTAGCATGTCATTTTCTATTCCTTGCAATCCGCATTGATAATACAAGTGAGCACATGATGATTTATGCACAGAAATTTCAGTACTGTACAGATAACTGCATTTATTTTCCAATTGAACTTCTCTATAAAGTAGTAAGTGGTGAGGGCATAGTGTAGTAATGTCTAAAGAAGCATTCAAGCATTTTTCAATATCGTCCAACAATTTAAAGGTTTCTTGTTTATTGGCATTTCCATGTACTAAGCATTCAATATGCAATTTGGATAACAACAGTGGAATGAAAGCTGACAATCGTTCAAATGTTAGTACTGAAAATAAAATCAAATAGCATGTTAATTTGCATACGTTTATAATATAACTCTTAAGCAAAACATGTAATGGTTTTATTTTGAAGAGTCGTTTACACTGCAAGGAAAACTTTAAACTCTGATAAAGCATATAAACAATACATTTAGTATTTGTATCACAAATCTTTCCTGGTATTCAATCTGTTGTAATGTTTGATGTACTTATTCAATAGCTAAGCAATTTAGAATACTATTTTATATTATCTACGTACAAGTTCAATTTTTTTTTCATATCAAGCTTACACAATACTCTACATAATCGCACAAAACATAAGTTTAAGATTTAGCAACAGTGTGTAATGTATTTATAATATATTACTTTTTTTCATCAGATCTCAGTAATTTCCTAAAATGTTTAAGAATGTAAAAGAATATAAGAACTTTAAGTTTTGTTTACTAATTCTTACCACAAAGGTTTCATGAAGTTTGATATCGTAGTCAAAATTAATATAAAAATTTCATATTTTAACGAGATATTTAAAGTAATTTTGAAATAATTTCATGCTTAATTATAGTAAAAATAATTTTCGCTATGACCATTACATAACATACTCATTCTACTCGATTAGGTAATCAAATCCTTTATATTTTTAGAATTCATGTGTACAACAAATTACAAAGCCTTGTGGATAACAAGTTGTTACACAGCAACCTCCTAACCAATTGCAATTTTACACATCAAAATAAATATTAATTGTTGTTCAAGTACTTTGCATAAATTTTTTTAAATGGATTAAAAATGAAATTCAACAGGTTACTTCAATTCAAATTTTAGGAATATTTTGTGATGCAAAAATATATACAATGCTATAAGAAGCAAATAAACCTTTAAAGTACAGGAAAGATAGCACACATTTTTTTTTTAACTAAAAACACCATATTATGCAAATGAAGAGCTCCAATGCCTTGCAAATGAAACAAATTATTAAGCACGTTAAGCAAAATTTCATCAAATTCACATCTTAAAAGAGACATAAACATATAGTGGAACTCTTTTCTACATATCCGTTAATGTTTGAGAATACTACGCTCAAAATTCATTTGAAATAATTGGAGTGGTAATAGCACAGAAGATTTGAGGAAATATATCGTAATTTATATGTCAGGGATACAATAATATTGCCATAAGACAATTTTTACAATGTGAATTAATTCAGATATATTAGCAGCATACTAAAACGGCATTAAATCTTCATAAAGACATGCCTGAAAAACCACACAAATAGGTCTGTTGTCATTTATTTTATCTGACAGTTATAGTTCCTTCTAACTTTTAATTATAATCTCTGACGCAGGCAGTAATATTGTGTTAAATACTGCTCCAGATTTAAGTACGGCTGCAAATGTAGTTTCAAGATTCTCACAAATAATTACAAACAATAAGAACCACATCGTTCATTTGGACAATTTTGACACATTTCTGCATACAGAATATCTGTATAGTAAAAAAATATATTCCTTAGAAATGCTACGTGAATATCGCATTTCAAACTGCAAGCTACCTAGTAATCAAATATTGTAAAAGAAACAAGGGGATATTCCATGTTGGTGGGTTCTTATTACAATATAGATCTGATAACTACTATTTGTAAAACCAAGAAATGTGTCAATTTATATAAGTATCCCACAAAGCAGCGACTCTTCAAAAATGGGTTGGCACATGTTGATCTAAGTTTCCTGGCAACAAATCAAAAACAAAATACATTTGCTTAAAGTAAATTTATGCTCTATGCCGCAAAAAAACTTTTCTACATTTTATAAACGTTAAGGAAAAATTAGCCGTGAAAAAATAGTTGCGAATTGGAAAAAATATAATTTTTCTTACCTTCTCCCTTCAAAAATGGTCCACCTTAACGCATGCAGGTGCTTAAAATCATAATATGGAAATTCTCAATACAGATTTGATAGTAATCTTATTCTAATAGCCCATAATTTTCTTAAGAAAAAATTGGGAACTATACCATCAAAAAGAAAAATGTTGAACAAAACTGTATTATACATTTATATGCATCACAAAAATTATTTGTATTTAATTTACCTTATAATTGTTAGGGAAATGAGACATGAAGGAATAGTTAAAACAGAAAGCAGAGCAAACGCAAGATTGATAGAAAAAAATACAAACAAAAAAGCAACAAGTGGAGAGGCTTAATAAATTTTTCAATCACACATGGGTATTAGTCACTAAAAGTAAATGGCTTGAAGATGTGCAATATCCCAATATATGTGTAGGACAATTAAACATTTTCAAATTCTGGGACCTTTAAATTACTCTAAACTTAGTTCAATAAAAATAGACCACACTTCTAACATATGTATTTATTCAAAGTTGTACAATTAGTACTTAAGCGTCAAGTGCTGTATATAATTTTAAAAAGGTCTACCCATATGTTCCCTTTTAGTGATCGATAATGAATACTAGCTTAGATCGAAACAATATCAAAGTTTACATTTATTCCCTTTCCGGGGTATATTTAGGTATGGTTGAACAAGGGCATGCATTCCATGACTGCTTTTAAATGTAGTAACATCTTGAATCACATCGGCGGTATTTACAATTGGGTTAATATTATTGTCATCAGTTTCAGTACCAGCACCTCCTTCAGCCATAGAAACTACATGAACAGCTAATTTATGCCTCTGCAGAGCACCATTCGCAATCAATTTCTATAAAGAAAAACACTCTAAAAACAAGTAAACCAAAATTGAAAGCAAACCTGATAAAAATTAATGACATCCTCTTTAGTAAGAGTTCGTAAATAAGCTACTTCTATTTCAGCTCTGCCAAAATGATATTGTTGTGATGTAATTTCTGTCCAAAACTGCTGCGATAGTGCATGTAATTGCTTGGGTTTTTCTAGGCGGTGTGCTGCCAAAGCTTCTTTGTGTCGCTCAAATTCTTCAGTACTTAAATTTTTTAAGTACACCTACAACATTTTAATTAAAAATTTTTAATACTATATTTATAGCTGATTACTAAAGTGTTTTCTAAAAATTCCTCGATTCGTTGATCAACATATGAAGGATGTTTATTCGACTGGACTATAATTCTAAGTCCTTGAACACTATTTGCTTTGCGTATACCACTAAATACAATATAGCCTAATTGTTCCTGAAATTATTCCAAAGTTTAATTAATTGTCAACTATATACATATTTTCTACCTTCGTTCTTAATTTATCAAAACATGATTCTTGAATAATTTGTGCAAACAACTCTAGTAACATGTTATTTTCTTTAGTTTGCAATCCACACTGGTAATACAACTCAACACAGGATGACTTATGCATATCATTTTGTACACTGTAAAGATAATTGCAGTTGTCTTCCAACTGAAGTTCTCGATTTAGCAATAGTTGACGTGGAAGAAGTGCAGTTATGCTTATCTTAGAATTGAGACGACTTTCAACAATATCCACCAAATCCAGAGCTTTCTTTTTGTTGGCATTTCCATGAATTAAACATTCAATATGCATTTTTGACAATACTTGTGGAATGAATGCTTGTAATTTTTCAATTGTCAATTCTGTAAAGATATACAGAACTCAAGACTTTTAAAAAATAATTTTTATTAATTTTAAATGTATGTACAATATTTCGAATATTTCATTGATATTATAAAATTGTAAAATTAACAAAAAATGTTGCATATGAATGTATCTAAACACCAAGAGGCCATCTACATCATTATGGCCCGTGTAGTGTTACAATAACAACTATGCAAAAACCACTATTACAGGAAACATTTTCTTATATCTGAGAAGGAAACAAAACAAAATAATCCCATGAGAAGCTACAACAAAGCTCAAAAATATGCGGCTTCCTTCTGTATTTATAAGTAATTTCATCAACTTTGAAAAACTGCAACGTTACCAAGATAATACTACCTCTGTAAATTGATACCAATTTTACTCATTTGCTTGTAATGCGTGGGTACTTACTACATTTTGAAGTATGCATTTCATAGAAAGCAGAGCAAGCGATATTGGTATTTTTTTATAAGAGTACACAATCATAGTCTTATAATTCTCTACAAATAATTATTCCAATGGAGTAGATCCTGAAACTGAAGTTTCTATATCCATCATCATTAGGTTTTCTGTCCTAGAACTGGTTGGATGCGCATCTCCATTGTTTTTTATTCTAAGCTAACCTACACATTTCCCTGAAATTTTCACAGCCTGCATCTTTCACTATCCGTGTACAAGAATCCAGCGGGTAATTCTTGAAAATGGCCTATGTACATAATTGTGAATTTATATATGTATCTATATGACAGTTGAGGAATTAATGTCAAACAATAAATCTTGTTCGTTCGTTGTAAAAAAGCTACGTAAATTTTGTTGAATCTGAACATGTAAGGTACTCATCATATAGTCTACTTCTCTTGTGTACGGTGCACCTACTCTATTGTAAAGTATTACAGTGTTCTTACAGCAGGTCATTTAATCGCTTACAATAAAAAACAAAGAAAAATATAAAATATTTATTTATTACAAATAAGCATGAAAAACACAAATTATATATACATCAGTCCTCAGTTAAATCACAAATTTAAGAACGAGTTGTGAACACGAAAAAAGTACTGGCTATTTGACTAAGTTTAGAATAATATAACCAAAACATTAATGTGGCATAAATCATTAATTAATGTGATTAATCAAACTAAGGCTGAGCTGAGGAGAGCTTAGTCTTTAGCAAAGACGAAGTTGTAGATAAAATGTATATTATTTCATGGTAATTAATCTCTTTTAGCATATTCTCTATGTTAAGTAGCATGAATTCTTCTAATAAATTTTGGTGGAGGGCAGATCTTAGTCTTGTTTTTATAATCTTTAATTTAGAAAAAGTTCTTTCACAAGAAACTTGTTTTCAAGACAACGTTAATAAATATTTATCAGCAATATACAAATTGCTGTAAGCTACGGACTGCAAGTTGTATTTATGTAAGACAAAAAACAGCAATACATACACCCATCGCATTTGTGAAGTGGAGGTATAGTTTGAGGGTGAAATTTATTCATTTGAAGAACATCCTGATCATTATCACTATCCCTTTGCTCAGAGTCTGAGGATTCTGAGGCCGAGGAATACAATCGTATTATTAAAATATAGTTTTCAAAATTTTCCCAATTTAAAATCTTCGTGGTTTTGTGCAAAACTTAATAATTCTTGCTTTAATATATCTGCTTGTGCCCGTTAGCTACCTGAGTAAAGCCTTTTGCATCTAACCTAGCAGTATCTTTAAAAGTTGCAGAATCAAAGTAAAAAATTCTTTGTAGATTGCATCATGCTTTGAAAATCTAGAATCCAAACTTTGCATTATTTGGTTGATTATGATTTTAAAACATTCAATCTGAAATTATTTCATCCCCCCAATGTATTACCGACATTTCATCTTGGCCAAATTCTCCTGGCATTTTTTCGTCTTTCTCAATCTCGTTACTGAAAATTCAAATTCGACTAAAATATCACAATTAATATTATTATATTAATACTAGTTACAAATTTTTAAACACTATCGACGATGACATTATACTGATCAAACATGGATTTTATATTTTTTCGCACTATCAATAATTATGAAAAGCTTGTTGAAAGGTTAAACCTTTTGTTTGTAAACAATTAGAAGCTGGTGTTACATACTGAAACAGGCGCAAATAAATAAATGATACCTCAATTGTCTCAAATTTAAGAAAATAGTTGATGAACTTTTTGCTTCTGAGCTCATCTTACTGTCAGATTCTTCACTAGTATAGATTTTATGTAAAACAATTAAAAACGTGGAATGTTTCAATTTTCTGATCAGTATAAGAACCTAATAATATTTTTAAAGTCTCTGACTTGCTTCACCATCTTGTAATACAAATCTTTTTTATGCGTTTCAAATTGTTTTTCCTATGATCTCTTTCCAGAGGGCCATTCTTTTACAGGAATCTGACAAAAACAAGATGTACGATTTACTAAGCCACATAAATTTTTACTAGCTAAACAATACTCGGTAGAATCACAAAGAACTAAATTGAGCATGTGTGCATATCACCATGTAAATACTGAGTGTTGATTTCAATTTTTCAAATGCAGTAATAATCCATTGTATTGATCCGAAATATTTGCCGCAACGAATAACTTACAATATTCTCTACTTAGAGATTTATTGTTTTTTTATTTCAGTCAAAGCTAATAACCCTTGACAAACTATATACATATCTACATATTAATGAACACTGTTCTGAGGAAGTAATATCTTACGTTGAGTCCATCTGAAGATACTTTATTTTATAGCTCCTAGGTATTAGTGTATTCATTTAGGATTAGGAACTTTTTTAGAACTCTGCATGGAAAATTCTCCATAGATTACTATAATACACTAATGCCGTGAAAACCATGCCTGGGTGGTGTTCGTACGGTTGTTGATGTCATTGACTTATCTTTGCACTTGCAAGCATGCTGACATGACAGTGCACAAATGGGAACAAGTTCGGTTCCCACCAACGCAAGTGAAAGTGCATGGACCCTGGTTGAAGGAGGTAGACATTGTAGGTGGAATGCAGCATAGCTCAGGGACACTTCAGTACTGTCTGCCGTGAAGAACACTACTTTACCACTTGCGAGTGCTTCATTCTCGTTCCCATCCTCTATAACTTTTCCCTATCGTATCGTTCAGCGAGGCATCACCAGCAGCAACACCAGAAGCAGTTACCATCCACAACAAGGGCAGCAGGAACCTACTCCCAGAGGATGACTTCCGCACTCTAATGGAATTGTGGGGGTAAGTGTTTTAAGACTATTAAATTGCTCGGGGTTTTATCGGAATGCGGAGGTACATTATAACTAAACTGTCTTGCTTCAACAATTTTTCTAGATACTTTATCTTTTATTTCATTTCATGTAATTAAAATTATCCGATTACCTATGATTTTCCTGAAAAAGATAAACTAATCCCCCTCGACCCTTGACCTTCTTCTTTTGCCTCTTTTGGTTTTTGGAATTAGGGTTTTTGTATTATACACTTCTTCAATGTGGTATAGTAAAACAGTATCATATATAGAAAGTAATAATCAACGTTCTAAAAAATTTCCTCGTTTAACACTATAGTCGTTTACGTACAATAAAGTGCTTTTTTCATTCTTATCTCTATATACAATCCCTTGTTTTAAAACAAATAATATCATATCAATTATTATTTTAATAATCAACTTATTGTTGTCAGTTTCAGTTTGTCTTAGTTTTTGAAATTCTAAATCAATATGACATTCTAATATTTAAGCTATTTTGTGAATATAAGTACGCATTAACAGCATTTGTACAAGACATTGAGGATTCGTGCTCCGAAATCTTCTGAAAATATGTCAGAAATCACTAACACCTACTATATTAAAATTAGTTTTAATTTTGCTGAAGACCAAGCATACAGGACAGAATAGCTTTTTTTAATTCCAAAGAGTAAGACAACCAACTTCTTTGAATCCACTCACCATTAGCTAATTTTTTCATGTAAAACTGTGGTTTAAAGGAAGTTGACTATCTTGAGCAAAAGTAGTTTACACAGAGTGCTCCATTAGAAATTCTAATTTTTCAACCATTAATGCGTGTGTTGCCAGAGGTTTAAAATATTTAATTTTGGACACCTAGTGGAAAATTTACTTTCATCTTCATAGTCCGCATCAGAATCTGAACCCAAGTCCACCTCCATTTTTTCTGTCGAAGATGAACCGGATACTAAAGGTTTGGAATCTTCTAGGAATAAAAAAAAGTGGATGCACTGTGGGAGTTACTTGATACCGATTCTAGCTGTGGTTATTTTTCCTCAATCGACATCATTTCATCCTCCAACGTATCCTTAAAATTTTCGTCAGACGGATCATGGATTGATGCTGTTGATAATTTTGAATAAACTTTTACCAAAAAAATAAAGTTCATTATTGGATAAATGATGTAAATGCTTTTATGCATCCAACAATCTTTTTTCCATAACAAACATTACTAAGTCATTGAGATGAAATTTAACATACTTGATATTTATATGGTACTGTTAATAAATAGTAGTTAGAAATAACCGAAAAATTACCAATATAGTATATTATTTTTTAATCCGGCGCCCATGTAAACAAATTTTAAATAACAAAAACTAATAAAACAAAACAGAAACATATGTCAAATTATTATTTCGATAAATCAAAATTAGCCTTACTTACCATTTTTGCTATTACAACACTGCAGATCTGTGGACTGTAGTACCGTCGAAACAAAATAAAACATTACCCACCCTCAACCACACTTAAAGCAGTATCATTGTACTAAACAACAATTAGTAACTTAACTTCTCCAATGAAAAGGACAACAGTACTGAAAAGAATGGTCTTTTTGCACTAATATTTATATAGCATATTTCTATTATAACTTTCCGACAGAAATACCATCGAATTAAGAAAATAATAGATTTAAATTAATGGAACAAATGGATAGATTTTCGATTTAAAATTGCTTTGATTTTCAACTGACTAATACGGTGCCGTTCTCACTTAAATCATACCGCAACATAGAACAGTAAAAGCTTTATCTTCGAATAGATGCCGCATCAATGAAACACATGGGTTAGATACCACATAGAGTGGAGGGCCCTTTGACTTTGAACTACGTTTGAGGAAACACAAGTGGACTATAGTAGAAACCAAACAAGATTGCTTATGACTCATTGTTTGTAATCGTAATGCTTCAATACCATACAAACGTAAGTCCAGCAAGTTTCAGAATTCAACGTGGCCTTGAAATATAACGTTGAAGCAACATTGTCTGATGCATCTTGCTAAAGAGCCAAAGGAATGTGAAAATCATATTTGGATTAGGTTACTGAAGAAAATGTTTCACTACTAGAAAATAACCCAACAGGTACAACAACTGTTAAATATATCCACAATTGGAAAGAAATTATAAACACCAATTGTGATTGTAATTTTAAATGTTTTTTTTTTCGAAACATTTTTAGCGTCAACATGTTACGCCAATAGTTTTGAAAAAAACTGTTCTGCAATACAATAAACTGAGGAAATACAAAATGATAAATGAAAAGAAACCCTAACTTAACCCGGTAAATGTTACCTAACCTTCTAAAACACACGGAAATTTAAAAACTATATGAACCAAAACTAGACACACATTTGCTATTTTTTCATTACAGTATTGAAAGGACGCGCCTTTCTATAGCTATCCTTTTTATAACTGTAGTAGACAAAGTAAGATAATTATATTATAGTTGTATTGTGTGTCATATGCAAGTTTGTTTGGTTGATTGTGTAGCTTAATGTTATCAAAATTCATGTTTTCCTATCTTTTATTGAAGTAAGTAAAAATATTTACTATTTCTTAAATCATCGGTATAGGTACTGCATTTTTTGGCCAACTAAACCGTTTGGTCCACAGGACATTTGCCCAGCTGCCCTGTGGTCTATCCGACACTGGGTCTACTTCTACCTCTCTTTTTCTCTTTTTTCTATTTCTAATATATCTCGCACTATTCCCACATACCTTAGAACCTACCCTATCACATCTCTCCTATTTTTACCGTTTTCCACATATTTCTTTCTTCTACCATTTGTGTACCTCTTTCTTCTTAACTTTGTCTACCCATGGTATCTTCATCATATGCTTGTAGCGCCACATTTCAAAGGCTTGTTTCCTGTCTGCTTATCCTACTGTGACCACTTCAGAGCCGTACAGTGCTGAGCTCCACACATATGCTTTCAGCAATCTTTTCTTCTTCCATATTTCTTGTTTTCGAACATAGTAGTTGCTTTTTCTTGTTAAATACAGCATGACCTTATGCTAGTCTTTGTTTTATATCTTCCGCACATTTCTCATCTTCCGTTATTTACTTTCCTAGGTAGTATAAATCCTTAACATCTTATAAATTCTGGTTTCCTATTTGTATTCTGGTTTTTGACTTATTTTACCCTCCTTTCATTCCAGTACTTTAGTTTTATTTTTGTTAATTTTCATTCCATATATCAGTTAGTACAGTTTCCATTTCACTAAGAGCTGCTTATGACTCTTCTTTGCTAGATGCTAATACTGTAACATGCCTTTTTGCGTGTATTTTAGCATGTTACATCTGTGCTTGGCACTATTAGGATATAAATGCTAATACCTACATTTAAATATAAAATTACTCTCTTTATTATATAATATATTTTCTATAAGAATTTATCTCGTACAATCCTGGATTATTAGTTTTAATCCACAAGTTATTAATTTGTTTACATAGTACAAATAAATATATCTATATGTAATTTTCCTATTGGTCATTTCTGAAGTGTTTATTCTAGAAGCACAACTGGTATGGTTCTAATTCTGTAATATAATTATATGAAATTTTCCTATTGGCTATTTTTGAAGTGCTTATTCCAAAGTCACAACTGGAGTGGTTCTAATGTTGTATTATTGAGAATAATTGCTAGAGATCGTCCATCCCGAAGATGGCCGAAAATAATTTATTAGAAGTGTCAAATTTTCTTTTCTCTGATATCTGTTTGCTTATCTGGCACCGCATTTCTGATTTAACTTTTACCTTTGCCTCATGGTTACCTGGTATGTAAATTTTCTAATTATAAATCCTAAATTGACATTTAAATATATTTCTAGATGTATTATCTAATGGATGAAGAAGTTGTTTCTTCGTTAATCCCATCAAGTATTTATGATGATGGAAAGATATAAACAGATTTAACTTTCCTTTGCGCCTCGTGTTAGTCACTTTTGTAACACAACTGAATTTTCTAGGGTCCTCCGGTCAAGTATTCTCCAGTAAAGTATGTTCCTGTAATGTATGTTCCTGTAACATATGCTTCCCCGGTCAAGTATGTTCCTGTAACATATGTTTCTCTGGTTTATTCTCCGGTCAAATATGCGTCACGGCGACGTGTTTTCTCTCCTTCGGATGTTCCACACGGGAAAGTTGCTTGTCGCACAACCAGATGATGTAAAATAAATAATCATCACAAGTATTTTATATTTCGTTTCCTTCTACTTTACATAATGAATGCTCAGTTATTATCTTATTGAAAAATTTCTACAAGTTTAATTTTATGGAACAGAAGTCTGTTAAGGACAAACATTCGAAGTTGACCACATGTTTCGTTTTGTACCTACACTAGGAGTTCCTCCAACGCAGGATGTTTCAGTTTCCTGGATATTGAAGGATTCCTGTAACTTAAGTAACTTTGTATTAGTTTAGTTACTGGTACTACAGGTAGTATGAAATTTAACTTTTACCTTACCGTTTCTCTGTTAAAATAAAGAGGCCTAACCTCTATTTAAATTTGTCTTTGTCACTACAAATATTTTGTATTGATTATTAATTACCTTTTACTTACCTTAATTGATTTCAAATAGCATTCTCTAATTTATAACCTTATCTTAAATGATTTCAAATATAATTATCTAATATATAACCTAAAAATATGTAAACATTTGAAGCTTCATATGGTGAAAAGGTTTATTACTTGAACTTTCATTTCATGTGCATTTTGTTACATGACGTTATTACAATTAGGATCACTTTTTGATTTACTCTCGCATTAAGTAATATTTTGAGTTTCCAAACAGAGATTACTTACTTTGATTCCTCTATGGAAATTCTCTCGTGTACATTTTGTTAAATATGTGAATTATATCATGTTAAAATATATAGCGATGTCTACTATGTTAATGACACAAGCATATATCTTATACATGCCTTTGGAACTGTAATAACTTGAGTATTAATATACATATTTAGTCAAATTTCTCTTATCGTGTTTTAAGTTTTGTTTCTCTAAGTTATCTTACAGTTGTGATCAACAGGTGTCTTGATATTGAAATTTTAACATTCAGATATTCTCCAAACATTCCCCTTACCCTGATGATTTCAAGTCTCATGCAGCCTCCGAAACCATAAAGGTCGATGCAAGCTGTGCCGAAGTATTTCTTATACTTCGGCGTGCGCTTACTCTTTTTATAACATCGAGAAAAGAGTAAGGTGCAATACCTCAATATCATCTGCAAATCTAAGCATATCAGCACATCAATCGTTTGACCCTGGATAGTAATTCAAATATCTTTCTGCATTTTGACAGTATTCATTGGCTCTTCGATATACAAGTTAAAAATTAATGGAGAAGGGCACATACATGTCTCGCCCCTTTCCTAATTTTTGCTTCTCTACATTCCTGCTCTAATTCTATTACAACTGTTTGCTCTTTGTATAAACTATGTACTATCTGTCTAACCCTATAACTAGTTCCTATATTTTCCAGTATTTCAAACATTTTTCCCATTTTACACTGTCGAATGCTTTATCCAGATCTACAAACCCTATATGAACGCTCTCTACTTTTTCTATTGTTTTCTCCATTATCACCCTTAAAGCTAAAATGGCCTCCCGTGTTCCCCTGTTTAGCATAAACCCAAATTAATCTTCTCCTAATATTTCTTCAGCCTGTTTTTCCATCCATCTTTGTACAATTGTAGTTATTATTTTTGACACGTTTGCTGTTAAACTTATTGCGTGTGAGACTACTAAAACCAAGGTCCCAATACGGTTCGCTTGTAATATGTTAGGCAAGCATTTTTCACAAAATTGCTGTTTAGATGTCATGATATGGATTGATAGTGCTTGGCAGTGGATTAGCTCTTCAACAATAAAAAACCGTTTTTCAAAGGCCGATTTACACGAAAAGAAATTGGAGGCATGTGTAACGTTTTTACTCAAAGGATGATCTTCCACTGTCTATCATAAAGAAGTCACCTCATGAACAACCCCTTACATACTTAAGAGAACTATTAGATAGTGATGGTTTTTCAGAAATAGAAGTAGCAGCATTTACTTGTGTTGATGAAACCATGTATGTAGAAAATGACTGCACAGATATCAAGGGATATTATATCAGTAAATCAAAAACTGTCACAAGTAAGAACAAAAATGATGTCGAATATACGGAGGTTGACTGTAAAATTAAAAACAATAGTGATGCTCAAACACAAAGAGAAGAATTAAAATCTTTCTTTGTTAAAACTGATAGCGACAAAGTGTTTTGCATTGTTTTTTTTTTGTTTGAAATCTATCAGAAGAACAAAGTTTAAAATCGCAAAGTCATCAAACTGCAATTACTGATTTTTCAAGCAAATTAAATCTAAGCAGAATTATGAATATGTACGTATTTAAGTATGTATTAATTTAATTTGAAATTCTTTACATTTGTAATGTAATATATACATAGTTCAAATAAAAATATTTTGTTGAATAAAACATTTTCTATCAAGCAGAAACTTCTCTATAATTGACATCTCTACAGCAGACAAAATTTTTGGTCCCATATGTGTCCATTATAGAGCAATTCTACTATAATTATTTTGCTTTATTTTATTAAAATCAAACATGTTTTTTAAACGTAACATTATTTCGGTAAATGTGTTTTGTGACATTTTATGTGTTTCAAAAAATTAGCATATAAGACCTGGTTTATGTGAATACAAATGGTGTACCAAAACTACATTCTGGGGTTTCTCACGACAAATAAAAATTAATTTATTTTTGTATGTAAGTCCACATTATAGGTATAAGAAATTCTAAATAAAATTTATGGAGATCTTTTCAAATTTGCGCATCTTTTCAATAACAATACCCCAAAAATTGTCAGAAACTTTGCCCAAGATGACAGTAATTAAATAACTGTAGAATTATAACATGTGACAAGTTTCAGTGCTTTTGTGGCTTATCAGACAGATGAAGTATTTTCTTCATAAACTATCAAAATGACTGCAAAACATTCATACATATGAAGAATGATAATTACAGGAATATTATTTATGTTGGTTTAAATATGATGACAAACCTGTTCAGAAATAAATACTATATGTTCGAGCAACTTTATAAGATGGGTAGTTAATTTACATACGTTCAGTAGCAGCTAATAACTCTTGTTTTGTCCATGAATGCTCAGTTAATAACACAGCCAAGTAGTATACAGCATGCTGGTATGGTTGTTCTGCAGCAAAATTTTTCAGTGTCCTAATATACTAAAACAATCCACAATTTATTGACAACTACAAATACTATATTTCACTTACACTTTCTTTAAAGATTTCAAATCGTTTTGGATCGACTTCAAAGTTAGTTAATTTATCAATTATCTTCTTTAACAAAATGTGCTGTTTATCGTTATATCCACCAACTGTTAACTATAATGCAAATAGCATTAAATTAAAAATATAATATTTCATTTTAAAGTTGAAGAAAGTTGTGTTAAAGGCAATTGTGTGGTTGATATATTCACAAAAATTACAATTCAGTTTCCATCATTTAACAGGCAGCATGATATATGTGCATGTTCTAGTTTCTTTCACAGTTCTATATTGCACACATGCATAAAATGTGGATGAAAAACATTATTATGATCGTAATTGATCAAATGACAAATTGATAAAAGTCAACAGAAGCAAACATGAGAACTGGAAGGACATAGCTCTGCTAATTTTAGAGTATAGAGTTAAGTGTAAACAAATAATGGTGACAATTAGTGGTTATAAACAAAACATACGAGATATTCATTACTTAATTTTGTATTATGCACAGAAAGTACATTACTGCCAATTACAAATTTTGATGCTTTTAACCATCGTTTTGATTATTAATTTATGCTGCCACTGAAAAAGAGAAAATTAATTCCTGTCATGTAATGTACATTGAACTCGATCGGTTTTCCGATTTACTACATATATTGATGACGTGTTTTATTTCGCATATTTTCCAGGTCTAATGTTTGCTTCTATGAGCTGTAGCAGGATTTATTTAATTCCTTATAATGAAAAATGTTTGGTAAAGTGTCACCAAAATCATAATACATTCTGATGTGATATATTTAATGAAGAGATCAACCCATATAAACACAAATACACAATTGAATTTAACGATACTGTAACAGCCACAATTAGTTGTGGATATACAAACTCTAATAATATCTTTAAAAAAATATTTATCATCAAAGAATAAATAGTACGAACCTGGATTGTAACAAAAACATAAGAACGTATTTAAATACAAAGTACTTACAATTAGGCCATATTTTGTATTTGATAAACTCCATCTTAAACCGGCAATTTCTGCTGCATACATATATTCGTTTAGAGAATCTCGGAAAAGTTGTACGAACATGTGTGTAAGGTTACAATTTATAGGATCCAAGTAAGCCAAAGGACTACAACAAAATAATTTCATTAACATACACGTGTAGCATCCATATAATACTGCACTTCTATGACACATTTCAAGAATTGAGGAAGTCCCTTATTCAACTCATAGAACGGCTTCACTCTTAACACAGGTTCACAATTGAATAAATCCCCGTGTAATTCTTAAAGTTTTTAATTCGGCACAAAATACAGAAGCTTATAAATGCACAAAATATCTCATTAGAAATTTGACGTTTGAATGTGTACGTTATATTAGATTTTATTAATAGAATTTTGAAATTTTTAGGCATTGAAACTAATATTGTTGACAGAGTATTAAGTATATTTTAAAACTTTGTTTTTCTTCTTATATTAAACATAAATATCAAATTATCGGATGCATATTATCCAACCCCTTCTAGGATTGTTAATTATTGTGATTGGCAAAACCTATGTCTTGCTATATTATTCTAATAATTTACCGCTGAATATAAAGTATACCAATACTAAGAAAAACATAATGCAAAACTACATTCTGTATAGCATCATCTGATTTTCTACAAACAAGAATTTTTTATTTACGTAATTTCGGAAAGAGTATAATGTTGCATAAATATAACCGTGTAAATGTAACAGCAGAAATTATGAGAATAATATAATTAATAGATTTTACAGTTTTGCCACCTCACTGCTTCATATATCTTTGTTATTTCCAGAGGTATAGTCCATTCAAATTAACTTTAGGATGATGTCAAATGCAATAATTAAGTGTTGGCAACCGTATGCAAATAAATACCTAGATTTGCACTTGAAGAATACGGTCATTTAACAAAATAAAGGTTGGCAGTTCTGTACGGTGTTGCCACCAACTCTTCTTGCCAATGGGAATATTCCTATCTCTTTCATTAAATGTATTAAAATTTAAATTAACATTGGCAATGTAGAATTTTATTCAGTTGTAACATCATCCTAAAGTTAAAGCGAATGGACTATATGTTGTTTTGCACCAAAAATAATCATAGTTCAAGGTTCTAATTTGTTGTTGTCACAGTTATGCCAATGGATTTGTAGAAGATGATGAATAAATATTTGCAATCATGGTAAAAATGTAAGTGATGTGTGATTTCAATCATTCATATAACAAGACATAGCACCAATGCTAGATAAAATATTTCAAAGTATATGACTTTGATGATGTTACAAGTTTTTCCGTTCTAAATGAACCTGCACCTTGAAGTTCTAGAATATTAAAATGGGTAGAATGGCTTGCGTGTATCAGTGAGCTAAAGATGCACTCTATAAGTCTAACCAAATTAATGTGGTCTTTACAAAGGAGTCGGCTACAACAGGTTCCCAAATGAGGGGAACAGCTCTTTCAGTACTTGGAGTGGCAGAGACCATAAGGGTCGGTATGGCATTCTAAGACACACTACTGCGATGTGAAAGGCAACGAGAAACCACCATATTACTTCCAACATACACAGCGTATTAAAGATTATTTTTTAAATAATGGCATCCGCTGGGTTAAAAGACTCAAGAGTCCTCAATTTCAATTTCCGAGAGGAGACTACTTCAAAGAATATGATCAGCAAATTTAGAAAAAGAAAACTGCACTTTGACCATGAGAAACTAAAAAATAAAGATACCCACAAAATATTGTAGAGTAAGTCAAACAAATTGTTGAAAGACGTCGAGAAAATTTCTGATACTACGGAAGTAGAAGCAGAATGGAATAACATTTAATCCAGCTTAGACATTGCGGTCAGAGATATTCTAGGTTATGAACAAAGAGAAAATAAAAAACCATGGGCAACAAAAAATATTCTAAATTTAATGGAAGGAGAAAATACAGAAACAGACCAGAGAAAGCATGGAAACAAAGATACAAAGCCCTAAAATGGGAAATTATTTGCTAATGCAGGAAAGCTAAAAAACAATTGATAGAGGGAAAATTCAAAGATGAACACGCTAATATGAAAATTGGAAAACAGACAAAGCATACCTAATAAGTAGAATGGATTTTAGGGTTATAAAGCTGTATAACAAAAATATGAGGTACAAATAGATGGCAAGAATATACAAGGAACATATGCAGCACCGGAATTAGAAGAACTACAACAAGAAACAGATATTAAAAGGATGACAGGATATCCTATACGAGACGAGTTTGAACTACCATTAAAGAGCCTGAAAAATAATAAGGTGCCCAGTAAAGTAAAGTTCAAGCAGAAACACTAAAAGCGACTAGACAACCAGTCGCAGAAGATCTTCCAACTTGTCAACTATATGCATGAGAGGCAAGATATACCCAGAGATTTAAAACGTAATATCATAATCACTATATCAAAAAAAAAAACGTGCAAATATGTTTAGTGCATTTGTTTTATTTGAATACCGTGCCTTTTTCCAATGGGGTTTTGCCAGGGGACTAAGTTCGGGATGTTATGAAGAATAACACATTATGTTACAAGTCCATAATAAATAATACTTTAACAAGTTTCTCGTTCAAGTTATTCCTGCATTTACAGTTATAAGTGATTATCCAAATTTCAGCTTCACCAACGTCCATCATTTACAAGGTTAAGAGTCCACAGCTTTATTTACAAACAGGGTGATCTTTTAGAGGTTCCGTTATACCTTATAAGGTACGGAATTTTTTAAAGAATAATTTGCAACCGTCGATTGAAAAATTTTAAACCAACAATGGCTACATTTTTCAGCAAGATGGTGCGAGTAGCCATACTGCTAAAACTACAAAAAGATGGATACGAAATAATCATATTGAGATATTCTAGATATTCTAGCAGTTGAGATCTTAGTCCTATTAAAAATCCATGGGGTAAAATGAAAAAACAAATTCGAAAACGATGCCCAAGAACAAAAGAGCTGCTTAAAACAACCATCGAGGATATTAGGAACTCAATAGCACCAGAAGAGTGTCAAAACATCTTAAACACTATGAATTCAAAGATTAAGGCTGTAATAGCAGCAAAGGATAATGCAACGAGATATTAAGCCAGGGGTACGAATATTTTTATAGCACATACACACTGACATACACACTGTACGAAATATTTTATTGCTTTGATTGAACCAATATAATTAAATTTAGGAATAAGCTGATATTTTTATGTAATGTGTATCTTTATTTTGTATAAGCCTAATCAACATTCTTTAATAATTTAATATACTAATCACGGTTTGCATAAGATGTGTTTTACTGTGGTACCCAAACAAATATGTAACGAAATCCGCTACGTAAAGTATGAATACATGTGTGCTAAGGCTCGTAATTGTATTACTGATTAACAACAGTAAGAATTCAATTGTAAATGTTAAAGAAAGTTTTTTAAATTGCTGTCTAGATTAGTGTTTATAATTTATTGTAATATTTCAACGCATTCAAATATAAATCTTAAGCTTCTCTATGGTAAGTTCTATCAATAACAACTAATATTTCTTTAATAGTTACAGACTTAAAATTTGAAAGCACCGAACACTTAAAATCAAGAAATATTTTAGTCAGTTCTTTTTTATTTTTATGTTAAGCTGTTTTTATTTTAGTCTTGATTTAGATCACTACAACTCGTTATAACTTTTATATGTAAACACATTTCAAGAACATAAAGTATTTTTTAAATTTACAAATAGATTTAATAGCATGATTGTTTTACAAGGACTTATTACAAAACATTCTGACAAAAGTCTTAATCAGTTTTTCATCTAAGAGCATTTCAAAGAACCAAACTTTCAAACAGTGCGTAAGATACTGAAATTTCTTTTTTTAATTTCAGCGGTAACCAATTCAAACTTTTTATTAAATAGTTATTGAAAACAGTTAATAAATTAAACCAAGCCACAATTATGAAATTCATTTATTTAAATAAACGTTCATAAATACTCCAACCTCCATTCAAAATAAGTTTCCGAGTTAAGTTTTTAACCGACTACTGACAAACAAAAATAAATTCTTAGCTTTTTATTTATTTCAACAGTGCATATATACCATAAATTTAGCGGGCTTGAAGATTTTTTACATACATGAAGTTAATTACAAACTAAAATGTCAAACTTTTACTAAAAGCAAAATTTTAGTACTATACCTGAGAACAACCTTTATCAAGCATTATACCAAGAATTAGTGCAAATTGTAAAAACCAAACTTAAACAACCAACAACAAGAAAGTGTGCTGCAATTCTTGCTTAAGTGATTCAATGAGAGAAGTCTGGAGTGTGATACTATTAAATGAATCAGTTACAATTTTCATGTATCTTACAAGATTATCAAGCAAATTTGGCATAGGATTTTTAGCAGCAAATGTAAAACTCCGAAAAAAGAAAATTCGGGACGAAAAAGAAAAATAAAGAATTTATTCGAAATAAAATTAGGAAAGTTCCACTGGACACAGATCCTATGTTTTAGGTTGTTTGTAGCTATATTGGTAAACCACTAAACACTATTTATAGAGTTCTAAAAGAAAGTATCGTAAAAACATTTTAAATACCCTAAAATCTAACAAAAAGTGCAGAATAAATTTTGTACGAACATGTTAAAACCATTGTTAACAACTTTCGGGAAATGGACCACCATATTGAAGAAAAAAGCTTTTACCTAACAAAAGTGAAAACAATGAGAAAATGCCACATCAACATGCAAAAACAAACAAATCATTAAAGTTATATGCTAAAGTAAGGCAAAAAGGGGTTGCAAGTGGAAACTTGATATATATTTTATACGATTTGTAGTGATATAAATGAAATAATTAAATGAAAAAAGTGTGGAATTTGATTTTCTATTAATTATTTATGCTTTTTTGAATTTAGCCATAACGTCAAATAAAAATAGTTTGCATTAATGTGCATAGATACCAGTAGCGGTACAAACTACATTGCTAAAGAAGAAATTAAATAATTGTCACAAATTTATTTTGGCAAGACTGCAAGCATCCTACTTAATACCAAATACCTTGTAGTTTGTCCAAAATAATAAATAAACTAAAAATTGAAGGTTTTAATAGATTTCTGTGTACAAGCATGATTTATGTATCCAATTTTGAGGTTACATGATTATTTTTTATGCTCTGCTTTTAACACAACTAACACAGGGATGTGGTAGTTCTTGAATGACGTACTTCCAGAAACTAGCTCTCTGAAGTGAACTATAGGTACTATTTTGTTAAGGATTTAGGAACACGTTGCATGGTATGTATGCTTATATGTGTATCTAGATCCTAAAATATTGTTTTTGTAGCCCATGTTTTAATAAATTGTCGGCTTTTTACCCCAGAAGTAGTGCTTGTGAAATATACCTTGACAATCTTTAATTTACTAGACTATTCCAGAATAAAAATTTCGATAGCTAGAATGTTGCACTGAAGTTCGGCTACAAGAAATGAATTAATTTTAGGTCTTAGCTGTTTGGTGTATTCGCCCCGATGGTCCCACACACTATGATAATAATTATTGACTAATTTGTGGAAGTAATAGTGAATCTCTTTTTTGAAGGCATGTCAAAAGTCGGTTTCTTTGTTACTTTTAGAAATATTTTTGTCGTGCTTATTATAAATGCAGTGTTTATAATAATTTATTAATAATTACCTGTTTCCCAAGAGTTTTATGTACTATTTTCTATTAAAGGTCATGAAATTAAGTTATATATATATATATATATATATATATATATATATATATATATATATATATATTTACATACAGTAACCATATTTAAGTTCTAAAGACAACAAACTTATTTTAATTGTGCATTTCAAAACATTATAATGGTATACAAACAATAGTAGATATTTGGTTTATTAAATGAAATTACAATTCTAATTACAGGAGTGTAACATTTCCTTAAATCCAATACAAATATTTCAATAAAATACACTCTTCTAGTGTCACTATGGTGATATTATATCATAGTAACAAAATCGTTAGGTTAATCTCTACAACTCTCCTCATCAATGTCTATACTCTAATAATTTGCAAACAATTGTCTTTTGACACAGCGTGTTACTTTCGTTCTGATTGTGCGTTTATCTACTGATAACCATGACCAGATGGGCCTGGTCTAGGAGAAGAAAAAGTTTGTTTGTGTAAGAAAATCATCGTTGGCATGGTGCACTTTGCAGAGTGTTGTTAACAGACAGATGTAAATGAACTTGAAGGCGACTGGCAGTGCATTTTCATAGCCATGGTGATTGATTCTGATGAAACTTCATTAAGCATGCATTTTTCGAATGTCTTGTAACTTTCAAGTAACATGGAATTTCGAAATAGCATGCAACTAGTGTGAGGCGTAAATTGTAGGTTAAGCTGGTTTTATTTCAAGAATTAAAATTTAACTTTAATGCTGTATCAAATTTGGAATGAGGCTGTTTTTGGTTAGAAAATAAGGTTGAAGTAAGAATCTGCTTTTATTTCAAGAATTAAAATTCAACTTGAATGTTGTATCAAATCTGGTTTTGAGGTTAGATGTCTGGTGTACAATTGGAATGCTTGGGTTAAATTCTACAGACTATTAGGATGAACTTCTTGGTGCATCGGTGATCTTGGTAGATTCAACTTATGCTATTTGGTAAGAACGTTCCACATTTTTTCCTTTGTTCTCTGTATTTTGAACTTTGATAAAAGTTTTGTATTGGTGATAAATTTTATGTCCATAAAGGTCTATGTATCTACCTCCTTAAGTAGAATCTTTAATAATCATAACTTAAATTTTTTATACTGCAAATTAAATACAAAAAATAATTTTTATGTTAAAGTATAAATAACTTGTTATTTGTGCTATTTGGTGCGATAATAAAAGTTTGTGTTTTCAATTTGTACTATGTACTCATGAAATAATTTCAAAGTTAGGAATAATTTTGAATGTAGTTTAAAGTGGTGACATTTTCATATCATTTGTAATAATTTCAATTGTAAAGTCGCTCGCAGTACTGCCAACGATAAGTAAAATAATTACATGTACAGTAATTCACAAACATTTTAACATTAAATTTTCTGATTCATTAATTCTTGGTTGGTTCAAGATACATCACTACTGATAATTTTATAGAAACTATAGCTCCACAATTTGCTGTAAATACTTTGTGATAATTTTGAAAGAAACCAAAGAGAAGATAAATTTATGTTTAACCTAAAGTTTTATTTTACTTAACTTTAAAAAAAGATATTACAAACTTTTACTGAAAATATGAGAATTAACACCAAGTTCATAGGTGCTTCATTTTCTGATTATTGTTAGTAGGTGTCTGCCAGCAGAGCTAGTCAAGGCATATTCATTGGGGCATTTGTTAATCAAGAAAAGGACCACTGGTAAGGTGTTTTGATAGGGTTTTGGGAAATTAAATCCTGGTTGTGTATATAGGTCTAAAGAGCCAGTATCGCAGCAATATATATAGAAATAATAGGTAGTTATTATGCAGTTTGTCTTTTAACCACGTCTACATTCGTAATAATTCTAACCTGTTATTACGAAGAAACACATAATAACTTAATAGATTCCGTGCAGCAAACTAAGCGGAAAAGTTTATTAGAAAAGATACATAATTCCAACAGTTTTACTTTTATGAAACTATGCTTGAACGGATAAATGTGCAAAAATAGTCTTGAGATAAAGTTTTACTGTTAACAATGTTTTACTAAAAAGAAACTATACTCGAACAGGAACATGTACAAAAATGATGTTGAAGTATGATTACTGTTAGGAATATTATACTACTAAGAAATTATAATCAAACAGGTACATGTACGAAAATAGTGTTGAGGTAAAGTTTGTCGTTAGTAATTTTTTATTACTAAGATAAAATATATGCATGGTGCATGTCCAAATATAGTGTTGAGATTATGTTACTTTATTATTAACAAAAAATACCCAAACGGATACATGTGTGTAAATTGTGCATAAAAAGGTTACAATTAGGAATGTTTTACCTCTAGGAATATACTCAAACGGACACATGTACTAATATAATGTTGAGGTTATATTATCGTTTAGAATGTTTTACTACTAAAAACAAAACCCAAACATCTGCATGTGCAAAACGTGTAGGGTTAGGTTAGATTAGTTTAAGTTATGTTAGGGTAGATGCGGCAAGCACTTATTGATAATATAAAGGTTGATTGTAGCTATTGTAAGAACCTTATATTACTATTAATTCAGGGTCTACTGTCTCACACAAAAACAAAGATCCAAGATTTACAAATGGAATGTAACAAGAAGTTAAAACCCATACTTTCTACTCATACTTGAAAAATTGTTTTTCAACTTCTCACATTATAATAAATTAAAATTACATGGACGAATTGCCAGATGTCTTTACACAAAATGACGTTCCCCTAAGATTTAAAATGCAGAAACCACATTTTCCTGTGGAAATCTTCCACATAAACTCGTCGATATAATCTTGAAACATTGAGAATTTAATACAGAAAAAGTCTAAAAAATTCTTTCGAATTTAAAATGCTTCTATCTGGTAGTAATTTCGACTGCAGCAACAAACGTAAGATCGCAACAAATGACCCTGTTGCAAATCCCCAACAAATGAAGGAAGCACGATCGTGCTGGAAGAATGAATACAATTCCGTGTAACATTATGTTCATTTCAATACGATAGGTATTTAAGAAATGCACATCGATAAGGAAAATAAACGAAATAAATGAAACATAAGAATCATGAAGGTATAAGTTGCTTCTGTCAAAAAAATGACACAAGTACTAAGGATCTTTATAGGCAATAGATAGTCGGAGAAAAGTGTGCTACGTTTATTACAACAGATTTGACGTATGGTAAGAAAAGGAAACACCT
The DNA here is from genome assembly GCA_036346225.1 of Platerodrilus igneus. NCBI lineage: Eukaryota > Metazoa > Arthropoda > Insecta > Coleoptera > Lycidae > Platerodrilus > Platerodrilus igneus. The sequence goes on along the minus strand of JARFIW010000507.1, from coordinate 3,823,236 downwards.
ATAACGTTTCTAGTCATCGAGTAATATACACGTACTCATATTGTGTTGTATAATTATAGTAAACACCTTTAGGGTGTATTGACATGAAATGACAGACTTCATTTATGCAGTTGGTAAATACCTGAATCAAACTAATAAATCAAAGCCTACTTATGGTGCATAATACATTGTGACTGTGCACTTCATGATTAGGTGCATTCAATAACTTCTGATTTACTTCTTAATATCTGAATAATCTGCTTTTTTTAAATTGGATTAAAGAAAATACATCATCTTCGTCTTATTCTGTTTTTCTTTTTTGACTTTCCCAGTTTTTCTAACCGGCTCCAAAGCTATATCCTTGGTTGCTGTAATGCGAGGAATACTGCCACAAAACATTGTTTGAACAGAGAACACAATTTAAACAGCAAGACAAGAACTTATTTGAAATTAGCTCATGTTTATCATGTAACTAAATTAAGAGAACAATAGTTATAATAAATATATACATTATTTATGTGGAGTGCGTATTGTACTAATTTTCAAGGGATAACAATTTCTGCTACTAACAAAAAATTTTTCTATTCTTCGATAGATGGGCAGTCTGGAACAAATTAAAATTCTTAAATCAAGCGCTTGTTTCAGAAGGAAGAGAGTATAACAATTATCAATAAAATCGGTGCATAATAATCACATATCAAGCAATAATTACACCATTTTTTAATCTTTATTAATCTAATTTATTTATTTAAAAATATGGCACTACAGAAACATCGTTTCCAACTGACCACCTTTAACTAAAAATAAAAATATAATAACATAACAACATAATAATATAACAATATGATATAATAAAACAGACAATAGAGCAATAATCCCAAATATTGCAGGCCCCTTTCTTTCTAAGGGATCATGCAATCTTCTTCACTGTACTCAAATTTAAACTAAACAAATCAATTCCTCAAAAATGTTTATTATAGTTAACCAATAGCTTATCTGATATGTGGTAGGTGCCATAGTTAGTTCGGTGTTGCCTTTCTTGAAATAAACGTACCATACGTGTGTTATGCTGCGGTATTTGAAGCAATACCTCAGCAACTAAGGATTCACAAATTACAAGACCATTGACAAGCTTGAACAAGAATATCAGCATAGCATTAAGTCTTCTCTGATGCAAAGTAGTCATGCCACACAATTGCAATCTGGTACTTGCTGTAAAAGCGTCATGTGTAAGCAAAGTTTCCACAAGAGGTACTTACTGAATTTATTTTGAATACGCTCTAGTCTCGTAGAATGAGAAATATAAATAGAAGACCAAAAAATACTATTGTATTCAAGGATAGTAAGTACTAAACCATTATACAAAGCTTTGATTGCAGTAACATCTGAAAAATGTTTTGTGTACCTTTTGATGAAGCCCAACATCCTGAAAGCTTTAATATTAATGTTGTCAATGTGGCAGCTGAAAGCTAACTTCGAATCATATGTTACACCCAAATCATTAATAGTGGAAACAGATTCTAAAACCTGGGATTTACAAACATACTCATAAACAATCGGCTCTCCGCATCTGTAATATCTCATAACTTTGCATTTACTGATATTTAAGCACAGCTTTTTCATGTCACACCATCGAACAAGGTTATTGATATCGTTTTGGGTCATGATACAGTCTAGTGTAGATATCCAACAGCTGCAAAGAGTTTGAGGTCATCTGCATACAACAGGAACTTAGTGTTACGTAGTATTTTGGATATGTCGTTTATGAAAAGGCTAAATAAAATGGGACCACAATGAGACCCCTGAGGAACTCCGGAAATATCATTTGAACCTGCCCCACCAATAACAACTTTTTGAACTCGTCCAACTAGATAAGAACTTATCCATTTAAGGTAATTGCTATGTATTCCCAATAAATGTAATTGGGAACATAATAATTCATGACACACACTATCAAATGCCTTCTGGATATCTGTGTATATCACATCTATTTGCTTGCCACTTTCAAGTGACGAAATTAGAAAATTCTGATAGACTGCCAAGTTAGTACAAGTAGAGCGGCCCTTAAAGAATCCATGTTGTTCTTCAACGATGCAATTTTTAAAGGTATCAAAAATTTCATCAGAAATAATAGCTTTCATTAACTTAGGAATAGTGGATAATAGTGATATTCCTCTATAATCATCTATTTCGTCTTTTTTACCAGACTTAAAGATCGGGAACGACTGCAATTTTCCAAGTTGATAAAAATTCCCCCACATCGAAAGATTTTTGAAAAAGTTGTAATAATGGTTTACAAAGCGATTCTGCACAATTCTTCAATAGAAGTGGAGGAATACCATCAAGTCCCGCTTTTTTATTCACATCAAGTTCAGATATCTTCTATGAAACGACAAATTTACAGTACTCTTACTATAATGTAAGTGTGAGGTACCATGAGGAATATTTTTGTGGGTTGTGTAGCATGCTTGAAAATGTTTGGCAAATCCGTTAGCAATGTCAACCGGATTGTCATACTGATTAGTGTTTAATTCCATCCTAGCGAGAATACCAGACTCTTTACGAATGCCATTGACATAAGACCAGAAATGTTGCATATTCGAAGAGACCCCACTTTCAATATTTGACACATACAAAAAATATGACAAGTCGATCAGATTCTTGCATGTCGCACGAGCCGCAGAGTAATTCTGATAGTCAGTAGATGATCCAGTTTGCTTAAATTTTTTATAAAGCCTATTCTTTTGGTTAATGCATCTTTTAGTGTCAAGATTATACCATCTAGGATATTTATTAACAAATATTCTTTTTAGTGGAACAAACTGCTTTATACCACCAAAAAGAGCTTCATTAAATTTGTCACAAGCCTCATCTATGTTATTTATATCATTAATAAAGCTCCAATCATAACTTTTGTAAAAGTCATTTAGTGCATAATTTCCATTCTCAAGATAGTATACTGCATCTTCAGAGGTGTTAATAGTATCCTTTACTTTCACCGACTTAAATAAAAACTCAAGAGCAGGATGCTGCTTATCAATATTTACTAATGAAGAAATAGATTAAATAATCTTCACATCATCAAGCTGATCTGTAAAAATTAGGTCTAAAATTCTACTATTATTGTTTCTTATATAATTATGTTGTTGAAATACCAAAAAAAAAAACAATTCCAAGACTTCTTCCCCAGCATTGTTGTGAAAATTTCCCAGCATGAGAATCCCATCTTCCAAAATCCAGATAATTTCAGGAAGATTAAAATCACCCAATATTATAAAAGTAACCTCAGGAAACTGATCCTTTAAATGTTCAGTCGATTCGGCAAGATGTTTGTAAATCTCAGAGGAGCTATTTGGGGCAATATAGACCACACCCAACATATATATTGTACTGTATCATACTTGATGTGCACCCACAATTCATCTATTGAGGACCGAGAAGAGGATTTAACAATCTTAGTTGGATAAGAGGCTAAAGTAGCAATAAGCACACCACCACCTCTGTTACAACTTTGATTGGCATAATTACGATCTTGACGAAATACCACATAACTGTTATTAAAAAGTAGCCGTATACATACTTTAGCTGTATGATCAAAGCCATGACATCTATAACATCTGCATAGATTAACATATTCGAAAACGGAACAGACTGAGAAATCTATACAAAGTGCACCATTGCTCATAATATTAGTATAAGTGGACGGATCAGTTGTATTATTACCATAAATTGGTTAATCATTATTTTAAATGTGACCACTCTGATTTCTGCATCATCACTCACAAAATTATTTAGGGTTAATAATTACTTTATACAAGATTTTCATGACTGATCTCTTCTTGTATTCCTATAATCTTGATATGAAGTTTAAGCTTACTGGGAACCCTTATATTATATGCATCTCTTAGCTTCATTTTAGATTCTGTATTAAGAATATTTAGATCCTCTTTAGTAGTACAATTTATAAGTATGCCCCCACTGTTCATATTTTTAATTTTAGAGATAGCTATTCCCAAGTCTCTAACATTGATGCTTTTTTTCACTTCACTCATGGTTTTTATAGATTCCTGCTGAGTTTTAGGTTTAATGATAAGAACATTTTCATCAGATTTACCAATATTAGCATATGTTTGTTTACTGCAATCTATGTCCTTTATTTGCTGTACCTGTGAAAATTCTTGATGATTCAATAACAATTGTTGCACTTTATCTTGCAGGAGTTTAATAATAACTTCCTTATCATTGATAATGACATTTTTTGTACAATTAATTTTTTAAGTAAATTGATCTGTGTATTCAATACTTCACTTTGTTGAGATTTATAGGTTACTTTTTCATCACAACAGATAACGTTATTATTTCCAATACTTTTAATGTTTTTATTACTATCTACACAGCTTTGGTGATAAGGTGAATAACAGTTGATACAAATTAATGTATTACATGCTTTAGTTTTGCAACATTTATAAACTTTTTCAAGAGACATATCATCAGACACGACAACATCAGCAGCCATCTTGAATAATGATTGACAGCTAAATACTAATTGTCCTTACTTTCAGATATATGAGATTGGTCATCACTTTCTCTGTAAATATTAATTATTAATTCAGAAGGTTCAACTTATGTATTCTTCTTCTTATTTTTGTTACGTAATTAGAGATGTTTTGCCACTCCTGCACACCAATATCACTATACTTCTCAACAGACAATGTCCACATATTATCCAACTGAAACATCATGTTGTTTACTGCCACGTGATTTTTCTCGAGTTTAGTTCAGATGATAAGCATAAAACCGAGCTTATCAATAAAATAAACCTTACTTCTTGGCTTATGCATTTGTATTTTAGCTGTAACATTTGAGCATTATTAGAAATAAAAATCCGATTAGAAAGGGGGAAAAAGTAATTTAAAATGGACAATTTATTATTGAAACATCGTGTATAATTTTGATTTCAGTATAATAGTATTTAATAAGCTAATTGCAATAAATAGTTCTATAATAGTTATTTAATGAACTAGTTGGTTAATGAAGACGATTAATAATCAAACTGTTTAAAGCACGAACAAGCGAAGCGAGTGAGTGCTTTAATAGTTGAGATTATTAATCGCCTATTAACAAACGAGTTGATTACAACATTTTTTCGTCAACCGCAAGTACAATAAAATTTACTTTTCCACAAAGATCGTCAGAATACAATAATGTCAACTTCATAAGGAAAGGAAAACTAGTCACCACTGAAATATATGACATGCGAATTTAACAACAAGGATGTGTATCCGTATGTCTGGTTGAGATTATACCTCTATTAAAACATCAAAACGTCAAAGTCACAAAAAGAGTTACTTAATGAAAAAGAGTGCATTAATGATGTCCATTAATGCATCCTTTTTAAAACAAAATCATTTGTTAATATTGACATTAATAAACGGTTGACGAGAAAAAATCTTAAACTTAGAAATCACAAAAGTAAATAAAACTTCAATTCATTAATTATCTTAAACACCACCAAAAAAGGAAAACAAATTTCAATACATCGTAACACATTAAAAAAGCTTTTGTACATTAAAAATATTCCATTTAATAGTTCACCTACATAATTACAGCTGGTTACAATTAATGCAGAATATAAAAATCGAATTTTACAAAGTAACACAAAAGAAAAACCACGAGTTCATGACACCCACAAAGATTAGATTACAAATTGCCATCACCATACAGGACGGTGTATTCATTAATGTCACCGTTACGTAAGGTTAGCAAAAGAAATTATGACTCAGGCATCCTACACAGGTTAGGTATATATTAATAGTATACCCCTCTGAGGTAGAAAAGTGGCGATAATGACATTGCTAGGTAGTCACTTGAACAAAATGAGTTCAATTTCTTAAAGCTATTAACAAGAACATATGGGGGTTTAAACGAAAAGTAAAGATTTGATTTATCATAAACGCCCCCATTGATCTTGGAATAATAAATGAGGGTCTATGTGATTGATCACAGATTTTTGATATAATCTGCAAATCTGAGAAGATTGAAATGGTTTGTTTCCCAACAAGATAGTTTTAAAATTCAAGGTCACAAAGGAATTCATGGTGACTTTCAGATAAAACTGTAAGGTAAAACTGTTGTAAAATTAGATGTGTAATTTGAACTGCATTTGTGATTATAGGTTATAAAGTACTGACCAATGTGCAGTGTTACATTATTAGGAATATAAGGTTGGACATTATGAATGTAATGGTAATTAATTAAGATATTTAACCCAAAAGGTTAGTTGCATTAATAATGAACTGATAATGAATTTTACCATTTTTGTTTATTTAATATATTTTGTTATATGAATATCTCTAGGTCAGTAACCCAAATATTAATGTAAGTGCATTTAAAAATTGATTTATGCCAATTTGTTTATAGAAATGCTCAAATAATGTTATTTTAGAATAGATTTAAGAAGGTGAGTTGAGAGTGATTTTATTTGTTCAAAAAACGGGTAATGATTTTAAAGGAAACTCATTTCACCAAGAGAATACCCTGTAATTAACAATTCCCTGGTTTACACGTCGGCCAAAGGAAATCCTATTAACCCAGACCTAGTTGGCACCCTTTAAACGTGACGGATTGAAAACCTAACAGTGCTAGTAATAACGTAGCTTAAAAACGCACCCAAGTAAACTTCAGATCATTACTCAATTTTGTTCAATTTCTGCCATTTGTTGCTATAGGAATCCACTCCTGCACCAGTGTAGTTGGCCTGTGCATCCTTATTTTGTTACGGGATTCCCATCCTTTCTGGGCAATTCCAAATTTAAAAACTTAATGCTTCAATCCATCATATAGCATAAAGCTCTCTTTAAGCACTTTTGGTATTTTGTTTTACAGGAAAAATTACTGTATGTACTGTTAATAACTAATGCAAAACTTGCCCTTAGATTAAAAATTATTTTTTCTTTCAACCACTTCTGCATAATTCATATGGATCATTTCATTGTGGTATTTTCCAGTTTTATAATCTCGTATATACACTAAAATGGAGTTCAAATAAAACTGATAATATTACTAGCATGAAGAATTATAGCCTATGTGCTGAAGACGTAGTTCTATACAATCATTCCATGATTTGATATCCTGTGAAAACAGTACAATGAATTTCATTGGTATAAATGGTATTTTACCTTCTATAGTTTGTGTAATTTCTAAACCAATGTGTGTCTACTATGTATTCCTGGTATTGTTTTCATTTTCCACCTTGCATGATCTTATATTCAAAAATTAATAAATTTGCCAGATATTCTAGACCCTAATTTGACACCTATAGCGATTTTTGGTGGTCTGCTCTAAATTGCACAATGGTGCTTTATTTATCTAAAAAATACTATTTGAAGGTTTGTTGCTCCATATTATTATAATTAAGTAAATTAAAGTTAAAAGCATACATTTATGTATTACCACAACTTCAAAACCAATAATAGTTTGTGACAGAATAATTTTTACTGTACGCACTGCTATGTTTAGCATACCGCTTACTAGTCAGCTCACACCTAGAAACATCTTATGCTTTTATAATGTAGGTAAAATGCTCACTTCTATTAAATTGTGACTATAAAGAATACCTGCATAGATTACACATATAACTACGTTTAAATATAGGTTAAAGCATAGATACTGGTGCTTACCAAAATTAAACATTAAGGCTAACCAATTCCGTAACTGAGCTATATATAGTTAATCATTTGGCATAATTAGATGTGCTTATTTTTGATATTTTTATAATAAAACCTTATTTATAGTAATTTCTACAACAAGGAGAACACACATTCAATACTTTCTAATGCGACTTGAGTTGTTTTTGATTTTATCAATAGATTTATCCAGTGCATTCTATGGATTTATAATGTGGAATGCGCATTTATGAGCCTTTTAATTCAATACATTTAACTTCCAAAACAATTAATTTATTTCGATGGATTTTTAACGAGGTATTTTATTAATTTAATTAATTAATTAATCAATTTAATTAATTAATTAATTAATTTTATCTTTAATAGCATAATTTTATTGTAATAAAATCAACTACAAGTCGTTTTTGTTCTATACTCTGTCATATTATTTTATATATTGGAGAACTTAATTCAGCAAGCGTGTATTCAGTAGGATTTAAAAGTTCAAGTATCTAGTTTAAAATCAAATACTGCTTCTGGTACAATTATTATACTCCACATATTGTAGAGTACTTATGTTGATTTTCCTAATAGCAAATGTCATAGCATACACAAAAAATTAATCATTCATCCTACATTATCTGTCGTTTCAATATTCACCTCAAATTAATCAAAGATTAAAATCCTAAAATTTAACTTACCTCACAAAATCAAACATAATATTGGCTTTAGGCAATAAAAATTTATCATCTTGTTTGAACCAGACTCTAGTCAATGATGTATCTTGTACTATTACCGGATGCTCAGTAATCTATATGAAAAAAATGATTAAATACAGAATACCAAAACAATATCACATACATCTTTATCAAGAGGATGTAAATCAAAATTTGTTGGAATAAAATCATTCTTTTCAGGTAAATCTAAATTTGTACAAAGTCCAGCATTTGACCATTGCTATATAAAGTAGTAGTAACAAAATTTAATTATCTACAAAAATGTATCAAAAACTCACAAACAATAGATCATCTGGAATTTTAGACATTTTGTACTCGGTTCCATACCACGGCTCCTTTTCGTTAACTTCTTCTTGAAATTTTTTGGCTATAACAGCTATTCTGATGGTAAATACAATATAAAAAAAAAATCAAATACGAAAAGATTAAATACAATACCTAACTTTATCTGGAACAAAATCATTAAGTAACTTCTCAATAATATCTGGTCTCCACTCGGTTAAGGCATAATCAACACTCAAAACTTCTTCTAATGGATATTCCTAAACAAATAATAAAAAATTATAACCATTTACGTATTATTTGGAAGTTACATTTATGTGATGCACAAGGCCCGAAATATAACTTCCAGGTGATTCTTTATCTTTAAACCTAAATATCATAGATTTAATATCTCGTTGTTCATCCTGAATCCATTTCAGAGGCCCTTTTTCTTTTAACATATTAAAATACTAAAAATTATAAATGATATTACTTACAATGAATAGAAACAAATATCATACCTGAAAAGATAATTTAATAATATCATCTGTATGTAATATACCTTCTTCTGTAAGGTCAACTGATATTCCAAAAAAGCCAACACCACGGAAAGGTTCTCTACCACCAGCAACTAAATTATTTGACCAACCTCGTGCCTTTAAAGTAGATAAAAGACTACCAGGTCCTTCGTGGCCAATTAGATGACTAATATATCCTCCAGGCTAAAATTAAATGCTCAGATTACTCAAGAATCAAAAAATTATTTTACTTGCTGAAGAATAAGAATCAAATAATTTTGTCTGGTATTAGGAAAGTAGTTCGAGCATAGTGAATGAAAATTAAATCATTGGTTATTTTACAAGGAGAAAAGCCAATGACTGGTTTTGTTGTGGTTGCAACTAATCATATTCGTGGATTTCTCTCTAAAAAAAACAACCAACAAAGTTCTTGAATTATAGACGTATCATGGTAACAAAACATTTCCTATCCGCCCTCTATACTTGAATTCAAGCAACTAACTATCGGCGACTTCTTCAAATTGCTGTCATGATCGGAAAAATGGCATTGCCAAACACAATTTAGTAACTAATATTGTTTGCTAGAGGAAAGCTGTTGTGGATGTAGTAATTGCTATTTGAAAGATTGTTGTTAATGAATATTCCGCATCATTATAAATCTGATGTCTGATTTTAACATCATTTCGTAAACATATGATGCTGCAAACCAGAGTAAATTAGAAAAAGATTTTAGAAAAAGCTCAAATTATGTAAATATCATTTTTATAAAAAAGCGCATTTGTTAAAACCCTCGATATATGATATATAAATGCATAAAAACACGCGATCGAAAGAATTTTCATTCTTAATGACGAAGAAACATTGTTTTTAGATAAGTATAATGGTATATGCCATATACGTAGAAAGAGTTTTTTTTTTCAAAGAATCTCATCTACATTTTTGTTATAAAGTATTCAATAACGTAAATGCGTAATTATTATAAAGAGCTGATAAGGAAGAATATTTTTTTAATTTTACGTTTTCACCAAGAGTTGTTGCCGAACCAGGTTTATTTCAGCGTGTAGTTACATGTGAAGGAGCAAGCATGTCACAATATCATAGCTTTTCCTAACTTCCATGGTACTAAACTAATTCATCTGGCCTTTTGCCATCATCTCTGAATAAATAATAAGATTCAAGAATAGAAGTAGTATCGGCAGAGACCAGCGCTTGTGTAATTAATCGCTTACATGTTAATGACCTATATGGTGACCTGCGCTAAAACAGCAACTACATCCATGAATGGCCGATTCATTTACTTCAGTCTCACAAATGCACGTACGTAGTGTGCATAATTTTGCAGCTAATATAAGTCAAATAGCTATCCTAAAAAACTTATGCAATAAAAGTTCCCAAAGAACCAGACGGTAGGACATTTAACCAAATACCAGGATATTTAATAATAATATGTCGTTATTTATCAGTATTTCATTACAATACACGAAATGTTATATGATTTTTCTGAAGACGAAGTTCAGTAGGGCATATTAAAATGTAGCACTTATCTGCCACTTAACCTCATTTTAAAGTAACTGCAAAAATAAGTGCCCTATGAATATGATTTGACGCAGATTCAAACATTTTTGGAAGAAATATTCAACAAAAGTTTAACCCATTCCTTTTGGATGGTTTTTTATGTGTTATATTAATTCTTTTTTCTCAGACAAGTAATTCTGTTTCAAAGTGTATAGTGTCACTCGAAATGTGTTCAAAAATATGTATAGCAAATGAACTGATAAATTAAGCCCTTCAAAAAATCATTTAGTGTTTTAAACATGCTCAAAGGATGCCACTTTGCTTCTGCACACCTTAGTTTATCAAAACGAAGAAAAAAATCTTTAAAATGCAGATAGCCTGATAAATGAACACACTGGTAAAAATAAAGAAAACATACCTTAAAGCATCTATAAAATCAACATCTTTTTACACAAAGTAGATAAACTTTTTAAAACATTACTAACAAAGTACTAAACATTTGCTTGCTTTTCAAAGCTCTTATAAAATTCGACTTTCTAAAAAAAACTTTGGTAGGAGAATGTGTTAAGCGCTAGAAAGTTAAAACCTTGGTCATGTCTATTTGATAATTTGTTTTAAAACCTTGTCTAGAACAACTTGGGACTGGTCATTGTAAGAATTTAAAACAAGTTCAATTTAGTGATAGGGACTTGGGATGTAAGGTCATTACTTAGAGTAGATAAGTTAACGAATTTATTAGTCGAAACGAGAAAAGGAAAGCTGGACATTTTAGGTGTTAGTGAGGTGAGATGGCCAGATAGTAATGACTTTTAGAAAGATAATTATAGAATAATTACAACTTCTTCAACTAATGGACACGCAGGGGTAGGAATAGTGTTTGGTAAAAGATTAGGACGTAAAGTTAAAGAGTACTTACAATTTAGTGATAGAATAATTATGGTTAGATTGAGTACAAAACCCACATACACTGTTTTAGTACAGGTTTACATGCCAACAACTCAGTACGGGGATGAGGAAGTAGAAAAGGTTTACGAGGATATAAATAGTATAGTGAGAAAAGTAAAGGGAGATGAGAATTTAATAGTTATAGGCGATTTTAATGGGTCAGTGGGAGAAGGTAGTGAGGGAGAAATGGTAGGAAAATTTGGGTATGGTAGACGAAATGATAGAGGAGAAAGATTAGTTGAGTTTGGCCAGAAACATAGATTAGTAACTGTAAACACCCTATTCGAACAACATGTTAGAAGAAGATATACCTGGAAAGCGCCAGGTGATAGGACTAGACACCAAATAGATTATAGTTAAGTTAAACAAAGATTTAGAAACCAAGTTAAAAACGTCGCAGTTATACAGGGGCTGACATAGATAGCGATCATAACTTGGTTAAAATGAAGTGTAAGCTAAAATTCAAAAAATTGAGAAAGGTTAAAAGAGAGGGATGGGATCTAGGTAAGCTTAATGATAGTGAGGTAAAAGAGGAATATAAACAAGTATTATATAATAAGATCAAAGAGATAGCTATAGGAGGGAACGTAGAAAATAGATGGAAAGAAATAAAAAGGACTGTACATGATACAGCAACGCAAACTATAGGTAAGAAAAAATAGAAGCGAAAAAACCCTGGGTAACAAAAGAGATGTTAGATTTAATAGAGAATAGCAGAAAGCTTAAACCTTTCAGAGAATTGGATACTGAAAGTAAGCAAAAATATAATAGAGTTAGAATTAAGATAGTACATGAGTGTAGCAAAGCTAGAAATAAATGGATGGAGGAGAATTGTAAGGGAATACAAGGTGATTTGAGAGTAGCTAAGACAGACAGGGCTTACAGGGCAGTTAAAAAGTTTTTCGGGGAAAGATAGGAAAAAATATAATGGTGTTAAAGATGAGAATAATAAGCTTCTAATAAATAAAGTTGAGATAGCAGATAGATGAAAAAGATATTTAGAAGATTTATATAAAGGAGACGATATGAATGAGTTAGAGAACAACCAAGAAGAAGATGTAGAAATATGGTTCTCAATATTAAGAGAGAAATTTGATAGAGCTGTTAGGGATCTTAAACTAAATAAAGCACCAAGGATAGACGATATACCCACAGAATTAATAAAATATGCAAGTCAGACAGATTATATGAACTAGTAAAGGTAATATATGACACAGGTGAGGTCCCAATAGATTTCAAAAAAAATATTATTATCCCAATCCCAAAAAAGTCAAGAGCTGATAGGTGTGAGAATTTTAGAATGGTTAGTTTAACTTCCCACGCTTCCAAAACACTAACAATAATAATTAAAAATAGGGTAGAAGCTTTGCCTGAGAATTATTTAGACGAAGACCAATATGGTTTTCATAAAGACAGGACTAGAGAACCGATACTAATGATTAGGGTAATTATCGAAAAAAGGTTACAAAAAAATTAAAAGACCCATTTCGCGTCTGTAAATTTAGAAAAAGCATTTGATAGGGTTAATTGGATTGTTATGTTCAAGGTTTTGCGAAAAGTAGGAATATCTCATACGTATAGAAAAATTATTTACAATCTATATAAAAACCAAAGTGTAGTAATTAGATTTGATGAAATAGAAAAGGAAGTTAAGATTAGAAATGCTGTTAGACAGGGCTGTATACTATCTCTCTTGATTTTTAATGTTTATATTGAGGAAGCTTTAAACTTAGCTAGAGAGAGACAAGAGATAGGTATTAGTGTACAGGGACAGAAAATAGACATGTTACGTTCTGCAGATGATATAGCCATTATAGCAGAGTCTAGAAAAGAGTTAGGAGAGTTTTTAAATATTTTAGATGAGATACTACAGAGTAACTATAGTATGAGAATTAATTCAGGAAAGACAAAGATAATGACAAGTGAGATACAGCCTAGTTCTAAACCAAAATTAAAAATAGGTAATATCGAGTTAGAGGTAGATGAATTTTGCTATTTAGGTAGTATAATTACGAAGGACGGGTGTAGCAGAAGAGATATAGTAGGTGCTCAAGCTAGAAAAATGTTTTTAAAAAAGAAAGACTAACTAATAGCTAATAGTATTAGTTTAGATAATAGAAAAAGTTTCTCAAAGTCGTACATATGGAGGGTTCTATTATACGGCAGTGAGACTTGGACAAGTAAAAAGGTAGATAAGAAAAAGAAGAGGCTTTTGAAACTTGGTGTAATAAGAGAATGTTAGGGATTAGTTGGACAGATAGAGTAACAAATGAGGAAGTTTATAGAAGGATAAGTGAGGAACCCTGTATGTGGAAACAATTAAAGGTCAGGAGAGATAGAATGATAGGGCACTGGTTAAGACATGAGGGACTATTTAGTAAGGTCTTAGATTATAGACTACCAAATAAAAATAGAGTAGGAAGGCCTAGACAAAGCTATATTAGTCAAATTATTAGAGATTTAGGTTGTGAAGGGTATGTAGACCTTTTTAGACTAGCTCAGAATAGAAAAGAATTTAGAGCTGCATCAGACCGACCTTATGTAAGTTCAAAAACAAAACAAAAAAAAAATAAATAAAAATCAGTTAACTAAATGTCACCATGACATAACTCACAATTAGTTAGCAGTCTGGCATGTTGGCAGCGATTCGTTGCTTAAGCCTTACCATAACGTATAATTTAACACTTTTCCTTTTTGGAGGGGATAACCGGGTAATATTTCATTTCCTTATAAATGGGAATCATGTAAACATGTTGGAGTTCTTTAACAACCATCAGGTTGCTAATATCCACATAGAGCCGGGTAGATAAGAAAAAGATAGAAGAGTATAGGAAGACCTAGACCAAGCTATATTAGTGAAATTAGAAATTTAGGATGTGAAGGGTATGTAGAACTTTTTAGATTAGTACAGAATAGAAAAGAAGTTAGAGTTGCGTCAAACTGACCTTAAGTAAGTCGAAAACAAAATGATGATGAAAGAGCTAAAAACCTAAAGCTGGCTAATAGGATATATTTATGCAGAAAAATTGTAAAAGTGTTTAAAATTAATTTCAAAATATAGAAAACTATTATGAGGGAATATCGATTCAGGTAATTTCAAAATTTAAATGATTTATTTGTAATAGTCAATGAATATTTAATTTTGTATATTAATAAAAATTATAAGTATATCTTCTTTCTTATTGCAGCGAAAATAGAAATGCATTCACGATCTTTTATCTATCAGTATTACTCATAATGCAATTCATGTTCGCCTGAATACCTTATTTGCAAGATTGAAATACTCAGTGCTAAAATAACATTGTTAGCACTAGCTTAATAAATCAATACTTGGTACGGATCGATATCAAAAGATCGAATCAATCGCATTTGACACATCTCTAATACAAAGGGGCGACTACACCCTCTTTTAACCCTATATTTTAAAGATTCGTGCTAAATTCACCACTTATTATTAAATTTTTTTAGAATTACACATTTTTCTGCAAATTTTCCTGTCATAGATAGATAGATAGATTTATTTGTACCCATGAATAAATACATGGTATTCACTCATATTAAAGTACACATTAAAAATCAACACACAATTAACATACAATTTAAAAATAATTAATTAATTAGGTCTAATGTTACTTAGATGAAAAGTTGTCTAAAAATTCATCAACTGGTAAATAATGCAGCCTAAAATTTATTCAGTGGTTTTAATGATCTCATAGTACATGGAAGTTTATTAAAAAATGTTAGAGCCATATGTATTAAAGATTTTTTTAACCACTTAACTGCTACGTCCGTAAATATACGTTTTCAAAACGCATACTTAAAGTGCTACATCCGTAAATATGTTTTATAATTTCAAAAATCTGTACGTTGTCAGTAAATATACGTACGAGAAGCTCGCCTACTCTATTTTATAGTTGCATATATGTACTTCGTAAATCACAAGTATTTGCGATTTTATTAGATTTAGTCGTGTTCAGATTTTCAATCGTGTCGCAGATGCTTTTACTGCTAAATAGTGCATAGGTATAAATTCTTGTAATGGCAGGATATGTCGGTTTGACTGATAACGAAGCTGAGCAATTACCGAAAAAGAAGAAAGGGCAGTGAATATTTTTGTCTTGACTGTGACGTCGGACTGTTGTGTGGTACCATGTTTTGAACTATTTCACACATTGAAGTTTTAAAATATTTAGCACAAGCGATTTTTATTTACATAATAAAAAGTGTAGTATTTATTTGCATTTTTTCAATACCTAAGTTTCACAGGTATGCTATGAACGTATGAACGCACCACAAATTATATAATACATATGCTATGTCCGTAATTATACGTTGTATGTAATTCTGAATCCTACATCCGTATATATGTTTTTAGATTTTCTTAATTCAGCACACAAGTGGTGCAGTTTCATCGTTAATTCAGCAGCGAAAGGGTTAAGGGAGCTGATTTAAGTTTTTGTCTATATATATTTATGGTCACAGTATCTTGTATCAAAGTTAATAACAGAACTGACCAAAATGTATTTGTTAAAATTTTTATAAAATAGAATAAGGGTCTTGTATATAAACACCAAATAGATGGTAGTAAATTAAGTTTCTTAAAAAAAGGGTCTGCAGTGAGCATTTAGCTCTGCACCCAACACAATTCGAATAGATCTTTTTTGCAATTTAAAATATTATGGATGTGTTAATTAGACATTTTCAGAGTCATTTCCATATTTTTTAATTACATTTTGAGGGATTCCAAAACCGAAACAAGCCTAGAACCCATTTTATGGCATTAAAAGTTAATTATAATGAGTTTTACTGTATCTAAATATCTCTTTACCTTGCACAGAAAAAATCTAAACCAATCAGGCACTTACAACTTATTGGAATTTAGAGCCAATTAGCAAATATTGCTTAAAGCTATATTTTACTATGTTATTGTTCTTCTAAATAGATACTTAATTCAGAAAATATTAAAAAATAAATCATCTTTGTGACAACTTTAAATTATTAAAATTGGGCCAAAATTTAATAATCTTATAATACAGGTTTTACAGAAACATGCAGGCATATCATTTTCTTAATGAAAAGCAGTTTTAATTGTTTATATTAATAATTTAAACTTAAAGGACACTAAAAAGACAAATGAAAACTAATACTACAATCAATAACTTAAACATGAAATTTTATTGAATACCTAACAGTATATAGTGCAAGTGGCAACAGTGTAAAGTAATGAACATGCAGGAATGTTCTTTGTGGCAAATTGTTTTCCATGACTTCAAAATTAAGAAATATATTAAATAGTTTAGTGTTAATCAATTATGTAAGTGTAGAGGACTATTATAAATATGAAGTTCTAAAAATTTTTATTATTTAAGCTATAAATATTAGACATAACCTAAATTGCCTGAACTGTAACTATGACCATTGTTGTCAGATGCTAAGGAAATTCCTAGCAATCAAATACACAATGTCAACAGAAATTGTGGATTATTATGAACATACTGATTCAGATGTAATATATACACCAGAAAATATACCAATACCAGAAACAGAGGATGAAATGAACAGTCAATTTTTAAGTGGATGTGATTGTACTCAAAACTGTTCAAAGGATAATCAATGTTTGTGTGTACTTAGAAGCGGTGGAACTTATACAACTGTGCCAAATAGCTGTGTATTAGAAATAATAAATTCCCAACCAATTTACGAATGCAATGTTATGTGTAATTGCTATGGAAAAAAGTGCAACCAAAGATTAGTACAGCTGGGACCCCATAAAAATTTGAAAATTCAAATGTGTGAACCAGTGAGTATTCACAATAACGAAACAGAAAGCAAAGGGTTTGGTTTGTTTACCAATGAAAACATGCAAAAAAACCAATTTGTTTGTGAATATGCAGGAGAAGTAATTACTAAAGGTGAAGCACTTAAGAGACATAAAATTAATGAAGAAAAGCACATTATGAATTACATTTTATGTGTTAATGAGCATTTTGGAGAGAAGATCATACAAACGTATATCGATCCTTCAAAATTTGGAAATATTGGCAGATATCTGAATCACAGCTGTTATCCCAATTGTTATATTTTACCAGTACGAGTGAATAATGTTATACCAAAATTATGTATCTTTACCAAATATGACATAGAAGCAAATTCCGAATTAACATTTGATTACGGTGCTGAAAATCTGCAGTTCTCTTCTTACAAATGTGAACATTTAGTCTTTTGCTTATGTAAGACAAACCAGTGTAGAAAGTACATGCCTTTTACATCATACTTATGATGAATTATATGTATTTTGTCTTAAAATGTAAATAGTACATTACAGTGTGCTTTAAATTCATTCAGTATAACCTTAAATTATTGTATCTTGCGATTTGTCATCATATGATGCTGCGATGGATTTGCTGACACAGTTCATTTTGCCGTCTTAAATTTCCCACCAGGTACGTTTCTGTATAACTATTATCAAGCTGTAGATAAAAACAAAAATTCAAATTTTTGTTATTTGTCAAACGTTTCTTCGGAACAACTCGGAATAGCTGAGACTTCTATGGGAAATTTCATTGGCCTCCTATAAATACAATCCAAATAATTTGTCTTGTATATCTTACGGTTTAAAGGATTGTTCGCATGTAATAAATGGATCACTTTTTTTATACCGAATGTATCGCAGACTACTATACATAATTGCTAATTGCTATTAGAAATTAAACATTAATCGATACCTTTTATTTTTAAATGTTTTTATTTCAACAATATGTAAGATATATCAATAAACTGGAAGTCTCGGCTAATGTATAAGCCCTTTAAAAATATTATTAATCTTCAATTGCCTTGAAGTTGTACGATGCGTCCTGTGGTATATAGAAATACTAATCTACTAATTCCTCCATTGTCCAACATGTTCGTTAAGCATTCTAAACGATTATTCACGTGAACCTATTTCCTTTTCATAACTGATGGATAGGCTTTGCCTAAGGACTTTTGAAGCCACTAGCCATCCTTCAAGGTGATTGATGGTTCTAGTAGTAAAATTTCTATAGCAGTTCCACATTTCGGGCATAAACATTGCGCCCTCACCATCAATACACGTATTAACTCCATAGTCTAAAATTATTGAACTCTTGAGACAAGAGTTGATACATTTGCCATAACATCATTCCCGTGATCGTCAAGGTTTAATGGTAAAAAAAAGGAAGCGCTGAAATTCTTCTAAACAAGATTTTGAAATCTTCATTCATGTTGTATTGTTCTGTTAAGCCAACCTCTTAAACTTTTCTCCAAATACACTGACCAAAGTGAAAGAAGCAGCCCTCAATTGCAGATGCTCAGAAAGTTGTCTAATTGCTCTGTATATGATTGCACTGGTTGAATGCACAAAAATATGATTTCAATGTAGTTCATTGAACATATTACTATAGGATTCTCGCCTTAAATAATCCTTGATAATGATGTTAGCAGAAAAATAATATGCAAATTGTATTCTTGAATGTAGACATCTACTTAACCATATGTAAAGTATTATGTACTATTGAATATACAATAAATCGAACTATTTTATAAGTAATTGTAATCAACTAAACACAATTGCAGGACAGCACATCTTGTGCTATTGACATGTTGGATTCACGCGTTCCACTGTACTAGAATTAAGGAAGTGATTGACGGAGCTGCCTATGCAGCTAATAGTGGGGATAAAACCCACTCACTTCAAATTTAAAGTTATATAATTTGAAACATGCTCCAATCGCCGCAGGTTCAAAGTCAATGCAAACGGTAGGGAGACTAAATAGGAGACGATGCTCCGTAAGTTGCCTGTATGTAGTGTGGGCCTTGTTTGGCAATAGAGCATATGCGCACGGAATCATGCTTCTGTCATGTTTGCAATGTATGCTGTAGGGCTGATAGAAAATGAAAGGCGAGGAGGTATAAAAGGTTCCATCCATATGTGTCTTATCAGCCCCACACATACACGCTCTTTGAAAAAGTCCACATTTCCAAAAACTATAATTTTATCGTCATCTCCAACATTTTCAAGTATGAACAGGTTGTCGTTGGCAATTCTAGTCAATTGCCTTTACAAATTCACTTTTGTGTAAATTAAATTATTTCTTCCATTGTATTAAAATTTGTGCAATATTGCGCCATCTGCTAAATCATGCAAGTGTTTATCTATTACTGTCATTAAGAAAGTAATACTGTGCATTAACTTTTTGTTTAATTTTTACCGTATTGTGTCTATCTAGAAGTGTTTGCAAGGGTTCCTATCGTACAGATTCCTTTAAGAGATTCATAGTTTCGTCTAATAACCGTTTGTTATGGTATTCTATGCAAACAAGAAAGAAAGAAGCAAAGTAAGGACAGAAAACCGCCTACACCAAATACCGCACCAAAACAAGGACAGAATCGAACTCCAAAAGAATTAGAGTTTGCCCTAGCTCAAAAACATCGTAGAGTGTGGTGGGTGATTTAGAAAGAAAAAAATTGCAACCTCAGTAAAAAGCTATGTTACAACGTGTATGTAAAACATGCAGTCCCAAGGGAATATTTACAAACATCAAAAATACCTTTACATAATCGTTCGTTACATGATGTAAACAATGCGTCAATTTACATATAGTACAGTATAAATCTAAACATTTTAAAATATCGAGAATAAAATCTTATTAACTAAATACAAGAATACTTACAACATCTTCCAGTCCTAAATATGTACAGTAAATAAAAAAATAATACAGTAACATCTGCTTTAGGAAGCACGCCTCATAAGATTTAAGAACGTAACATTAAAATTTTAAACAGAAAGTTGTTGAGGTTAACATTAATTTACACAGAAAAGTAAACAATAGAAAGTGCTCTAACGCAAGCTATTAGAATAATGTACATAATCGCTTGTGTTGTGAGCAAGCATTTGGTATTGAATAGTCTGCAATTTAGTGTGGAATCAACCCAAAAAAAGAAGCGTCTATTTTCAAAAAACAGCAATACAAAGAAAACCACCAGAAAAATTCACTTACCTTGAGCTATCGGCTTCTTTCTGGTACCATCTTAGGATGAGGAAATGCGATTGCATTTGTCTATGGCTGGGTGCTGGAATCATCAACGTAACTTATTCTAGCACACTATGTACAAAACGCATTTTGAAATCGTAACTTTACAGAAGAGCCGAATAAAAAAAAAACGAAATAAGTAAGAGACCTGTAAATACTCTCTGTATGTTTGTTGTGGTTTGTTTAGCATTTTCCTTAATGTTCTTTGGGAATTAAACCACGCATAGTTGTTAAAATCGTCTTTATTTACGTTTCTATCCACGACCTAGGATCGTTGTCAAAATAATAAAAATTTCAAGTTTGACATTTATGTCATAAATTGAAGGTAACTTTGATTTATTAATGTTTGAATTGAATACATTTGGTACATCAAAACTTACCATTTGTGTGTATTTTCAATTTTGATGTTTGATCATTTTTCCAAAAAGTGTTGGTTGTTTTTTATGAAAGAATTCGCTTTTCCTGCTAATGAATTTATAATTTTAAAGAGAAATTTTGCTAAATTATGGCATGGTGGATCTATGGAGCTTACGATAGGTCTCACAGGAATGTCTCTTTTATGAATTTTTGGTAGACCGAAAAAGTGGGGTGGTTTACTGTAATGGGACCAGTTTGCTTCTTTCTTTGTCTTCGAACTCATTTTTAAATTTATACAGAGTTTTGTATATTTTATTTTCAATTGATTTTGTTGGATCCGTTTCTAAACTAGTGTAATTGGATTAGACTTCTGTAAAGTCTTTGACGCTGTAGAAATTCCCAAGGTGTTTCAAGTGTAATGCATATAATCACACATCTCATTTCCTGTAAAAATAATATCAGCTGTCCAAGATGTGGACTGACTCATGAGCTTAAATCTTGCACTGCTACTGACTCAACTCTGCTGTGTTAACTGCACAAAAGCAAATCAAAGATTGGAAAAAAATGCTAATACTAAACATGCAGCTTGGGATCACAATTTGTGCTCTGTCTATCAGCAAAATATCACTAAACTCAAGTCTGATCTTTTTGGTATTGAATAGCAGTTACAGCTACAGGTTAAGCAGTTCTCTGAAACATTTAAAACTTTGACAGTCTACTATCAGAATGTAAGAGGCCTTAATCCCAAAATAAAGGACTTCTATAACTCCATTTTAATAGCTGATTATAACGTTATTGCAATCACGGAAACTTGGTTAAGTTCTAACATCGGGGACTATGAACTGTTCACTGATACTTATAACGTATTTCGCTCTGATCGAAAATTTGCTGAACTAAATACATCTAGAGGTGGTGGGGCTATGCTGGCCATTCAGAATACCCTCAATGCTGTGTTCATTGATCTGCATATGTATTTTGAAACATGCCTTTCATTGATATTGTAGCTGTTAGAATTTCATTGAAAGATGCCAGCTTAATACTTCTTTGTATTTATGTGATTCCAAACCTATCTAATACTCAATATGACCATATATTTGATAGTTTAGGTTTAATTGAAAACATACATAACTCCAAAGTTGTTACGTGCCGAAAATCGGCGGTAAACGTTTCCAATTTTAGTTTTAATTTGTAAGGATTTCGCGCCAATAATTTTAAAAGACTTGTGCATGTATTTCCGTCACTTCAAATAGTTGCGTTTGCGCAAAGGATTATGCAGGCACGGAGTGTGGAAGAAGGATGTTGATTTTCCGACACGTCGGGACTGGTGGGTAAGACGTCGACAAGTGTAGTTATCTTTGTGCCTTATCGTGTCTTCTTTTTTTTGATATGTAGGTTTCCTGCCTTATATCTGATTATCGTACCTTTTCCTGTAATCCTGTCGCTCTCTACAAATAGGAAGAAGAAGACAAATCTGAATTTGGATTCAACCGGGGGCCCAACGGATTACCCATGCCCGAACTGCTCAGCGAAGTCCAGCTGCCGCCATAATGGCGTAATGCTGTGAGAAGTCCTACAGTTTACGTGAGTACCTTTTGGTTTTCCTTATAATTAATATAAACCTTTTTGTATGTGATAATAATTTGAACATTTATATGACGTAATATCTTATTTGCGCATCATTTTGCAATTATTTATCATTGCTACCAACTGACTGTAGTGGCTCGCATACCTTACCGACGGGGGTATAATAAAGTTTTAATCACAGGAGATTTCAATCTACCACACTATATTAATCGCTACAACTCATCAAGACTATCTGGATCATTGCTGGTGTTAAAAGGATTTTTGTATATGCTACAATTATAACAATATAACTTTCATAAGGAATCAGAATAATCGTGTGTTAGACCTCGTCATCTCGGATTTATAGTGCACTGTGGAATCGTCAGTTGATCCTCTGCTACCCATGGATGCTCATCACCCAGCACTGTTAATACATATACATCCTCTCACATCTGTGCAAAGCACTATTAACTTACCAAGTCAGAATTCTTATAACTGAAATTTCAGCAAGGCCAATCTAAACCATTTATATCAGTTTCTACTGGAAAGAGATTGG
Source organism: Platerodrilus igneus (assembly GCA_036346225.1). NCBI lineage: Eukaryota > Metazoa > Arthropoda > Insecta > Coleoptera > Lycidae > Platerodrilus > Platerodrilus igneus. Next base: position 3,800,091 of record JARFIW010000507.1, on the reverse strand, counting down.
AAAGCCCTTCTCAATTTTGATGATGTGGATCTTGCATGTGATTATATGTACAATCAACTTGGGTTCATATTTGATCTTACAGTAACAAAAACCAAGCCTATATCTAAAAGCTATCCACCATGGTTTAATGGTCTTATCATACAAAAAATAAAAATGAAGAATATAGTATGGAAACATCACTGCAGAACTCGTTCAAGCTCATCACTTAATGAATTTAAAGTGATTGTTCGGCTCTAAAAAATGAAATACGTGAAGCACATAATTTATACATCAAAAACATACAAGATGGAATAAATACTGATCCTGCAAACTTCCGGAAATCTGTCAAAGCAATATGCAAGGTGGCTGCCTACTCAAAATCTATTACCATTAACCGTATAGAAACATTTGATTCTCGGAAAATAGCAAATGCCCTTGCTGAATATTTTGGCACTACTTACAGTCCATCCAATGGTAACTATACAATTCCTCAATTCATAACTTATATGACAATAGTAAAGTAGTTACTAAATCCTTTTCTGAAGATGAGCTATCTGCATTAAAAAAACCTGAAAGGCAAGTTCCCTGCTGGGCCTGATGATATCCCTGCCTTTGTTTTGCATGAGTCGTTCTGTATTAATCCTATAACCACTGTCTTCAATCTGTGCTTAAAAACGCGTTTATCCAACTGCTTGGAAGATCTCTAAAGTCTGTCCAGTATTTAAAAAAGGTGACAAGCACTCTGTGAAAAACTATAGACCTATAGCTATAATAAACAACTTAAGTAAGGTGTTTGAAATGGCCGTATACAACAGAATCCAAGATTTTTTTTTTGTAAACACCTAATAACTCAACAACATGGATTTGTAAGTGGTAGCTCCACTGTCACTAATTTATTTTGTATTTTGCAATTCATATGTCAATGTTTGAATGATAGAATGCAGTGCGATGTAATTTATACGAATTTTATTAAGGGGTTTAACCGTCTTGACCACACGCATCTCCTAAAAAAACTTCAAAGTTACGATATCTCTACTGATTTACTCATACTACTTTTTACGAACAGACAACAATTTGTATTAATCAATAACTGTAAATCTAACATTATAAAGGTTACTTCCAGTGTACTGCAAGGCTCTGTATTGGGACCACTACTCTTCCATATTTATATTAATGATATAGTTGACATACTTGATAACACTATACAGTGTCTCCTGTATGCTGATGACAAACTATTCTCAAAAATTTCCAATATTGCTGATTGTCAGGTTCTGCACATAACCTAAATAAGATATTAATCTGGTGTGACAACAAAAACTTAAACTTGAATAGTGAAAAATGCTTCAGTATGTCTTATAACTTAGCACAAAACACAATAGTGTACAATTATACAATCAATAATATTGTTTTTTACAATCGCAATTTATTCATGACCTAGGAGTGATATTTCACTCCAAACTAACATTTAATGAGCACATTAAACATGTTATTTCCAAGGGCTACAAAACACTTCAATGTTCACAACTATAGTACTCTACTCCATATTATGTGAGATCTAATCTAAAATATGCAGCAATAGTATGGGAACCGTATTATGAAAATCACATAACTTGTATTGAAGCTGTACAACGTCGGTTCTTAGTTTCTATTTTTTAAATCTAGTGGTATTTATCCTCCAGTTGGCTTTTCTCACGCCTTACTTCTACAACAGTTCCAGTTTCAATCACTCCGCAACCGAAAAAAGATTAATCTATTAACTTTTCTACACAAGCTCCATACTCAACAGCTCAACTGTGATGATATCGCACATATGTTAGAATGCAATAAATCTTGCCTATCTGTACGTAATCCTACATATTTCTACTTAAAAACACCTAGCACCAATAGGCTCAAGTTTTCACTATTACACAGAATGTGTACTGCATATGAAGATGTACACGTAATTATTGATATAACAAGCTGTTCAATCAAGGACCTAAACAATTAAAATTGTAACAATACAAGTGATTTTTATTTACTCTTGCTGTAGTATTAATTGTGAAATTCTATAATCTTTTTATTAGTGTTTATAGCTTCTCTTTTTTTCTTTTCTATTACTTTATTTTAGTTGCATATTAATTTTATTTTGTTGTATTTCTGTTCAAATACGGGCATTCGTCTTTTGAGCATGTAAATAAATAAATAAATTCTCAGTGTTTAACAGTTCGTTGACTTTTGCATTGTAATTATTTTTACCCATTACTACTGTTGCATTGCCTTTGTCAGCAGGTAGAATTATATTATATTATATAATTATATAATATTATATTATATAATTATAAAATACTATATATAATGTTAAAAAATGTTTTTCAATCCTCAATATAAAATTTAACTACATAAAAATTAAACAGCTGATTTCATGTTAAACGTATTGGCTACCTCAAAGTCGCTCCCAGGGCACAACACAAATTGAAGGCACTTATTCTTCTAAATTTAAAATTTTTACCTAATGTATTGAAACCAAATTTATCAAACATTAATAAACCAAAGTTACCTTCAATTTACGTCATAAAGGTTAAACTTGAAATTTTTATTATTTTGACAATGACCCTAGGTCATGGATCAAAACGTAAATAAAGACGATTTTAACAACTATGAGTGGTTTAATTCCCAAAGAAGATTAAGAAAAGTAAGAAACATTTCCAAAAGTTGAACTTTTATTTACACAGCTTGGAAGTGACAGGGGTAAATAACATAAAACCATTCCCAGCAATAAATATTCTACGAAAGCAAGCAAAAAAATATTTTCCATACTACAACGGCAAATACATTCTTAGAATATATATTTTAAAACTTCACCGCGAGTTAAGCAAATGGGTACATGGGCAAGTAAATCAGTTGCCTGATTTTTAGAAACGAATAGAGGTTCGTATTATTATCAATCGATGCTACAAAGATACCAGGAATTATTAATTGGAGGGAACGATTTTATTAACCATAAAATTTGAGCGACCACACGTGCCGATAACAAAACAGAATTTCACAGTAAATGAACAAATAACAACTCAATTAAAGTATTTAAATGAGCGAAAAGTTTTACTAAGAACTTATTAGACGAAAAATGTTTGGTACTTTCAATGAATAACTATTGGAAATAACAGGCAGTTATTAGAACGTGTTACAAGGAATTGATAAGGCGAGCTTCTAGCTGTTTAACGATAGAATTATTTCAAAGATTTTATAAACTGTTTTAAGATATATTCCATGCACTGAAGGAAATTTTTATACTGGACGTTTTAACACGTATTTATTGAACTTGTTAAGCTTGTATGATTTGAGAAAAACATAAAAAAGTTTAGATTAACGTTTTTAATTAAGGTAGCTGCAATTTAATGCAGAATCACTCCATTTCAAACAGTTACCATAACACGTTGGTCAGTATGTGCCGGATGCATGTGTTGAGTGCAGTTTGACTCAATTCTTCCATTTCTTAAGGTGCCTCCTGCTTTGAAATCTTCAGTACAAACTTATAATGGGTTACTCCTGTCTTATATGTCTACTCGGTAAATATATTTCTGATAAACTACTTTTTTCCCTAGACTTTCGTTAAAAATTTCGAACCGCTTTAACCACCAATCCGATAATCACACAACTTCAAATTAAAATAATTTCTAGTCAGTTGTGGCTTGTTCTATGAAGCAGGATAGGCAGTGCATCAGCAACAAGTTTGCACTTAAATTGTATATAAATTTGTAATATGTTGCAACGAAATCAAATTTACGGTATAATTAAATAAACAAATTCTTATTGTTAATTTTATCGCATTGCATTTCTTCCTTATAAGCAATATTTAATTCTATCTAGTTCGTTGTTTTTAAAAAAGATTCTGTCACCAAATTGGCAAGCCGTGTACATTGTGTTGCTTATAATTAGGTGGCCATTCCGAAAAGACCTGCACCTTGAAGAAATTCTAGATTACTAGAACGGTTGAATAGGTTAGCACTAGACATAGTAGGGATTTGAAAAAGTCAAATGAATTGCTGAAAGATATCGGGACAATTTCTTATAATAAGAAAGTAAAGACAGAATGGAATAACATTAAATCCAGCTTAGACATGGCGGCCAGAGATATTCTGGGGTATACACAAAAAGAAAATAAGAACCCATGGATAGCAAAGAGTATCCTGAATCTAATAGAAGACAGACGAACATTCAAAAATAGATCAGATGAAACAGGAAAACAGATAAACAAACCCATAAATGGGAAATTATTCGCAAATGCAGGAAAGCTAAAGAACAATGGATTGATGATAAGTGCAAAGAGGTACAAACTAACTAGAATGAATTTTAGGGATATTAAACCATATAGCAAAAATATAAGGGACACGGGAGAAAACGTCATTATAGAAAATGTAGAAAAAATGGTTAGATGGCAGTAATATATAGGAAATTTATATTCCAACTTGTAAACTATATGTATGAGACAAGCGATATACCCAAAGATTTCAAACATAACATCGTAATCACTATACCAAAAAAGTCAGGCTCGGATAAATGTGAAAATCTTCAAACAATAAGTTTGATAGCACACGTGTTAAAAAATTAACTAGAATTGTACAAAGAGAAATGCAAAAACAAGCTGAAAAAATACTTCGAGAAGATCAATTTAGGTTTAGGCGAAACAGGGGAACATAGAAGGCTATTTTAGCCCTGAGGAGAAAACAATAGAAAAAGGAGAAAGCGTGTATATAGGGTTTGCAGATCTGGAAAAAGCATTCGACGATGTAAAATGGAAAAAAATGTTCGAAATACTCAAAAAGATTGGAATGAGTTTTAGGGATAGGCGGATAATATATAGCTTATATAAAGAGCAAACAGCAGTAGTAGAAATAGAGCAGGAAAATAGAGAAGTAAATATTAGAAAAGGGGTGAGATAGGAATGTGCCCTATTCCCATTAATTTTTAACTTGTACATCGAAGAGGCAATTTTAAATGCAAGAAGACATTTGGAACTACAATGCAGGGACAAAAGATTGATATGCTTAGATTTGCAGATGATATAGCAGTATTAGCATCTAGCAAGGAACAGTTAGAAGCTGCTCTTAATGAATTGGAAACAGTTCTAACAGAGATTCGATATGAAAATTAATAAAAATAAAACTAAAGTACTAATATGCAAAGGAGGGGAAAATAAATTAAAAACTAGAATACAAATAGGTAAGGAGATCTTACAAGAGGTAAAGGATTCCTGCTACCTAGGAAGCCAAATAACGCAAGATGGGAAGAGCGAAAAAGATATAAAACAAAGATTAGCACAAGGTCGTGCTACATTTAACAAGAAAACGCAACTACTGTGTTCAAAGACAACAACAATAAAAACAAGGAAAATTTTGCTTAAAACACATGCATAGAGTACAGCACTGTACGGCTGTGACAACTGGACAGTAAGAGAAGCGGACAGGAAAAAGATAGAAGCCTTTGAAATGTGGTGCTACAGACGTATGATGAAGATATCATGGACAGACAAAGTTAAGAACAAAGAGGTATTAAAAATGGTAGAGGAAAAAAGAAGTATGTGGAAAACAGTAAAAATAGGAGAGATAGGATGATAAGCCACATACTAAGGCATGAAAGGAATAGTGTGGAATATATTCGAAGGAGAGATAGGAAAAAAGAGAGGTACAGGTAGACCTAAGTTACACTATTACACACAGATAGCGAAATATGTAGGCTGTTCGAATTTCATGGAAATGTGCAGGCTAGCTCAGAGTAGAAATTAATGGAGGTACGGCTTCCAAACAATTGCAAGATGGAAAACCTAATGATGATAACTATAAGCAACTACAGATATTGGTTTTGCAATACCCTCAACTAATGTTAATTATGCAAAAGAATTTACTGGATAACTATTAATTCGGCAAATATCTAAGTGTTGGGGGCCCTTGGTAGCCACAGGCTACTTAACCACCTTCACATACCACTTTGGTGAAATAGGGCATATAATTAGGAAACAACAAAAGGTGAACCGAGCTCTACCTAGGCTGTGGGAATTTCAGGGAACGGTGTAGGCTAGCTCAGAATAGAAATAAGTGAAGGTACGCATCCAACGTTTGGAGACGGAAAACCTAATAATGAAAAAAAAATTGCACTTAAATCTAATGGTTATTATAAACAACTACAGGTGTTGGTTTTTAAATACTTTCAACTAATGTTGATTGTGCAAAAGGATATATTGGAAAACTATTAGTTCGGCAAATGTTCAAATGTTGGGGATCTTGGTAGCCGCATGCTGCTTAACTCTCTTCACACTACGGAAAAATAGGTTATATATTTGTAAACAATAGAAGGGGAACCGAGCTGTACTAACAAGAAAGAGCAGCGGCTATGTTCGAAGACAACAAACAGTAGAAACAGGAGAAAATTGTTGAAAGCATAGGTGTGGAGCAGTACGTCTATGAAATAGGGGCAGTAGGAAACGTAGACAAAAAGGATAGAAGTCCTTTGGAATTATATGCTTCAAATGTATGAGGATGATAGTATGGACAGACAAAGTTAAAAACAAAGAGGTTATATAAATAGTAGGGGAATAAAGATATCTGTGGGAAACAAAAAAAAAATATGAGAAATAGAAGGGCAGGATAAGTTTTAAAGCATTTTCGGGAACTAGTGCGAGATATATTACAAGCAGAGATTGGAAAAAAGGTAAGGTAGACCTAGATTAAACTATTGCACGCAGATAGTGAAAGATGCAGACTGTGGAAATTTCAGGAAAATGTTCAGGTTAGCACGAAATAGGAAACAATGAGGATACGCATCTAACCAGTTCCAGAACAGAATACCTAATGATGATAATTAGGCGGAGTATCATCTATATTACAACGCTTGTTGGTTAAGCATCACTATTCGATGTGCGATACGTACTTGAATTTATCGCGAGTCGGATGTTTAAGAGAGGAACGGACCAATTAGTTATCAAGTTCTGGTGAAACAGATAAGATGGCCGAAAATGTGTCTTCCTGGAAAAAGCACATAAGCATTTAGGCAGAACGGTCAGTGCAGCTCTTAATGTGAGGTTCCGAGGTTCCCAAAGCAGAACTTACTTGCCAATGTGTAACTTAGTATATTAAAATCAAGATTGGAATTTGAGATATTAAAAAAAAGTTGTAAGCACATGTTTTCAGAACGAATATAGTCGATTGACGAATTTAGGATTTTATCACAAGAAATGCAACTTTATCCATCAAGCTTCAATTCGTTTTGGTTTGTAGTATGTTGAACTACTACTTCTTTGTTGGGATATTTAAGAGGTGAGTAGAACTTTGTACTGATGGGCATGGAAAAATAATTACTGTTCGAATTTGAATTTATATTCAGATTACGTATAGTATAGTGTTCATAAAACTGAAATCAAATAGTATGAAATAATAGTATGCTTTAAAAATGTTGTATTGCAAAAATAACAGTTGTTTTCAATTTAGTCCATTGAACTGAAGAAGGCCAAATTCTATTGTAGTCACTAGTCATTTTTGTTAACCTTTTTATTGCAGCAGATAAATATGGTCATTATATCTAAATCGTAAAAAAAGATTGTTTGTTCCTAAAAATGGCTGTTATATGAAATACTAGGCGGCTCCGTGGCGTAGTGGTATGTGTGTGACTACTACGCCCAAGGTCCTGGGTTCGAATTCCGACACGGTCCGCTTGAAAAATGTTAGGCGAGCATTTTTCACAAAAATACACCCTCGTTCGGATGAAAGGTAAAATGGAGGTCCTGTGTGTGGGTGTTGTCACGCACGTTAAAGATCCCTACCTTGCTTGGAACAGCAAGGGTTCGGCAAAATTCAAAATTTTCCAGGTAAAAAAAAACTCGCTTCCTGGCCAATGTAGTACCTTCGGTGGAGCATTGGAAAAAACCACATGTAATGTTATATGAAATACTATAGAATACAATATAACCTGTTTTATTTTTGAATTTAAAGAAAGTTAAAACTTTCACAAACACTGTCAAATCCTTATAACAGATCTGATATGGGATATTTTTATAACTTGTGTCAAATTAATAATAATTGAACTTTGATCTTGAATCTTTTGAATGCATAGTGCAAAAACCTTTAGTTTTGATATCAATTTTTGTATTATGATTTATATATTCAAATATTGAATTACGTTTCTTGCAAATACGTGTATAGAATATGCATGAATTATTAATTATAAACACAAAATTTAATTGGATCTTTAAGTGTTTTATTTGGCTTATTTTCCTTAAGAGAAATCTAGAGAAAATACATAAACCTGTCTACAAAAGCTAATGCCATACAAAGGAGACCTAAAGATTAAACAATATGATCAATGGTATCTTATGAAAATTTTATTTAGATATATCGTGAGACACAAAATTACCGTCTTGTGTTATATTTAATGATATAATTTTATTTCAGCTTTGTTGATACAATTGTTTGCTGTGTATTATAGCTGGTATAACCTGGGATTGATGTAGCTTTAATTCCTACTTAGGCAACCATATTTAGATATACATAAGGGTTTCTACATCCTTCCTTATGGGGTTTTTGTATTAGTTTATTTTTAAAGATGCGGTGGCGCCCTTTCCCCTACTAACACTCATTCTGTTTTTTGTAATTTCCACTTTGAAGTAATAAGTAAAACACCCACGCCCATTTGCTCATGCCCTCTGCAGAGACAATATCTCGAGCTAGCCGAAATATGTTTCCTGGGATTTTAATTAGCATAGGTTTTTATTATCGCCCAGAAAAACTTCATTAGATAACAATGTGTTTAACAATTTACTACATTTTGAATATTCCTATTTATAACCAAAGAAGTGTTACATCTTGTTATTCCATGCAATAACAGCTGCACCAGGATACTTTGTGACCAATTTGTCTCACGGTATTTCTATATAATTAGTTAATACCAGATGCTGCAAATGTGAAATGGGCTAATAGTGTAATTCCTAATATGATTGACAAAATGGCAAACGTAATTGAACGTTAGGTTTGATATATGGTTGTGTACATGATTCAGATATGTATAATTTTCCAATTGTCGTCACTCATCTCAGTGGCATAATTGGAAAACGCATGAACCATGAAAGACTAAGATACAGTTTCAGATCCTGGCCGGCAACTTATATTTTTCCATCTTTCAATTACTAACTCGATTTGAAATGATCATTTGAGCTTTGCATAAAAGTCTAAGTTATTATTCTTATTAACTAATATATATAAATATATATTGCTGTGACAAGGCTTCGCTTTGAGGGCCACTAAAAAAATGCTATTAAAATGGCCGCACGTTGAGGTGCCACTAAATGAGTGCTGTGACAAGGCCGGCGTTGAGAGCATCGCTGAAAGAGTGCTGTGATAACATACTTCTGGTTTGTAAACTTGAAATTGTTCACTTACCTTCGTTTCTAATTTTGCCTGGCTAGCTTAACAAAATTTACGGAGTTTTTAAAATGAAATAAAACGCAGCAATATCACAAAGCATTTGTACAATATGCATTTATAACATCGTTTCTTTCTAACATAAAATAATTTCTAAGAAGTCTTTGTTACAAAAAAACATTGCGTCTTATCTTAATTTACATTTACAGAATTAAAGTTATTCTTTTGAGGATCTTTCACCTGGTTATAAATTAATTCCAGCTGGTAAGATTTGTTTTGGCCAAAAAAAATCCTTGACACTTAATCTATTAAAGGTCAGAGTATTTCGAACTCTGAACACAAACTCCTGGTGAAAAAAATTCCTCACACAAGAAAAAATTATTAAGATTATCTTAACGTGTTGACTGCGGTATGTGGGGCATTGGTCATACCCCATAGCGGTGTCAGTATTGTGATTAAATGAGCTATATTTTGGTTTGTTTTCACACTATGTTACATAAAATGTCATATTGGTATACATTTTTGAAAATTTGTGTCAAGACGCGCATGCATGTCTACCACATATGGAATGATATCTTCAATCCATATGCGATTGGACGCACAAGAGTGTCTGCATTAAAAATAATGTACACGTACTTATCAATCATTTATTTGCATAAAAAGACTGCAAAAAACACGCTATAGCAATGACTGACTACATAAAAGCAAAAATTAACTTAAAATAACAGTTCGTATAACTAATTTGTTTTGTGGTGTGCCAAAAAACACGGTTCAAGATATAACCCGGGAGATCCTGGACATACCATGCAACGGTATACTGTGTCCTTTCGAATTTTTTTATTATAACAAACTCTGCACTTTTTCTGGGGGTTTTACCATTTGGTGCTTTTTCAGTTATTTTTTCCGGTAAATGAGCAACTGAAGAGCTTTTACTCGACATTTTAGTTTTTGGACTTTCTTTAGGAAGTATTTTTTCTATTACTGCCAGCCTAAAGTCGTAATAATGTAAATGTTTTCCAGAGAACTTGTTATACAAGTGCCACGAATTTTGTAACAATAGTTGAAATATATGAATTCCTACTTTTTTATATCACTGCATTACTTTACGTGAACATGGATAATAAGCCATCATTTGATCCGAGCGGTCTATACCACTCATATATTTATTATATTTGCCAATTGCTAATGGTTTCTCAATTTCTTGTCTTCTTCTATTTTTCATAACCACTAATTCATTTTGGAATTCGGTAGAAATGTAAGTGACATCTCGTTTGTCCCTCCACTTTCCCATCATAACACCGCTACGATATGCTGATTTTGTTTCGCCCTTTTTGAGTTTTGCTGCTACCACGTCTTTGGGAAAATCTTTTCTGTCCGCTCTAAGAGTCCCTGTGCAGTAAGTATTTTGGTCTAATAATTTCTTAGCTAAGCTGTAATTGTTGTAAAAATTATCCATATACACGGCATGTCCATTTCCCAGATAATCGCACATTAGATACATAACATGTCCTTTGCCGCCTAATTCATCAGCCTGGCCAGCATACAATGCCATATTTAAAACCAAACCATCAGGTTCCGTAAGCAATCTTTACACCATATTTATGATGCTTGTTTTTTATAAATAGCTTGAACACCAATTGTCCTCTCCACAACATCGACTCATCAAGCGACAAGTTCTTAGCAGGATAATATATTGACATCATCTTTTCGTGAAAATAATCGAGTAAATATCGAATTTTATAAAGACGATCATTTGGTAGATCTTCACCCTCTTCTGAATTTTTTGCAAAATGTATACAGCGCAAAATTAGTAGGAAACGATCATGTTTCATGTACTTTGAAAAGCAAGTCAATCCAAATAACCAGTGCGTTTTCCAGTAGTCCTGAATTCTGTTATATTTTATAGTTCCAGTGTGAAAAATTAGTGCGATAAAGCGTAACAGTTCATCAACTGTGATATCAATCCAGTCTGTAATTCAAGACTTAGGCTTCGTCTTATCCAAGAGAACTACACTTTCAGCATAACAGTTTGTTTCCTGGGTTACCACATTTAGTAGTTGATCGTCCACCAACAAACGAAAATAATCATCAAGGGTGGCTGTAACATCCATCTCTACTAACATACCACTCTTTTTTACAAACGTCATTTTTAACATTGGTTCACAATTTTCTTTCCATCCCTGATCAGTAAGTTGTTCTGGTTCACCCATATTATTTTGGGACGCTTCGATCATAACTACTGCTTGATCACTATCTTCAGATGACGATTCGTCATCTTCGTTGAGAATAAATTCATCCTCGCTGTCATCTAATTCCGATTCAGATGCTAACAATGCATACTCTAATTCATTATCTGTTAATTGCAGTGGATTTCTAAACACCATTTTCCGTCTTTTCTTTGCAGAATAGCCGGCTGTAAAATCTAGATCATCAGCCATCTTAAATTTTAGCCACGTACGTAAAAATTAATAAAATCTTGAAACCGCTGCAATCACTTAAAGACAAACACCTCAGCTATATGCGGACAAATATATAACAAGAACTAGCGAATGCGGAATGAGTACTGGTGCTTAGAAATAACATATTCCAGAAGACGCACTAGTGCGTCGTCCGCACATGACTATTACCGTGTAAAGACACATGCGCGTCTTGCGCTATCAACGTGTTAAACTATATCCAAATACTCTAATATCAGTTAAAAATAAATCTAATAGTGATACTTGCAGAATCCACAAAACTTTTTATTTTAAATTCATTTCCAAATCGGCTTACAAGTTTTTTCAAATTAAAATTCCTGATTCCAACAGCAATTATCAAAGTACCTTTTTGGATTAAATTTTCTTTTCAATTATTTAATACATCTTTAAAAATAGCTTTATATTGAAGAATTTTTGCCTTTTCTTTGTAATTAATAATTCCATTTTTGTATGTAATTTGGGTTTAAAAACATCACTTCAATATTCATTGCAACCTCGCAACTATGTTTTACTGCATACTTCTATAAGGCAACGACTAGCGTTTTAAAATAACATTTCTTGATCTACTTAAGCGTAGACTGCATCGGATCAAATTTAATGAATGAATTCCTCTCGAAACAATAGTGCTTCTTTATATACCAATTGTCTATTTTCTATAATTTTACAAGAATAATCTCGAACATTATGATGTAAGATTTCCGGAACACCCAATTAGCATATAAAATTTCGACATTTTATTACCTTCTTATCTGTTCTAGGTATATGTGACACGTTCTTTGTCCGTGTCTCACATATACTATTATTGTGGCACATACTACTGCAAAAGAAAATCAATTATTCCAGGGATTTTGCAGGTTTTTTCGATGTTCAAGCTGCTTCTGGGAATAAAAATGCTTATTTAATGAGTTTATACGTAGTTTTAAATACCGATGACTCATATTCTAGAAAGTTCTTCATTTAGAATCAATTGCTACAATCCACGAGTTAATTAATATAGACTTTGATTGCTTTTTAATGCAAAAGGGTTTACGTTTTATGCTATTTACAGCAAATTTTATCAAAAATGTATAGATTTGCATTCGCATCGAAATGCGTTTTACAGTATCTTACAATTTACATATCCAAATTACAATACTTGCCATTTATTTACAATATGCTTATATCATACAAGGTGATTATTTATACGAGCGCAATTTACGTTTTTACATTGTATATCAATAAATAAAGATACGCTTGTATTATACAGAATGTAACCATGAATTTGCGGAAAATTCCATTTTCTCCAGATTCTATTATATTTTGGTGAAATTTATTTTTAGAATGAGGTTTTCAATGACCAATCGTGACCCCTTATCACGTCTATATATATATATATATATATATATATATATATATATATAGGTACTAACTTATCTCTATGACCTCCGGTATATACGCCGGACGTACAGGCCTCCGCCATTTCCATGACTGTATATGCAACATTATGGGTGTATTTCGGTTGAGGGGAATTCATACTATTCGGTTTCCTAAAGAGGGGTAAATAAATCTCACTTTTTTTCGACTTATATATAGTTATATACACACTACGAACCAACCTCCAGTTTATATGGAAAACGTATCATTGGTTGTTCCCTATCGCCTCATTCAGCGTTGCCAGTTCTTGTAGGTCGGGTATGAAGAGTAAATGACTCATCAACGAACAATATAAGATGTGAAGCTTGTTAGTAATGCGTATTTGGTTGTAAAGCGTTTATAATTTAGTTTGCTGTTAGTTTTATCGACAATGCAGTTTGTAGGAAATATTTTACTACATGAAATCGTTTCAGTGAGAGAGCGAGGTGAAATACGAGACTTTTCTTAACCCTGTTTTGTTTGAATGAAATTTTGATGAAAAAATCGGTTGTTTACGCGTAAGGGCTATAACTAAAAATACTACAAAAGTATTTCTAAAACTTTCTATCTATATAAATTAATAAACTTTTATAACTTGAAAGTGGAATCTGTCTATAAAATATACTTGTAAATTTAAATATAACTAGAAATTTACGACTTTTAAAAGAGAATTGGTTCATGTTAAAAATGTACAATTTGCACATTCTAATCCTTTAACACACATATTACAATATTATACCGAAAGTTTTAATGTCAACCAAGTTACTTGATACATTAATTATTTTATACCAATAAAATCGTAGAGATAGTATATCTATTATTTAGTGTTCAAACAGTATTTTTTTGGTTATTGCTTTTTCACTAAAAAGTCAACATCTTACTTCGATTATATAAGAAACTAAGAATGGATGTATTAGAAATGCTCCATTACAACTAAGTTACAAGCGTGTAAATACAGAGAAAAATTTTCTATAATAGGGAAAGAAAGATGAGGGATAAAGAGATACAGAGGTAGAGAGATACAGAGATAGAGAGATGGAGAGATGAAAAGATGGAGAGATGGAGAGATGAAAAGATGGAGAGATGGAGAGATGGATGGAGAGATGGAGAGATAGATGGAGAGATACAGAGATACAGAGATAGAGAGATAGGGAGAAAAGAGATAGAGAGATAGAGATAGAGAGATATAGAGGTAGAGAGATGGAGAAATGGAGAGATGGAGAGATGGAGAGATAGAGAGATTGAGAGATTGAGAGATAAAGAGATAAAGAAATAGATGTAGAGATGGAGAGATGGAGAGATTGAGAGATAGAGGGATAGTTGGAGAGATGGAGAGATAGAGAGATAGAGAGATAGCGTGATAGAGAGATTGATAGAAAGATAGAGAGTTAGGGAGATAGGGACAAAAGAGATAGAGAGATAGAGAGATAGAGAGAGAGATAGAGAGATAGAGAGATAGAGAGATAGAGAGATAGAGAGATAGAGAGATTGAGAGATGAGAGATGAGAGAGATGAGAGATAGAGATAGAGAGAGAGATAGAGAGATAGAGAGATAGAGAGATAGAGAGATAGAGAGATAGAGAGATAGAGAGATAGAGAGATAGAGAGGTAGAGAGATAGAGAGATAGAGAGATAGAGAGATAGAGAGATAGAGAGATAGAGAGATAGAGAGATAGAGAGATAGAGAGATAGAGAGATGAGAGATAAGGAGAAAGGAGAGATAGAGAGATAGAGAGATAGAAGAGATGAGAGATGGATGGAGAGATGAGAGATGATGAGAGATGGAGAGATAAGAGATAGAGATAGAGATGGAATGAGAGATAGAGAGATAGGAGAGATGAGAGAGATAGAGAGATAGAGAGTAGAGAAGAGATAGAGAGATAGAGAGTAGAGAGATAGAGAGATAGAGAGATGAGAGAGATAGAGAGTGAGAGATAGAGAGATGAGAGATAGAGAGATAGAGAGATAGAGATGAGAGATAGAGAGATGAGAGATGAGAGAGAGGAGAGATAGAGAGATAGAGTAGAGATAGAGAGATGAGAGATAGAGATAGAAGAGTAGAGAGATAGAGAGATAGAGAGATAGAGAGAGATAGAGATAGAGAGATGAGAGATAGAGAGATAGAGAGATAGAGAGATAGAGAGATAGAGAGAGTAGAGATAGAGATAGAGAGATAGAGAGATAGAGAGATAGAGAGATAGAGAGATAGAGAAGATAGAGATAGAAGATAGAGATGAGAGATAGAGAGATAGAGAGAAGAGAGAGATAGAGAGATAGAGAGATAGAGAGATGAGAGATGGAGGATGGAGGATGAGAGATGGAGAGATGAGAGATGGAGAGATGGAGAGACAGAGAGATAAAGAGATAGAAAGATACAGAGATAGAGAATAGAGATAGAGACATGGAGATGGAGAAATGGAGAGATGAGAGATGGAGAGGTAGAGAGATATTGAGATAGAGGGATAGAGAGTGAGAGATAGAAAGATAGAAAAATAGAGAGATAGAGAGATAGAGAGATAGAGATAGAGAGATAGAAGATAGAGAAGAGATGAGAGATAGAGAGATAGGAGATGAGAGATGAGAGATGAGAGAGAGAGTGAGAGATGAGATGTGAGATGAGAGATAGAGAGAGAGAGAGATAGGGAGATAAGAGATGAGAGATAGAGGATAAGAGATAGAGAGATAGAGATAGAGAGAGATAGGGAGATAGAGAGATGAGAGTTAGTGAGATGAGAGATGAGAGATAGAGGAGATAGAGGAGATAGGAGATAGAGAGGTAGAGAGAGAGATGGAGAGATGAAGATGATGAGAGATGGAGAGATAGGAGAGATGGAGAGATGGAGAGATAGAGATGGAGAGATAGAGATGAGAGAGAGAGATGAGATAGAGATGAAAGAGATGGAGAGATGAGATAGAGAGATAGAGAGATAGAGATAGAGAGTGAGGAAGATAGAGAAGATATGGAGATAGAGAAATAGAGAATAGAGATGTATGAGAGATAGAGTAGATAGATAGATGGAGATAGAGTGATTGAGAGATGGAGAGATGGAGAGATAGAGTAGAGAGATGAGATAGAGATAGAGAGATAGAGATAGAGATAGAGAGATGAGATAGAGAGAGAGAGATAGATGAGAGATAGAGAGATAGAGAAAATAGAGATAGAGAGAGAGAGATAGAAGATAGAGTAGATTGAGAGATGGAGAAATGGAGAGATGAGAGATAGAGAGGTAGAGATAGAGATGGAGAGATAGAGTGATTGAGAGATGGAGAGATGGAGAGATAGAGGATGAGATGGAGAGAATGAGAGAGATGAGAGATGAGAGATGAGATAGAGATAGAGAAGAGTTAGAGAGATAGAGATATAGAGATAGAAAGATAGAGAGGTAGAGGATGAGAGTTAGAGATAGAAAGATGAGAGATAGGAGAAGAGTAGAGATAGAGAGATAGAGAATAGAGATAGAGATAGTAGAATGGAGATGTGGAGAGAGATAGAGATAGAGAGAGATAGAGATAGAGATAGAGATAGAGAGATAGAGATAGAGATAGATGAGAGATGAGAGATAGAAGATGGAAGATAAGGAAGTAGAGACAGAAGATAAAGAGATAGAAAGATACAGAGATAGAGAGATAGAGAGATAGAGACATGGAGATGGAGAAATGGAGAGATGGAGAGATGGAGAGGTAGAGAGATATTGAGATAGAGGGATAGAGAGATAGAGAGATAGAAAGATAGAAAAATAGAGAGATAGAGAGATAGAGAGATAGAGAGATAGAGAGATAGAGAGATAGAGAGATAGAGAGATAGAGAGATAGAGAGATAGAGAGATAGAGAGATAGAGAGATAGAGAGATAGAGAGATAGAGATAGTGAGATTGAGAGATAGAGAGAACGGGAGATAGGGAGATAAAGAGATAGAGATAGAGCGATACAGAGATAGAGAGATATAGAGATAGAAAGATAGGGAGATAGAGAGATAGAGAGTTAGTGAGATAGAGAGATAGAGAGATAGAGAGAACGGGAGATAGGGAGATAGAGAGGTAGAGAAGTAGAAAGATGGAGAGATGAAGAGATGGAGAGATGGAGAGAAGGAGAGATGGAGAGATGGAGAGATAGATGGAGAGATAGATGGAGAGAGGGAGAGATAGATGAAAAGATGGAAAGATAGAGAGATAGCGCGATAGAGATAGAGAGATGGGAAGATAGGAAGATATGGAGATAGAAAAATAGAGAAATAGAGCGTTAGAGAGATAGATAGATAGATAGATAGATAGAGAGATGGAGAGATGGAGAGATACATAGAGAGATGGAAAGATAGAGAGATAGCGCGATAGAGATAGAGAGATTGGAAGATAGGAAGATATGGAGATAGAGAGATAGAGAAATATAGCGTTAGAGATAGAGGATAGATAGATAGATAGAGATGGAGAGATGGAGAGATGGAGAGATGGAGAGATGGAGAGATAGAGAGATAGAAAGATAGAGATGGACAGATGGAGAGATGGAGAGATGGAGAGATGGAGAGATGGAGATGGAGTGATGAAGAGATAGAAAGGTGAGAGATGAGAGATATAGAGATAGAGAGATAGAGAGGTAGAGCGATGGGAGGTAGAGATGGAGAGATGGAGAGATAGAGATAGAGATAGAAAGATAGAGATATAGAGAGATAGAGATATAGAGATACGGAGAAAAGAGATAGAGATAGAGAGATAGAGAGATATAGAGATAGAGAGATAGAGAAATGGAGATGTGGAGAGATGGAGAGATAGAGAGATAGAAAGATACAGAGATAAAGATATAGAGAGATAGAGAGATAGAGACATGGAGATGGAGAAATGGAGAGATGGAGAGATTGAGAGGTGAGAGATATTGAGATAGAGATAGAGATGAGAGATAGAAAGATAGAGAGATAGAGAAATAGAGATGAGAGATAGAGATAGAGAGATAGTGAGATTGAGAGATAGAGAGAACGGGAGATAGGGAGATAAAGAGATAGAGAGATAGAGCGATAGAGAGATAGAGAGATTTAGAGATAGAAAGATAGGGAGATAGAGAGATAGAGAGATAGAGAGATAGAGAGAACGGGAGATAGGGAGATAGAGAGGTAGAGAGGTAGAGATGGAGAGATGGAGAGATGGAGAGATGGAGAGATGGAGAGATGGAGAGATGGAGAGATGGAGAGATGGAGAGATGGAGAGATAGATGGAGAGATAGATGGAGAGATGGAGAGATAGATGGAGAGATGGAAAGATAGAGAGATAGCGCGATAGAGATAGAGAGATGGGAAGATAGGAAGATATGGAGATAGAAAAATAGAGAAATAGAGCGTTAGAGATAGATAGATAGATAGATAGAGAGATGGAGAGATGGAGAGATGGAGAAATAGATGGAGAGATGGAAAGATAGAGAGATAGCGCGATAGAGATAGAGAGATTGGAAGATAGGAAGATATGGAGATAGAGAGATAGAGAAATAGAGCGTTAGAGAGATAGAGAGATAGATAGATAGATAGATAGATAGATAGAGAGATGGAGAGATGGAGAGATGGAGAGATGGAGAGATAGAGAGATAGAAAGATAGAGAGATGGAGAGATGGAAAGATGGAGAGATGGAGAGAAGAAGATATGGAGAGATGGAGAGATGGAGAGATGGAGAGATGAAGAGATAGAAAGGTAGAGAGATAGAGAGATATAGAGATAGAGAGATAGAGAGGTAGAGCGATGGGGAGGTAGAGAGATGGAGAGATAGATGGAGAGATGGAGAGATGGAGAGATAGAGAGATAACGCGATAAAAAGATTGATAGAAAGATAGAGAGTTAGGGAGATAGGGAGAAAAGAGATAGAGAGATAGAGAGATAGAGAGATGGAGAGATGGAGAGATGGAGAGATGGAGAGATGGAAAAATAGGGAGATAGAGAGACAGAGAGGTAGAGATATAGAGAGATGGAGAGATGGAGAGATGGAGAGATAGAGAGATAGAGAGATAGGGAGATAAGGAGGTAAAGAGATAGAGAGATAGAGAGTTAGAGATATAGGGAGATGGAGAGATGGAGAGATGGAGAGATGGATAGGAGAGATGGAGAGATAGAGGAGAGATGGAGAGAGAGATGAGAGAGAGAGAGGAGAGATGAGAGAGAGAGATAGAGAGATAGGAGAAGAGATAGAGAGATAGAGAGTAGAGATAGGAGATGGAGAGATGAGAGATGAGAGATAGAGAGATAGAGATAGAGGGAGATAGGAAGAGATAGGGAGAAAAGAGATAGAGAATAGAGAGATGAGAAGATGAGAGATGGAGAGATAGAGAGATGGCGAGATAGAGAGATGGAAGATAGAGAGATAGAGAGATAGAGAGAGGTAGAGATAGAGAAATAGAGAGATAGAAGATAGAGAGATAGAGAGATGAGAGATAGAGATGGAGAGATGAGATGAGATAGAGAGATGAGATAGAGATAGAGAGATGAGAGAGATAGAGAGATGGAGATGGAGAGATGAGAGATGAGAGATAGAAGTAGAGATATAGAGAGATAGAGATGAGAGATGAGATAGAGATGAGTAGAGATGAGAGATAGAGAGAAGAGATAGAGATGAGATAAGATAAGAGATGAGAGATAGAGATGAGATGAGAGAAGATAGAGAGATAGAGATAGAGATGAGAGATGAGAGATGAGAGATAGAGTAAAGATAGAAGATAGAGAGATAGAGAGATAGAAAGGTAGAGAGATAGAGAGATAGAGAGATAGAGAGGTAGAGAGATAGAGAGATAGAAAGATATGGAGATAGAGAGATAGAAAGATAGAGAGATGGAGAGATGGAGAGATGGAGAGATGGAGAGATGGAGAGATGGTGAGATGGTGAGATGGTGAGATGGAGAGATAGAGAGATAGAAAAATAAGGAGATAAGGAGGTAGAGAGACAGAGAGATAGAGAGATAGAAAGATACAGAGATAGAGAGATAGAGAGATAGAGAGATAGAGAGATAGAGAGATAGAGAGATAGAAAGATAGGGAGATGAGGAGGTAGAGAGACAGAGAGATAGAGAGATAGAAAGATACAGAGATAGAGAGATAGAGAGATAGAGACATTGAGAGATGGAGAGATGAGAGAAGGAGAGATGGAGAGATCGAGAGGTAGAGAGATAGAGAGATAGAGAGATAGAGAGATAAGAGATAGTGAGATAGAGAGATGAGAGATATGAGAGATGAGAGATAGAGAAGAATGAGAGATAGAGAGATAGAGAGATAGAGAGATAGAGAGATAGAGAGATAGAGAGATAGAGAGATAGAGAGATGGAGAGATGGAGAGATGGAGAGATGGATGAGATGAGAGATAGAGAGAGATAGAGAGATGAGATGAGATGAGAGATAGAAGAGATAGAAAGATAGAAAGATAGAAAGATAGAAAGATAGAAAGATAGAAAGATAGAAAGATAGAAAGATAGAAAGATAGAAAGATAGAAAGATAAGGAGATAGAGAAATAGAGAGATAGTGAGATAGGGAGATAGAGAGATAGAGAGATAGATAGAGAGATAGAGAGATACAGAGACAGAGATGGATTCAGAAAGATACAGAGAGATACAGTGAGGTACACGGAAATACAGAAAGGCACAGATAGATACAGAAAGATGCAGAGATTCATAGAGATGCAGAAAAATTCGGCGAGGTTCGTAGAGATGCAGGAGATCCGGAGAGATACGGAAAGATATGGAGAAATACGCAGCGATACGAAGCGACACGGAGAGATACGGAGTGATACGGGAACTACGGTGTGATACGGAGAGATACAGAGAAATGTAAAGAGATGCAGTGAGCTACAGATAGATACAGATACGGAGATATAGGGAGAGTTACGGAGAGATACAGAGAGATGCGGTAGATATAAAGTGATACGGAAAAATACGAAGAGATATGGAGATACGAATTCTGAGAGATATGGAAATATTCGGATAGAGACGGAGAGATACGGGGAGATACGACGAGATAGGTCAACCTACCGAAAGAAACGGCAGATATGAGTAGATGCGGAAAGATATTGAGAGATACGAAGAGATAAGCAGAGATACGAAGAGTTTTCTAAAGATACTCAGCGATACCGAGATATGGAGGATACGGAGAGATACAGAGCGATATGGGGAGAGACTGAGAGATACGGATAAATATGGAGAGATATAGGTATACGGAGAGATACGGAGCGATACGCAGCCATATGGAGCCATACACAGAGATACGGATAGATACGAAGAGATTCGAAGAAATACCTAGAAATACGGAGGAATACAGGTCGCTACTGGCAGATACAGAAATTTACGCAGTGATACAGAGTGATCGGAGTGACACGGAAAGATATAGAAAATATTGAGAGAAGGATACGGAGATATATAGAGAAATACTGAGAGATACGGAGAGGTACAGGGAGTTGCAGAGAGATAAAAATAGATACAGAAACGAAGATATACGGAGAAATACGTAGACTTACGGAGAGAGACTAAGATATACGGAGAGATAAGGGGGATACGGGGAGATAAGGAGGACACGGAGAGATATAGCAAGGCCTAGCGAGATATAGCATAATGTAGCGAGATATAGCGAGATATAGAGATACAGTGAGATACGGAGATATAAAGGGATAAAGAGAACTAGAAGGATATAGAGGAGATAGTGAGACATAGAAAATATAGAGAGACATAGTGACATATAGTAACATCGAGCGGCATAAAGAGGCATGGGAGACGTATAAAGACATAAAGAATCATAAAGAGACATTAAGAGACATAGAAAGACATGGAAAGATATAGAGGCATAGAGGGATATAGAGGGACATAGAAGTATATAGTAGGACATAGTCGGACATAGCAACACATAGAGAGACATTGGGGCACAGAAAGGCATAGAAAGGCATAGTGAGGCATAGAGAGGCATAGATATTGACAGATATAGAGTGATGTAGAGGAATATAGAGCGATGTAGAGAGATATAGAGAGATTTAGAGAGGTATATAGAGATATATGGAGAAATATAGAGAGTTATAGAGCGATATAGAGAGATATGGAGGTATAGAGGGATATAGAGAAATATCGATAGATATAGAGAAATATAGGGGCAGAGATACAGGGAGAGATAAGGGGACAGAGCGGCAGAAAGACAGAGGGAGAATGAATATATGCATGTGTGAAATTGAAAGGAATTGCATAGGTGAACGTGTCACTAAGTGAGTGCGAGGAAAAGGGAGAGACAGGAAAAAGAAGAGAGCGAGGAAAGAATGGAGAGACAAAGAAAGTGGGAATGTGTGAGAATTTGAGAGGAAAAAGGGGTTTCTTGAAGAAGAATGAATATTTGCACGTTTGTGAAATTGATAAAAACTGCACGAGTGAACGTGGCAATAAATGAGGGAAATGGATCATCTGTGAGTTAGAGAGTTAGTTGGTAGGTAATCGAGCTAGTGAATCATTGAACGTCAATGAACGAGTTAGTAAGAGAGTGAGACAGTGAGTGAATGAGCATGTTGGACTGTTGATGTGTCAGTCCACGAGCGTGTCAGTTAGTCAGTTAGCGAGTGAGTGAATCACTAAGTGTCTCTTGGGAAATTGCGGATTGAGTTAGTGAGTGTGTCGATCAGCATGTTGGGACTGAACCAGTAAGTGCCCGAATGAGTGTTTCAGTGGATAAGTAAAAAAGTTGGTTGAGTTAATGAGAGAGTTAGGAAGACCGTGCCGGTCAAGTTGGAGAGTACGCCAATGAGTGTATCGGCAAGTTGCGAAATGAATTCTGTATGAGCGAGTGAAAATAAATAAGCGAGTGTCGGTCGGTCAGTAGGTCGGTCCGTCGATGAGTGAATCAGTAGGTTACTGAGTTACTCTGGGAAACAATGAGTATGTTAGTCGGTTGGTGAATGAGCGGGTTGGTTGGTGAATGAGTCGGTGAGTGAATCAGTGAGGGTGATTGCTAGGTTGTTGGATTGCACTTAGAGTGTAAGTGAGTGTGTTGGCGGTAAGCCCACGAATGAATCATTGGATAAATCAGTAAGTGGATTGGGCGATCAGTTGGCGGTCAAAAGTGAGTGAGTGAATTTCGATCGATTAGGTATTCGGTGAGTGAGTAAATGAGTAAGTCTGTGAATATGTTAGTCGGTCAACGGTTGAATGAGGGTGTCAATCGGTCGCTCCGCGATAGTCAGTGAGTAAGTGTGACTATCGTTCGGTCGAGTGAGTTATTGGATGAGCGGTCAGAAGATCTCGGTTAACGTGTTTTAGAATAAGGCAGTGAGGAAGCGAGTGTGACGGTCGGTCGGCCTGCCGGCGAGTGAGTGAGTGTCGAACGATAGCTCGACAAGTGAGTAAGTGTAGTGATTGGTTCAAATGTGAGCCAATAAGTTAGTTAAACAGTGTAAAAGTCGGTCAGTAAGTGTGTCGTTTGATGAGTTGCCGAATGAATCTGTGAGTGAGTCAATGATTGGTATAGGGTATCGGTCGGCTAGCGCATGAGCGAGTAAGTGAACGCGCGATTCAATGAATGAGTGTCGGTCCGTGAGTGAGTATGTTGATCGATGAGTTGACGAACGAGGCAGTGAATGAGATTGTCGTTCGGTAAGACGGTAGACGAGTGAGTCACTGAGTGTATCGGTCGACAAATGTATTGCTGACTAAGTGGGTTTGTTCGTTGGCAAGGGAATGAGTGAGTGTTGCTCGATCGACCAGTCAGCAAGGGAGTCTGAAGATAAGCTGGTGAGTATATTGGTCGGCCGGCCAGTCGGCGAGTGGTTGGGTAGTCGATGCGTCGATCGGCGAGGAGTATGTCAATAGGCGGTCGATGCGTGAGTCAGGGAATGAAAGAGTGAATCAATAAAATGTGTCGCTCGGCGAAATAGGGAGTGAAGCAGTGAGTGAGTCAGTGAGTGATTCAGTGAGTAATATAGTACATGTGTCGATCGGTCAGTAGATCGATTGGTCAGTGAGTGAAAATGCATGGGTGGGTGAGTCAGTGAGTGTGTCGATCGACGAATTGCGAATGAGTAAATAGGTGAGTCAATAGATTAGTAAAAGTGTGTTAGTTGGTGAGCTGGGAGTGAGTCGGTAGATAGGGTGTGCCAATAAATGAGTCGTGTATGAGCGCGTTACTGAGTGTATCAAGGTGGAGTCAGTAAGTGAGAGAGCGAAAGTGAGTTAGCGTTAGTAGGAGTGTCGACTGGTAATTAGGTCGGTCGGTTGACTAGTGAGTTATCGAGCTAATCTGAGTCAGACAAGTCAGTTAGCGAGTGCATCGATTGTTGGATGAAAGAATGAGACGATATGCAGATGAATCGGCGAGTGAATCATTAAATTTGTAAGTTAGTAAGTAGTTGATAAGTCAAAGAGTGTCAGTTAATAGGTTAAACGGCAAGTTTTGATGTGAATCTTACGTGAGTGAGTTAGTGAGTTAGTCTGCGAGTTGGTGAGCGAATTTTGGTCGACCATTTAGTGAGCGGGTCGGTCGGCAAACGAGTCGGTGAGTGAGTCAGTGAGTGTGTTATACGGTAGGTCGTTCTATTGCCGCTTGGCAAATGAGGCAGTGAGTGTATTGGTAACAAGTGGCCCAATGAGTCACTGAATAATTCAGTGAGTGGGTTGGTCGGTTAGTTGGCCGAACGGAAAGTGAATGAGTAAGTTTTGGTCGTTCGGATAGCCGGCGATTAAGTCTATGAATATGTTGGTCGGTCGGCGGGTGAGTGTGTCAGTTGGTCAGTCAATAAGAGTCGATCAGTAAATGTGGCAATCGTTCGGTAGGTAAGTGAGTTAGTGGGTGAGTGGTTAGTAAGTGTTGACCGGTGCGCAGCAGAATCAATCAGTAAGAGATGGAGGGTGACAACCTTCGGTCAGTCTGCAATTGAGTGTCCAACGATAGTTCGGTGAGTGAGTAAATGTCAATATCGGTCAAAAGTGAGCAAGTGAGGAGTCGGTAAAAGAATGCATGAGTCTGTAGTGAGTGAGTAGTGAGCGTGTTCCGGTTGACGAGTAGCGGAATGAATCAGTGAGTGATTTAGTGTGTGTTATAGTGTCGGCTAGCTGTCGCATGAGTCAATGAACGAGAAATTGATTTCATGAATGAGTGTCGGTCTGTGAATGAGTATGTCGCTCGATGCGTCGGCCGGCGGGTTAGTCAGTGGGTGTATCGGCCGACGTATGTATTACTGAATGAGTAAGTCTGCAAGTGAGTGAGTGTCGGTAGATCAGTCAGCTAGCGAGTGGCTCAGAGAGTTAGTTGTTGAGTATGTTGGTCGGTCAGCCAGTCCGCGAGCCGGTGGATAGTCGATGGGTCGATCAAGAGTATGTCCATCAATCGGTCGACGAGTAAATCAGTGAGCAAATCAGTGAGAATGTGTCGCTTGGCAAGTAGGGGATAAACCACTGAGCGAGTCAGTGATTGGTGTAGTATGTGTGCATGTCGATTGGCCAGTAGATTGGTTGGTCTGCGGTGAGGTGAATGACTGTGAGCCAGTGAGAGTATGTCGGCCAGCAAGTGGTGAGTGTTTGAGTGAATGCGTCAGGAGTCGGTGAGTGAGTGAATCAGTGAGTGTCGATTACGAGTTGGGGAGAGAATTAGTGAATGAGTATGCCAGTCAGCTAACCAGTCGACAAAGTAGGGTGTTAATTCATGGATCGGCAAATGTGTCGATTGGTCGGTCGGTGAATTCATCAATGAATGAATCAGTGTAGAATGAAAGTGAAGGTATTGGTGGGTGAGTTGTGGAGTCAATAAGTGAGCAAGCGATAATGTTTTAGTGAGTGTTAGTAAGAGTGTAGCTCGGTGAGTTGATTGGTCGGTTGGCAAGTGAGCTGGTCTGAGTGAGGCAATAAGTGCGACAATGAGTGTGTCGATCGGTGAGTATATGAGATGATACGCAAATGAATCGGCGGATGTCATTTAATGATTTAGTTAGTGAGTGTGTTTGTTTGCTCGTCAACGAATAAGTTAGTGACTATGCCTGCGAATGGTTAATTGAACAAATCAGTGAGTGAGTGAGTAAGAAGGTTGGCCAGTCGGCAAGTGAGAAACCATTATCGATCGGACGGTTGGCGGGAGTCAATGAGTGAGCGTGTCAATTGGTCAGTCGGCAAGTGAGTAAGTGAGTGAGCAAGTACGACTCGGTCGGCAAGTTGTAGAGTGAGCCGGTGACTGAATGAATACTGTACCGGACAATGACCTGTTTATTTATTGGGCCATTGGTTTGATATATAACATCGAAATACATATGTATTAAAGTTAAAGATTTTACCATAAATATGAAAAAGAAAATATTACTCTTATATCAAACGGGAGTTCGAGTATTGATTTATTTAAATCGATCTTTTCCTCAAAATCGTTTCCTATACGTGGCTTATTTCAAAAATTCCAAAGATAATTCAAATAAAATGCATTTGTAGGTATTTATTAAAATATAATCTCGATAATCAATCAATACGATAAAACTGTTATTTTCTCTTACGCCTGCTGTTAATATGTATTATTTGTATAATTATAAATTTGTAAGACTCATTAACAACACAAAAACTAGACGAAGACTGGAATTTTTGATTCCGCACTAAATAATTTTAATAACAAATGCCTCTACTATCGAAGCAATTGATGCAGTATAAATCGCTTTACGTAAAATTGGAAGCTTAGGCCTTGAACGATAATTCATTTTTTAAGAAATTGAAATAACTTTAAAATTGAACAACGATCAATAAACACTCAAGGACAACTCACGAGGTTGTTGACGTGTCTAAATACTATGACAATAGACCGAAACAAAGTTTTATTGCATTTAACTAATTAATTGTTTGGCGACAGTGGTTTCCACAACATAAAGTTGTTTACAAATATAACGTAAACATGCTTTTATATTAATTAGCGTAATTATAGAATATGATCATAGAATTTGGGTGAAAATGTTATAAAACCTGAAGACTAAGTTAATTTTATTTTTATGCATTACTTCACATCGTGATGTACCAATTTTAAGTGAACACTCAATTCAAGAAGAATTCTATGCTGAGTATATAATTCGCCAAATAAAGACTAAATACAACATTTTATTCAGGTGCACATTATTATATTAACAAGTCTATTTATGTCTACACCACAATTGTACTGCTACAGTAATATGAGATTTGAGAACAAATAATATTTTGTTTAGCACAAACCGCAATCTAAAGTGATTTTTTTAAAATCAAACTATACAAAGATCGATAATTATTAATACGTATAAATACATAGGAACTTGTATATGCGGAGGGAAAGAATCTGTTCTCCATAACGCACCTAAAATTATATGTTATGGCAAAATCGGTAGTTTAATTACTGGCTGGATTCAGACGCAAACACACCGTTGAATTGATGCGCTTCTATCCCTTCCATGCTACTGCAATGTTGCCAATAATAAGAGGCCACATCGTGCGAGAATTATAACATTTACTGAAGGAAACATATATGGAGGTCTCTTCGTAGTATCCGTGCGATGTATCAAAACGCTAGCGCCAGTGGCTAACGCAAGGAACTAAAACCCCTATGAAATCATAAAACAGGCATAGTGACCTCCACAAAAATTTTTGCAGTTATGCTCTATGCACCCTATAGATTATTTACATTCACAAAATTGTTAAATACGCTATGGCCTCCGATTTGGAGGCCATAGCGTCATATATGAGGTCTCAACGTATACATTATACGAAATTTGGAGGTCGTGGCGTATAGTTAGTACATATATATATATATATATATATATATATATATAATATATATATATATACATATATATATATATACATATATATATATACATATATATATATACATATATATATACATATATATATTGCTGTGATTCCCTATAAGAATCGAGCCTCACAAATTAGGCGCCAAGATTTGCTGTGATCCTCGTTACTACGGTGAATGGCCCCTCATTCGGGTGCCAAGATTTGCTGTGATCCCCTCAAAATTAACTGGTCCGTTGACTTTCTTCTGATAATCGCCTCTTGACTCTTTCCGCCACGGCAGCTCACCTAGATAAAACTTTCATCCTCATTCATAAAAAAAAACACATTCCTACCACAAACATCAACGTTAACTCTATTTACACCAATATTCACAATACATTAAAATTTCAAAATTAAATTTCAGCATAAATTGCAGCATCATAAATTTTCAAGTTAAAATTTGTCCTCATTTTAATTTGCATCCAGAATTAGAGTCCTTGTAGGATGTATACTAATTAAATAAACAATATTTGCAAACCTGAGTCTGAATAAAAGGGAGCATCTCCCACCCCTTTACGTTAATTTAACAGGTTAGTCTAATTCAGCTCAAAGACAGACCCACATTTTCATCATAATCACAAACATAAAGCTGATAAATACTCCTTTCTACTTATACAAGAAAATCTTACCTTAAAATTCAAAATTTGTTGTTTATACAAATTTACTACTGTCCATTTTTATCAAACAAATTATAAAGATATTCAACACACACCAAAACATCTAAGATCGAACAAAATGCATAATTTACCTGAAGGTTAATGCACTCTTGGCTTCAATGTACATCGGACTTGCTAATTCCACCATTCCAGCTGGTTTATGTTTACAGCTTCAGATTTTTGACCGCCTTTAAAATTTTTCTCCACCACCATTCGTCTAAAAGGTTTCAGGGCTTCTCAGGAACTCATCTATGTATATCTAAATCTTGTTTTGTGGATCCAATCACCTTTACGAATAACATTTGATTATTAACACCCCCGAAAAATAGCACTGAAATTCATAACTCTTTCACGCTATACCCAAAAACTGCCTACTTCTATTTATTTATTTATCGTTATTAATTTGGATAATTGGTACAGTAATATCCGCAAATATAACTAGACTTTGTTACCTTCAATTATCTTCTCTAAGTGTACTAATAACTTTTATTGTAGCACATAATCACCACGAATTCTACTTAAAGTATCGAATAATCAAAAAAATAAAGAGTAAAACTGTTTAAAGTATCGAATAAAATCAAAAATATAAGAGAGCGAAACACCTATAAGCACGGGTTTATATAATGGCCCGCTTGCAAGTCGAATTTGTCCCGCGACGGACGATTTTAAGATATTCGCATTCTCGTTTCCCTTCCGACGGCTCGGCACAGCGATTCTACTAAAAATTTGCACACGTCCAAGTTGAAATCTGAGAATTTTCCACACGCCTCGCAACACGTCCGAGAACAACTAATTAATTTTACACACCAACTGATATGCTTCCCCTCTCATGTTTGCATCTTATTTCGACCTTAATTGTCAATCTAGTCTGTTCGTTCTATCTACAACCTGTGCTCTCGTTTCACATTTCCCCTCGTTTAACTGCTAATGCATTCCATCTCGCTCGTCTCTATACCACAGACTCGCTTTCTTACTTGCACTCATATAGCTTAAAGTTTATCGACTAACATATACATCGTTATTCTTGCAAGTGTTCTGCGTTCTAATATGCCGAAGTCTTTTATATAATTTCCCCACGTCTTTATAATTTCTTGATAGTTTGAGTACTTGGAACGCTTAAAATTAAATACAAATTGAAGATTTTAATTCTGCTTCTTTTTATAGAAAGCGTCTAGTGAATAATTTAAATCCCTTATTTTTAATGAAACGAATAAATTTTTATGCTCCACGGTTTTAATAACGCGTATTATCTAATGAAATTCTATACAAACCCTACATTCTAATTGAATGATTTAAATCTACACAGTAGGCCTTTAATTAAGCGTACTATTTTCCACTGCTTTAATATACACGGTGTTTAACATTATCTAAACAATATAAACCCTATGTTTAGAAGTAAATGACGAATTTACCCAATATGCCTTTAAATGAAGCGTATTATTGCCCAAAGCTTTCTTATACACGGTGATTAAAATTATTTGATGTCGTTTATTAATTTTTCTACCCTGGTCTAATTTGAGTATTTTATATACAGGGTGTCCCAAATTGAGTAGGATAGCAAGGGTATCTTTCTTATTATTAATGATAGAGATCTGCTTAAATGAGCAAAGTTGTGTCATTTGGATAGCTTATTTAAATTCCGCATAGATACATTCGAAATTCCAAACGGTTTAGAAATTATTTACAAAAAAACTGAAAACTGCCAATTTCTTCGAAGTCGAATATTTTAGTTATAATAAAAGATACGAAAAATGTTTCTTATAAAAGTTACTTAGTTCAATTGAGTGTACTTAAAAGTGATATTAAAATTAAATTCAAGATGGCGGTTATCGAGATAATAGCATCAACTTTCATATTTTAAATGGACGCCATATTGAATTTTTAGATAGTTATATAGCATATTTTATTCTCTTTTCAAAAATGTATTACAGCATATGTGTAAATGAAAAAATTTACTGAAAATAATCATTTCAATTTTTAATCAAGTAGGCATCAACACAAATCAGTTTTAAAACAAATTAAATGAAAAAAACCATTAGAATAACATTAAACACCAACTAATAAATCATAGCAATTGATAAAATTTAAAATTATCATTTTCAGTAAATTTTTTCATTTAAACATATGTTGTGATACATCGTTGAAAAGAGAAAAAAATATGCTATCTAACCATCTAAAAATCCAATATGGCGTCCATTTAAAATATGAAAGTTGATGCTAATATCTCGATAACCGCCATCTTGAATTTAATTTTAATATCACTTTTAAGTGCACACAATTGAACTAAGTAACTTTTACAAGAAACATTTTTTCGTATCTTTTATTATAACAAAAATATTCGACTTCGAAGAAATTGGCAGTTTTCAGTTTTTTTTTAAATAATTTCTAAACCGTTTGGAATTTCGAATGTATCTATGCGGAATTTAAATAAGCTATCCAAATGACACAACTTTGCCCATTTAAGCAGATCTCTATCATTAATAATAAGAAAGATACCCATGCTATCCTACTCAATTTGGGACACCCTGTATATATAAAGGCGAGTTATTTGCAGTCCGCAATAAGGAATTTGTGCGAACAAATTAAAAAACAAGATGTATCTGTAAATAAACTTTTATGAAAAACATAAAAGCTTGGTCATCTATACAAATCAAACTAATAGTTGTATAGTATTAACTCAAGCTTTCGGAAATTTATTTTTCCATTATCAAGAGTATAAAGTGAGATACGATACAATTGGACGATTAATAATAATAATTAAATTTAAAAATAAAAATAATACTAATTATATCATCAAAAAAAAATTAAATATAAAGACAGTATACATCATAATCAAAAATATTTTTACTCCTTTTGAATTATACTCTACCCTTATACACTGTACATTATTATTAATCGTCCAATTGTATCTTATCTCACTTTATAAGAAAGAGAACTCTTCAATTCTGCAGACCTAAAACTCAAAACTAATTATATACAATTAAAAAAGCAAGGTCGTTACCAAATTTAGTTTATATATATATATATATATATATATATATATATATATATATATATATATTCTGGTTGTTTCCTCTATACAGGATGTTTGAAATTACCTTGTTTATACTTAAATTTAGCCCTTTAAAAACACTACAATATATATATATATATATATATATATATATATATATATATATATATTCTTGAATCTCTATTTTATTTTATTAATTACTCCTCCTTTAAACAAGATTTTATTACACGACTTTTGTCGTCGTCACAAATTTACTACTTAATGTCTGACTTCAAATCGAGGTGCTTTAGCAAACGTTTGGTTGGTTTTCTTTACTAATTACTATATTTTATATGCCTCGACTATTTGAAACTTTAATCTCAGGGTTTTCTCACCTACTCACCGTGGGTTCAATCGTGAGTAGATGTGCACTACCCAACCAAACTGCACCCTCGTTTGTTTTACCACTTTTGAAATGTACTAAATTTATTTTGATATGCCAAATCTTAATAGATCAACGATGCCTGATGTCAAATTAATTTATGTAACTTTTATGACTTTAATTTCTGACGTTCTAATATATTCACGGTACTTACCAGAAATATACCGCTGAAGGCCTTCCTTTGACTGCTGGCTCAAGTTCGAAATCGCCGTACGCACTTTCACAAAAGATTCTCCAAAATTGTCCGCGTACTGCCTCCAGGTGTTTGTAAAACAATTTTGATGACCCAAACCTGAAATAATGTTACCCCAATTTAGAATTTAGTAAAAACCTTTGTCTACTTCCCTCGTCAATTCTTCCTCGCCGTATTTCGATCTCCTGTTCCTCTGCTCCGTATCCCGCTTAATTCTCTCTTCACAACCAAATCAATCCCGCTGTCTTAATACAAATCACTCCTAATCCTGCTATTCCAATTATCCATACGATGTCCTTTCTGCCGTTATATCTTCTCAAATCAATCCAAAATTATTTATGTCGTCGATGCCTTCTTTATCCACTCCAATATCCTGCTGCCGTAATACCCAAATCTATCCCAAAACCAACACTAATCTTCTCAAATAATATACCGTCGCTTTCTCCTTTGCATCAATAACCACTTCCAAAATCTTCTTTAAATACACGCTGACTTTCCTTTGCACTTTTAAACACTTTTATAAACTCCTTTTATACTTTCGTCGCCTTTATTTTCTCAAGCTTCTTATTCCTTTCACACTTGGATTAAATAATACTCGATGATACACAAATAAACTTTTATTTCAAAACTATTTTACAATTTTAACGCAGGTTTCATAAATAGGTCTGTATCTGAACAAATTTGAAAAGAAGTCCCTTATTTATTTTGCTTAGTTATTAAATCAACAAACTTAGCTTACTACAATAACATTTTTTTAACATATAACATCCAATAACAAATCACCTATCTTTCAGTGTCCAACATACCTTCGCTATAGTCTTTATAATAATTTTAAATTTCTACCATTGGTCCAAAACACTTCACTAAACTCCAATAACCTTTTACATTTTGATTTACTTTAAATTTTGATTTACAATTCGTCTAAAAGTTTGATTCTATAAAAAGGAAAAGCCAAATAATTCATACACGACCTGGACGCTTTGTTATATTGCAGATATCCATAAATGCGTCCGGCTTTCCGACGGCAAATGTACTCTCAACTGGCTCATGAAATATCAACTCAGTATAAAACTTCAAGTACCGTGCATTATATCAACGTCATAAAGTCATGTTACTACCTTTTGGCATATAAGTTTCAATCTGAAATGGTACATACTTTAACGTATGTAAAGTATAGCAAAATTTATAGTTTTAAATTATTAAATCTGAAATATTGACCCTATCGCTTGGCATACACCCTATTACTACAAATATACCTTTAGAAACCTTATAACCCCTCCTTACACAATATTTGGCCCCACGGTTTTAATGAAATTGAAATTTCATATGTTTTCTCTTCCCCTGGTGTGCAAAAATTTCTGATTTTCATTCAAAACCATCCTTTCGTTGTTTCTATTTTACTTTGGCAACCCGCATTCGCCTTTCTCTCACATCTATTACACTACGCTATTTTCTAACCTATACTATACTACTATAACAAAAACAAAAACAAAAACACAAACTAAACTTTCCGTTGCATGAACCACATTTTAACCTATCCTATTAAACCCTCTTCCTGTACTACTCTATATGGGTACAAATTCTCCATATGAAAACGCCCGCGATATCCCCCTGTCATCCGTGACCTCCAACTTATGTGTATACCGCCTCGCAAATCTTGGCTCTTCATTAAATAACCCTACATATTTATTAAATAATTCTCCTAGCTTCATCTTAGTATCAATACTCACTTTCCCTATCTGTTCATCATTAATTAATCTTACAAACATATTACATAATCGTACTTTAACCTGTCCATCATTATACTCTTTAATCATTCCTAATCCTGTACTATCTATATCATTTCCATTCCTATATTCCTCACTAACCGTAGGTACCACCCATGACCTATCTTTATCACATATTCTAATTGACCTATCCTTTCCATCTATATTCAATCCAAAATCCTCTATAAAATCCATACCCAATATGAAGTCTAACTGTAACCCTTCGTAATTAAAACTCTGCATTCCCTGCTTCTTTATTTCCTATATATATCGGTACACGGATAACATTATAAATCGTCGTAGCTTTTTGTTCATCGCTGACCATAAATCAACTCCCTCAATTGTTCCTATTCTTCCCTTTAAAATTCTCCATGTTCGACTACTACCCTCTCATTTACCAGCGACAACTGTGACCCACTATCCACTAAAGCAACATAAACACGGTCCCTTAAACTAATATTTATAAATAACAAATTCTTTTTATTAAAATGTAACTGTTTAACAACAAATCCCTTATACTATAGCAAACATCAATCTTTACACCTAAGCAGTCGGTCGTCCAAAATTCGCGTTTTTTTCTTGAGGCGACTCGTGAATTTCCACCACTTCAATCCTATCCGGGTCCGTTGTAATTGCGCTCGTCGTCATATGTTGGACGTTTACGTCCCTGTCCGTCCGGCTATTTCCATTTTGTATTCCGCCTCCTGTCGTCCGGCCGTCACCCTCGCCGTTGTCGTGCCGGTATCTGTTTTGTCCATTGTAGGCGTTATCCCGGTGATCCCTATTGAAATACGGTCGTCTATGTGCCTCGTGTCCCCAATGATTCCTATGTCCGTAGTTAAAATTTTCCTGTCTATAATTTGGTCTGTTTTCGTGGTACGGTTGTCGTCGACTGTCTTCCCTGTAACCCCTGTTTTGTTCCCAATGGTGTGTCCGCGTTTTCGCTTCCAGTACTGTCGCTAGGTCAAAATTTCTCATTACTCCTAAGAATTCCCTTAACGTCTTGACATTTTGTACCACTACAACTCTGGTAACCTCCGGTTCCATATGACCTGCCAGTAGAAGTACAATGTCGTCCTCGCTCAATTTCGGTGTTAAGTGTTGCGCCTGATTAAACTTGTCAATCGCGTATTCTTCGCGCGTGCCGTGAGTCCTGCTATAATGTCCTGTAATTAGATTCGTCCTTATGTCGGTCTGATGTGTAGTGTTCCAAAACTGTTCTATAAAGAGTCTTCTGAAGTCCACGTACGTGTCATACTGTTTACGAATAATGTTATGCCACTTTTCGGCATTTCCTGTCAAACTCGCCCCCACAATCTGTAATTTTGTTCGTTCGTTTTCTGTCCCTACGATCTCGTCTAGTCGGTCCAGGAATCCCATGGGCTGTTCTGTCTTCGTCCCTCAAACTTGGTAAAGCGTCCCGGTTTAATCGAAAGTGCGGTCCGTAGTCCAGTCCAATTCGCCTCCTTTCTATGTCGTCGAGTTTCTCGTAAATTTGTCTAACGTCATGTCCTACCCTGGTTTCTAATCCCGTGACTTTGTCGTCAAGTTTTTCGTCCAGTTTTGTCCTACCGTGTACGTTTTCGTTTTGTATGGTTTCTAATGTTTGTCCTAAATTTTTGTAGTTGGTTCTATGTCGTTTGTCACATGTTTCTATTTCTGTACTTAAATTTAAAAACCCGCTAATCATCGTTTCTTCCACTGTGTCTACCCGTGTCTTAATTTCAGTTCTTAAGTCAGTTCGTGTCGCGTTCAAATCTCCCTGCAAATGTGCCCGTGTGTGTTCTAACTTGTCGTCAACCCTGTCTACTTGTTGTTGGACCTCTGTCCGCACGTCGTCTTTTGCAATCTGTATTTGAGTTAGTAAGTAGTCCTGCGTGTGGTTCATTTTCGCCGTCAGGTCCGCGTGCGCTGTCCTAAACTCGTCCCTTAGCTCGTTATATGATTGCGTAATTTTGTATGTCAGTTCTGTATGTGATTCCACAATTTTTATGGCTAACGCCGCATTCGCCTCTTTTTGTTCCGTGTGTGCATCTTTTTGTTCCTTGCGTGATTCATTTATTTTGTCTGTCAGTTCTTTTTGTTCCCTACGTGATGCATTGAGATCGTCTTTCATGCTCATCAGAAATCTCATAATGTCCTGGGTTCCGTCGACTTCTGCTGCCTTCACCTCCGGTACCATCGCCTGGTCCGTGTCCGTGTCTATCACCTCCAGCTCTGTCTGCCTCACGTCCGTCTCCTGTATGTCGCCCCCTGCGTCCAGCTCTATGTCTTGTGTCCTTACATCCATTTCAACCCCGTATATTAGTCCCGATCTTGTGATTCTTTTTGTGTCCTCGTCCGTCATCTCTGTTTCCTTGTTTTGAACTCGTTTCCTGTAAAATTATAAAAAAAACTTGCGGGCCCCACCTAACTCGGGCTCCCAGATTCTACTTTCTTTCACTCTAACACCTTTTTACCCTTTTTCTCGAGCCTCACGTTGGGTTTGCCACCTTCTTGATCTCTATTTTATTTTATTAATTACTCCTCCTTTAAACAAGATTTTATTACACGACTTTTGTCGTCGTCACAAATTTACTACTTAATGTCTGACTTCAAATCGAGGTGCTTTAGCAAACGTTTGGTTGGTTTTTCTTTTACTAATTACTATATTTTATATGCCTCGACTATTTGAAACTTTAATCTCAGGGTTTTCTCACCTACTCACCGTGGGTTCAATCGTGAGTAGATGTGCACTACCAACCAAACTGCACCCTCGTTTGTTTTACCACTTTTGAAATGTACTAAATTTATTTTGATATGCCAAATCTTAATAGATCAACGATGCCTGATGTCAAATTAATTTATGTAACTTTTATGACTTTAATTTCTGACGTTCTAATATATTCACGGTACTTACCAGAAATATACCGCTGAAGGCCTTCCTTTGACTGCTGGCTCAAGTTCGAAATCGCCGACGCACTTTCACAAAAGATTCTCCAAAATTGTCCGCTAGCGTACTGCCTCCAGGTGTTTGTAAAACAATTTTGATGACCCAAACCTGAAATAATGTTACCCCAATTTAGAATTTAGTAAAAACCTTTGTCTACTTCCCCTCGTCAATTCTTCCTCGCCGTATTTCGATCTCCTGTTCCTCTGCTCCGTATCCCGCTTAATTCTCTCTTCGCACAACCAAATCAATCCCGCTGTCTTAATACAAATCACTCCTAATCCTGCTATTCCAATTATCCATACGATGTCCTTTCTGCCGTTATATCTTCTCAAATCAATCCAAAATTATTTATGTCGTCGATGCCTTCTTTATCCACTCCAATATCCTGCTGCCGTAATACCCAAATCTATCCCAAAACCAACACTAATCTTCTCAAATAATATACCGTCGCTTTCTCCTTTGCATCAATAACCACTTCCAAAATCTTCTTTAAATACACGCTGACTTTCCCTTTGCACTTTTAAACACTTTTATAAACTCCTTTTATACTTTCGTCGCCTTTATTTTCTCGAAGCTTCTTATTCCTTTCACACTTGGATTAAATAATACTC
>JARFIW010000507.1:1800000-1960000 GCA_036346225.1 Platerodrilus igneus | reverse complement strand
TTAGTGTTTAAGTCTATTAAAAAATACTATAGTAACACTAAATTAGTATTTTACGACGAATATGAGGTCAGTCAGTCCCACCACCCACGTCTCACTTCTTACCTCCCATCTTACACTTCACATTTGACACCTCATACCTCGTACCTGCCACCTCTCCACTTACCACCTCCCACTTTTTTCGCTCCACTCACTTCCCACCTCCTACATCCCACCTGCTACCTCTCTAAGCATCCAACCCCACCTCTAAAAGCATCAACCTCTCCTTCCCCCCCACTTCCCAAATAATCTACCTCACACCTTCCAGACCATCAACCGCACGCTTTACTCCTTACACCTCCCACTTCGCACCTCCCATCTCCCACCTCACAACTTACCGCCCCCCACGTTTTATCTCATACCTGCCCCCTCACTACTTTTTACCCCACACCTCCCAGATTTTACCTCTTCAGGCATCTACCTCACTCTTTTCACCTCTCCAAGCATCCACCTCATATCCTACACCTCTTACCGCAAACCTCCCACCTCTCACTCCACAGCTTCCACCTGCCACCCACCACCTTCCACCTCAGCACTCCTCATCTCTCGCCTCATACCGCACACTTCATACGTGTCATCTCAAGCTTCCCACCTCAGCTCCCGCCTCAATGCCTCTCACCTCACACCTCCCAACTGTTCAAGCATCCATCTACCACCGTCCACTTCCCTCTGCCCACCTCCCATATCTAAACAATAAGAGCCATTTGACTACTACTTTTATGCATGTGCATCCATAATTTAAATCAATTGCACCAATTTGTAGTAACTTTTAACTCTAAGTTTTTCACATTGTAAATAAATAATAACAGGTAAATTAGGTATTTATTAAAAGAATTTTAGAAAAATAGATTTTTATACATTTTTTTGCACAGGTTCCTTAATTCATGAACAAATTAAATAATCGTAATTAAGTTGTAGAAAGTCAATTAAATGGCTTGTAGCCTTCCACCTTCCACGTTTTATTTTTCACATTTGACCTTCCACAACTTTCACGTCGTAAAAGCTCACATTTTACGCAACTTTTTTAACTAAGATGATCTAGAAACAACTAGCGTAAAATGAATAGGTTTCTGGGGAATACTCTTAGAACAAAAGAAATTAGTTTACTTCCTGATTTACATATGACTTTACCTTTGCAAATGACTGCGATCTTTCGCGATTACTATTCCATTTGGTTTGAATTGTATTTTCCGATGCTCGCCTACCTGATTTATGACCTGAAACCAAAAGAAAAAAGAGAGGAGCCCAAAACCGGCCCTCCAGTATTACTTTGAAAGTTTAAAATAAAAAATGTGTAACTAGTACACTTTTCCATATCATCTGCGAGGTAGTGTACCAGACGCTGCTGTTTTTTACGTGGTTCACACTGTAGCTAGTTCCTGGCACCTAATCCTACGAGTATCCAGTTTGCCTTCAGTAAAAGATTATAATAAAAAACATTAAAAATTTAATTAACTGGAAGTAATTACTGCAGAAGAGGTAATGCGTAGGCTAGTTGAAGAAAAAAAAGCTCGAACGAAAATTTATACCTGAACCAAAGATATCTTCTACATCCAACCATTATAAGTGTAATTTAAACTCTATCTGTAAATACGATTTCCAGTATTACATTAATAACTAAGATTGGATTCAATGTTATATGGCACCGATGGGCGCCTACAGGGAGAATGACTTTTTTCTTCATTTCCGTATGATACCATATAGTACGTAGCGCTGAGGTGCACTACCCTTTTACTTTGCAAGATGTTTTGAACATGTTAGCAGATATTCCTGGTAGTAAAACAAATCAGCTAGTCAACATTTTTATAGCTGTTGTATTAGAAGAGGAATCTGAAAATGAAGATAATGATAACGATGTCCGTCATTTAACTGGCGGTCAGTTAATTGCACTTGTCAAAATATTAATTGGATGTAAGGGAGTTCAAAGTCTAGTTGAAGAAATAAAGTTTGATGGATTTTCCGCTACAATTTGGTATTAAAATAGGCTAAGAAAAACATTGAATATACAGCTTAGTGCAATTTATATCGAAAAAGATTTTGATGAAATCCACCATAACAAAACTGGTGTAAAACAGTTTCTTACAAGTGACTATTCGAACTTTCGTGAATCAGCTGCTGAAACTTTTGAATAGTTCTTCCTAAATACAATTTGGAAGCTACTATAACAAAAACCAATGAGTATATCCAATTTAGAAATGGTACTGAAGTACCTGCAATTACTATACAAGAAATAAAATGCTCTGCTGGTATTTTAGTACTCAGTAGCTATTATCTGGTTCTTCCAAACCGCAGTTATTGGGAACAAAAGCCAGATCTTTATAATAAGCTAATTACCAATGCTATGCGAAAAATTAGATTTACAGCTATCCTTCAGTATATACATTGTTCCGATAGTAGAGCTGTTTTAAAATCTTACTACTTACTACTAATCTATGATAAAAGCAAGGCGTATTCACTTTTGAGTTTTATATTACTTCTTGGGACTAAGTGAATTAAATAAATCATTTTAGGAAAAATTATGGGATATTCGCTATAAGGTCAAAATTACTATTCCTTTCGAACAGGAGGAATAAATGTCGAGATAAAAAAACTGGAAAATAAACTTAAAATTCTTCAAATATCATTAAGAACCACGTTTGAAGTATGAATTTTTCAAATACTTACAGAGTTTATAAGTGTAGATAAAATCCACTGTGGAATCTGTATCAAAGGATTCAGCATGAGCATAACTTAACAAAGAATACATTTCTACGAAACTTCAAAGATTTTAATTAGAACAGTCAATTAAAAATAAAACTTGGAATATAGGTAGTTTATTGTTGAATCTTGAAAAACTATTGGTAACATCAAGCATGGTTTTAACAATGGAGAAGAAATTCATAGTTATAAAGACATTGTAGATTGTAGACTTGGATAGCAAAAGTAACTGTAGTACAAAAAGTTATTTTTTTACAAATTTTTCAGTTAAATATACACTCAGCTTAAAACAGTTTGGGTGAAATAGTAATTGTATACACTGCTTGAACTTTACCCTGAGCTATCTACATTATATAGTCATAATAATTACTTTAGACAGCATGATTAAAATTTTGTTACAACTCGTCCAGTGATTTCTAATCAGACACCCAAGTAAAACATTAGTTATTAATATTATTAAGTAATACAATAATGTTGCTTATTTAATGAATAACAATATGCACTACGAACAAATTGAAAATGCCTTATAGCATACACAATCATATTGCACGTTATTGAAATGGTTTGCAACCAAAATCATCATTATCAAGCAAACTCGTCTGAAGAATCACTATCGTGATTAACATTTATTATTAGTTCTTCTATGTCGTCCATTATATATTCTCTACTAAGGTATTCTTTGTCTATTTTCTCTACACGAAAACAAACATTTACCCATTCTTGATAACCAACGGTATTGAAATTATTTTCAGCCAACTTCCATACATCCTCTAATTTAAAAGTTGTGTTATTTGCAGCAACATGAATTTTACCATTGCCCATATTTTTTCAATAGGTTTGAGTTCAGGATGATATGGAGGCAATCGCAACACTGTATGACCATGTTCGGCTAAAATTTTGTCAACAACATATTGCTTGCACGTAGGCTTATGTTGATTAATATTTGCATATAGTTCTGATTTTGTATCTTTAAGCTGAAAAGGTATGTTTATTTTCAGTACCCAACACCTCGTCTTCTCTTTTCTAAGCCGTAGTTGGATTTGGTTCCTCGGTCGCATTATCAGTAGAAGGAGGACCTTCATCCTGTATCCTCCACCTCCACAACCTCCACAACACATGCAAAAAAATTGCACACATCTGGTAACAAAATTTCCACAAAAGTTTTCTTCATATAGGTAAAATCACCACAACGCAGTTCTTTCGGCTACCTATTTTCAGCTACTTTTACAAGGTCGTGGTGACGTCATAGCTTTTATAAATAAAGAACAATGTAATACTATTCTAAAAATTTTATTCTGGCATTATACATAACAAAATTTAAAAATACTTAATGCCAAGCATGGAGACATTCAAACGTAATTTTATTA
Organism: Platerodrilus igneus; assembly: GCA_036346225.1. NCBI lineage: Eukaryota > Metazoa > Arthropoda > Insecta > Coleoptera > Lycidae > Platerodrilus > Platerodrilus igneus. Next base: position 1,955,900 of record JARFIW010000507.1, on the reverse strand, counting down.
CAAACTTATACACAGACAACAGTTTTTTCTTTATGTTTGTTTGGGGTGGTTTTAATTTTATCTAATTTTATTCGCAGCTTAAGATTTAAATCGACACCCAAGTCCTCTATCTCTTTTTCTAGCCAATAGTTTGATACATAGAGACCATCTTGGTTTTCGAATTGTAAAATGTACCGAAGTTTGTCTTTATATATAAAGTCTTTGATTCCACCGACAATCAGATCCATTCCTTCGTGTAATTCTTGCAGCTTATGACAATCTTTTAATCGCGGCTTTCCCACTATATCCTGCATGCGTATCTTGTTAGCTTGATAAACTTCTTCTTGTCGGTATTGAAAGGAATTTTTATTCTCCCACTCACTGTTACATAGTTGCATGTCTACCACTTTTGGGAATATATGGTCGTTATAGGTTGTAAGACCCTCGGTTTTAAATGATCTGAAAGATTTTTTACTAGGCAAATATACAATCTTTAGCGGAACTCCTTTGCGTGTGGTGTACGCCAAGGTTACGAAACCCGCATTCCTTAGTTCGTGTATGTTATCTTCCATTTTGATAAATACGTATTTAGAATAACCTTTTAAAAAGTATACGGATTTAGTACCATCCTTTTTCGCAAGGACGCCTACATAACTAAAAGAATATTTCTTACTAACCACAAATGCATACAGCTTGTAGAACCCAGATGTATCTAAGTCAGTTCATCGGCACATAAAATAATCTTTTAATTCTTTCTCATTTTCTCTAATAAGATGTTCTTTGTCTAACACATCTTTGTATTGTTCGCGTATTGTCGCAGTGTTTTCCATGTAGTCCAACTTTCGCCTTTTTGCATCCATTTCCTCTAATTCCAGCTGCCTTTTTTTTCCACTTACAGCGTATGGCGTGCATAATGGGGCAATTTCTTTTAGCGTAAATGGATAGAGTTTACTGCCAATATTTACGCGTTGTCGTACAATCTCTGGACGAATGTTGGGCGTATATATCAACTCCAATTCCGAAATGATTATTTCTTTTGGAATTGTAGAATATGGTGTAGCAGATTGTGTAAAATATGTTCTACCTGCTTTAGTGTAGCACTTGTGTAAGATTTTTATATTATCTTGGCTGTCTTCTTCCTCTACTATCTCCAAATAATTTACAAGTAAGTAGTTAAAACTAAAAGCCGAAAGTACATACTTTATCAATTTTTCCCTTTCCTCTGGTTTTTCGAGCAACTTAATTTGCAACCCCGTCAATTTCTTTGTATTGCCATTCCCCCAATACACGTACTGTAGTAAGTCATTATACACTAAACAGCAGCTATTCTGTAGCTTGTCCGATAGCTTACTCCACATTTTGGCAAGTGGTATCGAGTACATTGGCGCCTTTAGGAAGTACAACTTACTATCTTCCAATAACGTTAAACAGTCTTTTAAGGGATTATACACCTGTTCCGCACTGACATAGTACAGTTCTACAGTTGTACAGTTGTACAGTTGTACAGTTGTACAGTTGTACAGTTGTATATTGTCGCTTCCAATCGCGTAATACCATGTTCTTTGGCCAAAGTAGACGCGAATATTTCCCTTAAACGTGCATCTGAACAACATAAAAAATCTAGTATATGATTTCCATGTTGTTTTTTAGCACCAGGACTTGTTATCTACACACAAATTTGTTGTATATCTTAATTCTTGCATTGGTTGTTAGCCATGTTAAACAATCGATTCCCACAGTTTTATCATTGTCAACTATAATTTTGCAGTTTTCTTCGTATTCGCCCTTGTAGCAAAAGTTATGGTTTGTAGTTAAATAATTACACATCTCCATCTTGCTAAATATGCCAGCAAAATCTTGGGTTACATCCATGTCAAAAAGATAGTAATAATCTTTTTTGAGTCCGTCTAATATATCTGGTAGTTCTTCCAATAAAGTTTCCAATTTAACATCTGCCAATTCCACTTTGTACGGAACACATAAGATTTTCGAATTTTTTATTAATGCTTTCGAGTCACCACCGGTTGTTTAAGCAGTCTAACCAATAATGCAGTTAACGGTAGTTTTTTGTACGCCAAATCACTTTTGTCAATACTCATATTTGTAATATAATTATTGTGTATTAACATATGTTACAGTCCGTTTGGATAACCATTGTTTAATAAAGTTTCCACCAGTAGTTTTTTGTTTTTCTTAATAAATTGAGAATCCGGCAGGTATATGTTTGATACGGCAACGAAAGGCTTTCACCGTGTTCATTTTGAGTGAGTCTTAAAACAACCAAAAATAAATTAATTTCATGGCAAGTGACTCACTCTAAGCCACAAGGGCATCCTGCCGACGCATTTTGTCCTAATTGGTGCCTTCGTCCTATGCAACCTAACACTGCAGGTTTCTTCTCTTGGTAACAGTTGGCACAGAAGAGTCCGACTCAACTGCCTTTAGCCAAAAAATTATAACTATAAAAAAAGTAACATAATGAATCTTAAAACAATCAAAAATAAATTAATATCATGGCAAGTGACTCACTCTAAGTCACAAGGGCATCCTGCTGACGTGTTTCACCCTAATTGGTGCTTTCGTGCTTTTTAACCTGACACTGTAGGTTTTTCTCATAGTAACAGTTGTCACTTGTCACAAAAACTATAATTATAAAAAAAAGTAGCATAATGATTCTTAAAACAATCAAAAGTAAAATAATATTATGGCAAGTGACTCACTCTCAGCCACAAGGGCATTCTGCCGACGCTTTTTGCCCTAATTGGTGCCTTCGTGCTATTTAACGTGACACTGCAGGTTTTTCTCTTAGTAACAGTTGCCACAGAAGAGGTCCGACTCAACTGCCTTTAGCCAAAAACTATAATTATAAAAAAAAGTAACATACTGATTCTTAAAACAATCAAAAGTAAATTAATATCATGGCAAGTGACTCACTCTCAGCCACAAGGGCATTCTGCCGACGCGTTTTGCCCTAATTGGTGCCTTCGTGCTATTTAACGAGACACTGCAGGTTTTTCTCTTAGTAACAGTTGCCACGGAAGAGGTCCGACTCAACTGCCTTTGGCCAAAAACTATAATTATAATAAAAGTAACATAATGAGTCTTAAAACAATCAAAAGTAAATTAATACCATGGCAAGTGACTCACTCTAAGCCACAAGGGCATCCTGCTGACGCGTTTCACACTAATTGGTGCCTTCGTGCTTTTTAACCTAACACTGCAGGTTTTTCTCTTAGTTACAGTTGCCACGGAAGAGGTCCGACTCAACTGCCTTTAGCCAAAAACTATAATTATAAAAAAGTAACATAATGATTCTTAAAACAATCAAAAGTAAATTAATATCATGGCAAGTGACTCACTCTAAGCCACAAGGGCATTCTGCTGACGCGTTTTGCCCTAATTGGTGCCTTCGTGCTATTTAACATGACACTGCAGGTTTTCTCTTAGTAACAGTTGCCACCGAAGAGGTCCGACTCAACTGCCTTTGGCCAAAAACTATAATTATAAAAAAGTAACATAATGAGTCTTAAAACAATCAAAAGTAAATTAATATCATGGCAAGTGACTCACTCTAAGCCACAAGGGCATCCTGCTGACGCGTTTTGCCCTAATTGGTGCCTTCGTGCTATTTAACCTAACACTGCAGGTTTTCTCTTAGTAACAGTTGCCACGAAGAGGTCCGACTCAACTGCCTTTAGCCAAAAACTATAATTATAAAAAAAGCAACATAATGATTCTTAAAACAATCAAAAGTAAATTAATATCATGGCAAGTGACTCACTCTAAGCCACAAGGGCATCCTGCTGACGCGTTTCACCCTAATTGGTGCCTTCGTGCTTTTTAACCTGACACTGCAGGTTTTTCTCTTAGTAACAGTTGCCACGGAAGAGGTCCGACTCAACTGCCTTTAGCCAAAAACTATAATTATAAAAAAGTAACATAATGATTCTTAAAACAATCAAAAGTAAATTAATATCATGGCAAGTGACTCACTCTCAGCCACAAGAGCATCCTGCCGACGCGTTTTGCCCTAATTGGTGCCTTCGTGCTATTTAACGTGACACTGCAGGTTTTTCTCTTAGTAACAGTTGCCACGAAAGAGGTCCGACTCAACTGCCTTTAGCCAAAAACTATAATTATAAAAAAAGCAACATAATGATTCTTAAAACAATCAAAAGTAAATTAATATCATGGCAAGTGACTCACTCTCAGCCACAAGGGCATCCTGCTGACGCGTTTCACCCTAATTGGTGCCTTCGTGCTTTTTAACCTAACACTGCAGGTTTTTCTCTTAGTAACAGTTGCCACGGAAGAGGCCCGACTCAACTGCCTTTAGCCAAAAACTATAATTATAAAAAAGTAACATAATGATTCTTAAAACAGTCAAAAGTAAATTAATATCATGGCAAGTGACTCACTCAGCCACAAGAGCATTCTGCCGACGCGTTTTGCCCTAATTGGTGCCTTCGTGCTATTTAACGTGACACTGCAGGTTTTTCTCTTAGTAACAGTTGCCACGGAAGAGGTCCGACTCAACTGCCTTTAGCCAAAAACTATAATTATAGAAAAAGTAACATCATGAGTCTTAAAACAATCAAAAGTAAATTAATATCATGGCAAGTGACTCACTCTAAGCCACAAGGGCATCCTGCTGACGCGTTTCACCCTAATTGGTGCCTTCGTGCTTTTTAACCTGACACTGCAGGTTTTTCTCTTAGTAACAGTTGCCACCGAAGAGGTCCGACTCAACCGCCTTTAGCCAAAAACTATAATTATAAAAAAAAGTAACATAATGATTCTTAAAACAATCAAAAGTAAATTAATATCATGGCAAGTGACTCACTTTCAGCCACAAGAGCATCCTGCCGACGCGTTTTGCCCTAATTGGTGCCTTCGTGCTATTTAACGTGACACTGCAGGTTTTTCTCTTAGTAGCAGTTGCCACGAAAGAGGTCCGACTCAACTGCCTTTAGCCAAAAACTATAATTATAAAAAAAGCAACATAATGAGTCTTAAAACAATCAAAAGTAAATTAATATCATGGCAAGTGACTCACTCTCAGCCACAAGGGCATTCTGCCGACGCGTTTTGCCCTAATTGGTGCCTTCGTCTTTTTTAACCTGACACTGCAGGTTTTTCTCTTAGTAACAGTTGCCACGGAAGACATCCGACTCAACTGCCTTTAGCCAAAAACTTTAATTATAAAAAAAAGCAACATAATGATTCTTAAAACAATCAAAAGTAAATTAATATCATGGCAAGTGACTCACTCTCAGCCACAAGATCATCCTGACGACGCGTTTAACCCTAATTGGTACCTTAGTGCTATTTAACCTGACACTGCAGGTTTTTCTCTTAGTAACAGTTGCCACCGAAGAGGTCCGACTCATCTGCCTTTAGCCAAAAACTATCATTATAAAAAAAAGTAACATAATGATTCTTAAAACAATCAAAAGTAAATTAATATCATGGCAAGTGACTCACTCTAAGCTACAAGGGCATCCTGCTGACGCGAGTTATGTATCCCCCAATTACCTATATATATTGATATATTGAATCTAATAGGAATTATTAGAAATTATTAAGTAAAAGTATAAGTTCAATGCAACATTGTAACACAAGGATAACCCAGAGAGGTTATCGACAGTTCATGTGAACGGACATGCAACTTTGCATCCGTGAGGGCAGTGATACTGCAGGTGGCAGGTCACAGGCGGTCAACAGACCGCAATTACTTAGAATTAAGTTGTTACATTGTAATAAAGTGTACAATTAAAGAGAAACGCAGACATGAGATCTGCAAGTTCTCACAGCCGTGTGAGGGGCAGGTTATTATAAAAGGCCCGGGAGCTCAATGCCTGGCAGTCAGTCTTCAAACTCCATACTTCGTTGTTTGAGCTACTCAACCGAGTCAGTCTTCAAACTCCATACTTCGTTGTTTGAGCTACTCAACCGAGTCAGTCTTCAAACTTCATACTTCGTTGTTTGAGCTACTCACCTGTACAATTAATTAATTTTTTATAAAGTTATTATGTACAAATTTCAAATTAAATATTGTTAAAGTATCAATGTGTTTTTAAAAAACCAGCTCCAAAGGCCCGAAGTTTAACTGGCGCAGTCAGTAGGATGCCAAAAGGGCACTGAAAATCCAAAATCGGAAGATTGGTGACCAAGAATTTTAATTCGAAATTTTGGCAGAACCCAAACCAAGTTGGAGGAAGAACAAGCATAGTCTAAATCCAGCAACAAACCAAGTTGGACAAGGAACAAGAATCGTCTAAGGCCAACAAAACAAACCAAGGTGGACAAGATACAGAGTCGATCGAACCCACCAAAGAAACAGATGAAATTAATGTAAGCTCATTTCCATAATTTTTATTAACCAAAAAATATAATTGATATATGCTAGTATTATTTTATTATCATTGTTTCGATTCAAAAAACGTTTTCAATCCGGCAAACTAAAAACACAAAACACAATTTAATTTCAAAGCTAAAGCTAATCCTTTAAGCAGTACGAAACGATTATTAAAACCATTGACCTTATAAAATTATAGCAAAACACTCTGCTAGGGTAACCTAAAACCACCTAGATAAGATAAATACGCGAAGAAAGCATCCTTTATTATACAATTAAAACTCAGAGAAAATCGCTTTCAGAATCCTTGCACAGTACTAAAGTTTAACCTTCAACAACACAATTCGCATCATAAGAGTAAATAAAGCAACGCAGTTTCTACATTAATACCCACAAGTAATCAATCCATAAAAGCAGCATTATAATCCATCACGGAATTATAGAAGCGCATGAAAATTACACCACAACACTCTATAAATAATTTGCAGAACAAACACGGTATCTAAACGTCTTTCAATTAATTAACCAGCATTATAAAGTGCATTATTTCAATACGAAAATAGAATAACGCTAAACGCTCATAATTGTAAACCTGAAAACTAACTACGAAGAGTTCAATTACAAGTTGAGAACACCGAGATATCTAAAAATAAATAGACGTAACACTTTACGTAAGCACGGAAAGTAAATTATCTAATTCCTATAAACTAACACCTGTAAGTGCAATTAACTCAACGTACGTGACAAAGTAACAAAGATTACATTCTTTAGTATTTGATTTCAACAATAAAGTGCAGACATAATTAACCTCAGGTCATAACTACGCAACTCAGTAAAACCCACGGAAGAGTATTAATTACGAGTGAACTAAAACAACGCTAAGCGAGAATAAACCCATCCATTTCAGATTCCTTAAGAAAGATAAATCATAAGCTGCATAAAAACAAGCAAATCCAGACTACGGTAATTAAATTCAACATTATTGAATACAGATCTCACAAGTACATCACCGCACTGTGTAATTAAATAGAAATAACAGCGACTACGATTTTAAAAATAACTTGACGCTATCCAAACGTAAAATTAATAAATCCAAACCCAAAATTAATATTACAAGTACGAAATTAACCTCAATTTTTACCACATTTTTTACTTACCCAATCTAAACTGAAAATTAACAAATCCGGACCAAAAATAACGCTGAAAAATAGCATAATAAGTCTCGACCTCTACAAAACTTGAAATTACCCAATCTAATTGAAAAATTAACAAACCAAAACCGAAGTTAATGTTTCAAATAGCTAAATCAACATTAATTTTTACAAAATTCGAAATTATTTAATCCAAAAGAGAAATTAATACATCCCAAGCATAATTAACGCTACAAATAGCAAACCAACCCCAATTTTTACAAAATTTGAAATTTCACAACCCAAACGGAAAATTAGTAAATCCGAAGCGAAAAAGTAACAATACAAATAGCGAAATAAACCTCAATTCAAAAAAAAAAAAATTTTTAAATTTTCCAAAAATCGAAAACAACCCTTAACCAACATGAGTAACACAGACTTACGTCTCTATTTAGAGACAATACAGACGTTCGATGGCACGCAGGCCCATCTCTCAAATTTCATTGGAGCATGTGAAATGTTCCTAAAAACCTTTTACAAACCCGGAGATGACGCAAGAAATTCATTGCTTATACGCTTAGTAATAAGTAAACTAGCCGGAAGGGCACTAACCTTAATCGCCAGTAGGGACGACTTATCGGAATGGGACCAGTTTAAACAACTACTAATTGCATATTTTGGGGACCAACGTAATATAAAATGCCTGGTACGAGACCTAATAAACCTTAGAATGGAACACAATCAATCCCCCTACCAATTCGGAATGAAATGCCAAGATGTGAGAAGTTTAATTTTAACCAAACTAAAAATCGAAGAACCCGATCAAAACGTTAGACATTTAAAAACAAAAATGTATGACGAAATTGCACTAGACACATACATAAACGCTTTACCAGAACGACTATCGGATAAAATCAGATTCCAACGACCCCAAAATCTAGAAGAAGCTATGAGCCTAGTAATAGAAGAAGAAAATGTAATGTATTACCGTAACAGACTATACAATCCCAACGCGAATAAAAGCTATTCACCAATAAAAACCATACAAGCCACAAGACAAACAACCCCTCAACAAAAATTCACACCCTTTAACGCACAAACAAATCAACCGCGAAGTAACAACCCAAGTTTTAACAATACAAATTTTAATAATCAATTTAAACATTTTTCAAAACCAACATTTAACCCAACTTTTACGACACCAGCATTCCAACCAAGATTTAATCAAAACTTAAACCAACAAAGACCAGTATTCAACGCAAACCCTAATAAAAATACACCAATGACTAATAATAATAACAATCCTAATAATTATTACAAACCAACGCCAATGGATACCTCATCTGGTAACACCAGACAAAACACAAAAATAACACATATCCGACCAAACCCTCATCAGAAACGTAATTTTACATCGGAAGAATTATTCCACCAAGAAATAGAAAAATTTGCCACTGACCAGAATAATGACATTGAGACACCTACAAACAATGAATCAAACCATGCAGAAACTTATGAACGTGACGAACAATACGAAACTTACGAGGAGTACGACGACGAAAACTCGAACTCAAATTTTCAAATGGACCAATTCATAACCGACCAAACTTAATAAACTTAAATAACATAAATCACTTAGTACTACCATACATAGAAATACCCCACGCCAAATTCAAACTATTAATTGACACCGGATCATCAAAAACATTAATTAGCCCCAGAACCGTACAAAAACATTATTTAGATTATGTAGAAAGAGAACCATTTAAAATTAAAACAGCCCATCAAACAACACTACACCAATTCGTAGCCAATATACCCTTACCGAGAACATTTAATGTTAAAATGAAACATAAATTTTGTGTATTCGAATTTAACGACAAATATGACGGATTAATCGGAATGGACCTTCTAAGAAAATTAGGAGCCAACATTGACATTAAAAATCGCTTATTAAGGACAAAATACGGAAAAATCCCAATTAAATTTCAAAACACACAAGTTGAACAAAAATACACTATAGAACCCCGAACGGAAAGAAAAATAAAAATCCCAGTAAAATCTAACAAAAATTTAGGAATAATAAATCATATGACATTTCAGCAAGGAGTAGAAACCCCAACCGCCTTAGTGCAAATAAAAGATAACTATGCGACCACAACAATATTAAATTCAAACGACTACCCCGTAGAATTATCATTGACAGACCCAATTAACGTAGAAGAACTAAATTTTAACGAAATGGAAATAGACGAGAATTTAGAAAATAACTACAACCCAATAGAACATGACGAAATGTTAAGAGAAAATTTAACTAACATCCGTTTTAATACCGACATCAATCAAGAAGAAGAAAGAGCAATTAAAAACTTATGTTTCGAATACCGCGACATATTCCATTGCGAAGGAATACCATTAACATTCACCAACACAGTAAAACATAATATCGAGTTAACAGACAATAAACCAATCTTTACAAAAGCATATAGACTACCTCATGCAAGCCAAGAAGAAGCTGACAGACAAGTAGCAGACCTATTAGACCAAGACATAATCCAGCACTCCAATTCACCATGGAGCAGCCCCGTGTTAATAGTACCTAAGAAATTAGACGCAACCGGAAAGAGAAAGTACAGAATGGTAATAGATTATAGAAAGTTAAATGAAAAAACGGTAGATGACAAATATCCACTACCAAATATAACCGAAATTTTAGACAAATTAGGCAAATGCCAATATTTTACAACATTAGACCTAGCATCAGGATACCATCAGGTAGAGATGGAAGAAAAGGATATATCAAAAACAGCCTTCAGCACACCTAGAGGACATTACGAATACAAACGAATGCCATTTGGACTAAAGAACGCACCCGCTACTTTCCAGAGAGTCATGGACAATATACTACGAGGAATACACAATGAAAAATGCCTTGTATACCTTGACGACATCATAGTTTATTCCACATCATTGGTAGAACACATAGAAAGATTGAAGGAAGTATTCGAAAGACTTAGACAAGCACATTTTAAAGTACAATTAGACAAAAGTGAATTTTTACAAAAATAAGTATCATTTTTAGGACATGTAATAACACCCCAAGGAGTAATGCCAAATCCAGACAAGACAAATGCAGTTCTAAATTACCCATTACCAAAAACAAACAAAGAAATTAAAGGATTTCTAGGACTTAGTGGTTACTACCGCAAATTCATTAAAGGTTACGCTCAGATAACCAAACCTCTGACAAATTGTTTAAAAAGGAAACAAAATTGAACACACCCGGAATTTATTAAAGCAGTAGACAAAATTAAAACATATTAACTAACCACCCTGTATTAGAATACCCAGACTTTACAAAACCATTTATACTGACGACAGACGCATCGAATGTAGCATTAGGCGCAGTATTGAGCCAAGGAAAAGTAGGTAGCGATAAACCCATCAGCTTCGCATCCAGAACCCTAAATGAAACCGAACAAAAATATAGCACTATAGAAAAAGAGTTATTAGCCATAATTTGGGCAACAAAATATTTTAGACCTTACTTATACGGAAGAAAATTTTACATATACACCGATCATAGACCACTAGTATGGTTATGCAAACTGAAAGAACCAAATTCAAAATTACAGAGATGGAGAATCAGACTCGAAGAGTATGATTACGAAATTATATATAAAAAGGGAATTTATAACAACAACGCAGACGCTTTAAGCAGAATTCAACTCAATGCATTAGAAACGGAATCCATTATAGGAAACGTAGACGAAACAGAAATAAGGGAAGATCCAGACGAGATCGACACTATACATTCGACACAAAACGAAGAACCAAAAAACGCGATTAAAATTTTAAACGAAGCAATCGATATGAAACCCAACCAATTTATAATAACCGAAGTTTTAAATAACCCCAATCCAGTAAAATATACAAAAGTAGATAACAAAAAGATATATCAAATTCAAATAACAAAAGATGACAACGAGGAACAAATAATTAAAATTTTAAAAGAATACACCCCCGAGAAAAAACGATTTTATTTTTATTTTAACACCGAACATTTATACCAAAGATTTTCAGAATTATACATTAAATTATTCAACAACTCTGGACCTGAACTCGTCAGATGTACTAGAAAACTAATAACACTAGACGACCCTGACGAAATAAACGATGTAATTAGAAATCAACACGAAGGAAAAACCAAACATCGTGGAATTAACGAAACAATAAAACAACTCATAAGACGTTATTATTTTAAAGACATGAAGGACTTAACCACAGATTTCATTAACCAATGCGAATTATGTGACAAAACGAAATACGACAGGAAACCCCCAAAGATACCTTTAATGTTAACCAAAACACCCGACAAACCATTTCAAAAACTACATGCCGATACTCTAGTAGTAGAAGCACAAAACTATCTAACAATTATAGACGCATTCACAAAAATAGGCCAAGCAATACCAATCACATCCAAAAATAGCATTGACATGACCCAAGGATTTTTACAATATTTCACATTTTACGGAACACCCGAATCAATCACTTTAGACAATGGTAGCGAATTTAAAAACGAGACAATACAAAACACTTTAGAACTTCACAAAATAAAAATTCATTTCATAACGGAAAACCACCCTGAATCCAACGGACTAATTGAACGATTACATTTAACCCTGTTAGAACAAATTCGATTATTAAGAATAAATTATAAAAAGGAACATATAACCAATTTAATGTCATCGCACTAATCGCCTATAATAACACTATTCACTCATCGACAAATTTCACACCCTTAGAATTAACATTAGGACATTCAGATTCACGAAATCCCTATGACATACACTACAATAAAGAAGTATATCAACAATATGCAAAAGACCACAAAGAAAAATTAAAAATAACTTACGACAAGGTAAAAGATAAATTAGAAAACGATAAGGAACGTATCACCACAACCCGAAATAAAAATACCGACTCAAATAAATTTTCAATAGGACAAACCGTATATGAGAAAAACTTTCAAAGCAAGCGACATAAAACAGCACCCAGAAATTTAGGACCATTTAAAATTAAGAAAATATCAGATAAAAACATAGCAGTAGTAGACAGCGGTAAAATAACGAAATACATTCATTTAAAAAACCTAAGACACCCTGTAATTTCAGATGGACAATCATCACCCTTACCGTCAACCTCCACCCAGGTAGAACGGACAACCATTCAAGAAGACAGCCCTTGTGAAGTACAACTATTAAAATTCTCAAATCATTACGAAAACTGTGAAACCAAACAAGTGCAAATAACTAATATGAAAATTCAAAAAGTTACAGATAACAAATGGATAGCCATTTTCCCAACAGAAGTAATAGCAACCATCCACTGCAACCAAGATGAAAATAACCAAGCATTAATCGGAAGCAAACTAATTACCCTCAAAGAAGACTGTTATGTGAAATTGAAAGGAGAAGTAATCAGAGTTTATCAAGATCCCATAACAACAAAGAAACTTGCAAATCTACCGGAACTACAATTCAAAATACAACAAGAAGACGAAAAAATAATCAAGAAACCTATGAAGCTAGAGCATCTAGACTTAGACGACCTCAACCACGCCGTGAAATTAGTGGAAAGTTATAAAGAACAATTAAATGAACTCAAAACGCCAAAGTTACATTATAATAATATAAGTGTGTGGACAATTGTATTAATCATTTTAATAATTTTTGTAATCATGTATGTATTATACAAAATGTACCTTAGATATAAGAATGAAGGAAACAGTTCTAGATTTAAGGAAACAAAGGAAAATAAAGAAACGACAAGTATACCTTTAGAAATAATGAATTTTAAATGAAATTGAATTATGTATTTTATGTATTTAAAAATTAAGAAAAACCTTAATTTTCATTTACGGTGGAGGAGTTATGTATCCCCAATTACCTATATATATTGATATATTGAATCTAATAGGAATTATTAGAAATTATTAAGTAAAAGTATAAGTTCAATGCAACATTGTAACACAAGGATAACCCAGAGAGGTTATCGACAGTTCATGTGAACGGACATGCAACTTTGCATCCGTGAGGGCAGTGATACTGCAGGTGGCAGGTCACAGGCGGTCAACAGACCGCAATTACTTAGAATTAAGTTGTTACATTGTAATAAAGTGTACAATTAAAGAGAAACGCAGACATGAGATCTGCAAGTTCTCACAGCCGTGTGAGGGGCAGGTTATTATAAAAGGCCCGGGAGCTCAATGCCCGGCAGTCAGTCTTCAAACTCCATACTTCGTTGTTTGAGCTACTCAACCGAGTCAGTCTTCAAACTCCATACTTCGTTGTTTGAGCTACTCAACCGAGTCAGTCTTCAAACTCCATACTTCGTTGTTTGAGCTACTCACCTGTACAATTAATTAATTTTTTATAAAGTTATTATGTACAAATTTCAAATTAAATATTGTTAAAGTATCAATGTGTTTTTAAAAAACCAGCTCCAAAGGCCCGAACTTTAACTCGCGTTTCGCACTAATTGGTGCCTTAGTGCTATTTAACCTGACACTGCAGGTTTTTCTCTTAGTAACAGTTGCCACCAAAGAAGTCCGACTCAACTGCCTTTAGCCAAAGACTATCATTATAAAAAAAAGTAACATAATGATTCTTAAAACAATCAAAAGTAAATTAATATCATGGCAAGTGACACACTCTAAGCCACAAGAGCATCCTGCTGACGCGTTTCACACTAATTGGTGCCTTCGTGCTATTTACCCTAACACTGCAGGTTTTTTCTCTTGGTAATAGTTGGCACGGAAGAGGCCCGACTCGAGTGCCTTTAGTCAAAAAATTATAACTATAAGAAAAAGTATTTTTTGACTTTATAGAACTGCTCATCCTGTCGATTGTAATTCTGATTGTTTCTTGGGTTATTTGCAAAGTTTATAATAAGATTGGAAACTTTTCCTCTAAGGACGTCCTTTCTTTTTCGGGATAGTCGTTGTCGCTGATGGATTCAATGCTACCATTTAATTTGCCAAAACGATTGTCTTCGGTTTGCGGTTGTTAACTGATCTTACGTCCAAGCGATATAAAGTTTTTAACATAGTCCGACACTATCACATCACTAATTTTAATTACCCACTTAAAATTGTCAATAAACGAATTAGCATTGTAAGACTGTTCAGATAATAACTTATTGAATTTAAATGTCAATAATAGTATTTAGATGCTTGACTTAGATCAAACGATTTCAACAATGTAGGAGGCAGAACTCCTTTAAGTGAATTAATAATAAAATGTAAACGTTTATTGTACTTTTGCCAGCATGCTGTGGCTGTTTTGTATGTCAATATTAATAGAAAACTTGCTGACCTGTTAATGTGGTTGGAAATTCTATTATTGTTTCTGGAGGTGCTGTGTTCAAATAGCTTAATGTGTTAGTATGAATCGCTTTAATATGTTTAAGTATTAATCCATTTCGCCTGTATTTCTCAAAAAAATATACTCCATTATTAACATTGGCAAGCTTATAAGTGATATTTGCTCATCCTTTTAGTTTTAATACTGCGCCATTTCCATATACCCTTATAATGTATGAATAGTAGCCATTTTGTGTTTTTTGTTAATTAAAATTTCTAAAAAACTGAATTACTGCTTCGTTGAAATTTTGTTATGTCTTCCTATAAATCTTCTCTTGATTATGCGATTTCCATATGAAATAGTATGTGAATAAAAAAGTTCCGATTGATCTGCAAATAGATCGTCATCGTCAGAATATAATAAAAATAATGGACTGGTCAGTATATGCAACTAAACATACAGCTTTGTTAGATGAAAATATCATATAACTGTTAAAATCTCAGATAATTTGAAATTGTAATGTAAGACATTTGTAGTTAACTTATTAAAACATATCTATTTAATATTGCAAACATATTTTACAAAACAGT
This sequence comes from Platerodrilus igneus, assembly GCA_036346225.1. NCBI lineage: Eukaryota > Metazoa > Arthropoda > Insecta > Coleoptera > Lycidae > Platerodrilus > Platerodrilus igneus. Next base: position 1,940,476 of record JARFIW010000507.1, on the reverse strand, counting down.
TGAAGGAGTAACCAAATACAACTAGCTAGCTTTGTTTTCCTAGTATAATAATTGTGTTAAGTGCACTCGAAACATTTATTTCCATTCTTTTACTGCTCTCATTACGGCGCATGCTGACCAAGAAACCTTTAACACCTAAAATCAGAAATCTATATTACGACATATCCTTGGGCATACCATGTTGCTGTTGTGGTAAGTGTTTATTTATATAGTTAACCTAAGCGTTACACTAAACAAATTATAAAGTGAAATGCGTTTATGATGTAATCGATAATGGCATAAAAGCAATCTGCAAAAACGAAAATAAATAATTCTCAAAGAATACTAAAGCATATTGATACAGGTCTCTTTGTCATGTAAAAGACACACGCACCGACTCAAATATGCACTCCTACACGCACACACATACGTATACCTTCTCACGCGCACATGCACACGAACACGCAAACGCTCCCCCTTCACGCACACACACCTTACAGAACGCACATGTACATACAGGCGTCAATGCACAGGCACACGGCACCTACGTGCATACACGTACACCTACCCCTACGCACACATACATAATCACACATATACCCATTCGCGCACGTTTGCGCATACACGCAACGCGCGGATGCGCATACGCACGCACTATAAACTCATTTGATAAGGGGGCTGCCATAAAAATTTTACCGTTAATATGGTTCTAGAATTAATGTCTACAAATCCTCCTGCAGTAAATTTGATTACTTGCTGTGATCTTTGGATTCCAAGCTTTACCATTTTCCATGTTTCATACTCGTACTTAGTGTACCATTTAGAACTGTACAATACATTCGCAAACTCCACGGCCTACAACAAAACAAATCTGTTCATTCTGAAGTGAAAACTAATTATATCTTATATTATCGGAGACCAAGAAGCTCGTGTTTTCTTTAGAATTTGTTGAGACCACGAATTGTGTTATTTCATATTGATGCCCATGAGCTGGGTCAATACTTTATAAATAGCGTTTACTGCCTCCTGCACTAGTATTGTTGTAAATTAATGTTGTACTAAATGTAATTAATATATTCCGGTGTGTTTGTTATGATTATAAAATTTGAATTTGTAAACAATGGTTTGTATCCAATCGGTGCGATTTCATCAATATCAGTTTAATTAATCCAGGGTATATTTCAGACATTTCAGTGACTAATTTATTCTCAATTTATAAAATATATTTTAGAATTAAATTTTATGGTTTATAGCTATTGTAAGGATCATTATATTAAATGTAACTTACGTTTAATTCCTTAGTTATCAAAAAAATTAGATTTTTGAAAAACCGCCTTTATTTTCAAAATGTAATGTTTTCTTTGTAACCACTCGTTTAACTCTACCACTACATGAAATATTAAACGTATTTTATAAATAAATAAGTCCTCAACCACTTACCTCACTTGTTACGTAATCGGCTGGAATGCAATAGAAAGCTAGTTGCATTATGAGTGCGATGCAGTAACCGGTGTATTTAACAATGTTGATAAAATCTTTGCTGAAACAAGCAATGTATGATTATTGTTTTCAACACAAATGATGATATGCAACTAGTAGGGCAATGCGTCTATAAAATAAACCTTTTCCATCGTGATGTTCTGAATAAAGTTTTGTAATTGGTTGCATTCTATTTCTGTTGTAATTCGACATTCGATTTTTCGATGGTAGGATACCTAAGTTTTCCAGTCGTCTCTAACTTAATTTTATAAAGCTCATATTTCTAGTTATTTTCCACGACTCACTTTCAACCTAGACCGCCCACAAAAGGGATCAATGGGGGTCGCCTGACCCCCCCCTGAATATGTTCCTTTGGTTTTTTTTTCGTTAGAAATCGCAACACGAAGTGCACCTTCACTAGAGATTGAAGAAGATTACGATTTCACTATCGGTTATACTATTGTTTAAAAATAAAGTAAACCTAAATGTTGAGATTACACTACAGGTATGCCTATTGTCTAACTATAAATAGACCGACTTTGTATGTCATTTGAAGCAGGAAATGTGAATTAATGCGATTACCTTACAATAGTAACCCTAACCGCCTATAACAAAACTGTTATTTTCATTTTTAATATCTAAATATCTTTACCCTGAAAGTTTCTATTCAAACGAAATATAAATAAAGCTTTCATAATGGTTTCTTTCTTATTGTACAGGTTCAGGTACTCTACAACTAAAACTTTGGAATGTTCTACAAATGTCTCATTGTGTTCTATTCTGAGAAAAATATAACCTTAATCTATAACAGTAAAGTACGTCTATATCTTCAGTGACTTCAGTTTGTATTCAGTGTTTTTCGAATGCGGTGTACTTTTAATTTGTGACTTAGGAAACTTTATCTGACTGTTGAATTAGTAGAAGACGTGTATGTTGATAGATATTGATTGGTCATTTTCCTTGTAGTTATTGTTATCAGTGTTGATAAGTAGTGTAGTTACTGGTTTTTGTTTTTAAAGAAGGCCGAAGATTGCAGTTACAGTTTAGTTACGGATAGGATAGCAGTAGGTACTAATGTACCTAATGCGTGAGAATACATATTTAAAAATAATATTTATTTGCAATTGGGAGATTCTTATTTTTTTTCTTTAAAGTCTATTTGATTAACAAATCTCTTCTTTTGAAGTATCAGAAAAGTAAAGCGTGTTATTTTTTTTCAGAAATTCAGATCTAAGATCAGTAACAATACTAACAATGGATATTAGAAAATTTTTCAAACGAAATGAACTAAAAGAATCATCTAGCATAGGCTGTAGTAGTAGCGGTGCTGGTGCTAATGATATTTTTGAGTGTAATAGTATAGTACATAATAGTGTCAATGATCTAAATCAAGCTGGTAGTTCGTCACCTAATACTTTAAAATCTCTCACATGTGAATATGACACCAATCTTTCAACTGATAAGAGTGAGTACATCCTCGATTTGGGCAATTTTGTTAACTCGAATGAAACACTTTCCGACGATGTTCGCTTTTCATTATTAACAAATCCTTACAAACCAGATCCTAAATATAATTTCAAGAACGATTCCGAAGAAAGAAGACGTGCTTTTAGATATGACTGGCTTCAACAATACGATTGGCTTGCGTATTCTCCAAAACTCAAAAGCGCACTTTGCAAATATTGCGTAGTTTTTCGGCCAACTGTTAAAAGAGGAGTTCTTGGTTTTTTCATTGTGAAGCCCTTCACAAAATATTATGACTTTGTCGCTTCTGCAAAAGCACATGCTGCAACCGAATGGCATCGTGATTCAACTATAAAAGCTTCTAGTTTTACAAAAATTATTGAAGGAAAACGTCTATCAATTACCTCTCAAATAAATGAAACTGAGCGGGATTTGATTGAATCGAATCGCAATAGACTTATACCAATAATATCCACCGTCATTTTTTGTGGTATGCATGATTTGCCATTACGAGGTGATAAAAAAGGTAATTTTGAGGATCTTTTACAATTCAGAATAGAAAGTGGGGATCACATTCTAAACGAGCACTTAAAGTTTTGCAAGAAGAACTCAAAATACACCTCTCACAGAACTCAAAGTCAAATAATTTCAATTTGTGGAACATTAGTTAGGGAAAAAATTGTGAAAGATGTGAATTTGAGTGAAGCATTTTCAATTCTGGCTGACGAAAGTGCAGATATTGCTGGGGTACAACAGTTATCACTTGGAGTAAGATTTGTTAGTAATGACAATTCGGTCAGAGAAGAATTTTTAGGCTTTGTAGTTCTTACATCGATAAACGCAGAAGGTATAACTGCTGCAATTTTAAACGCTTGTAATGAATATGGTCTTTGTATGGATAAATTAGTTGGATTAGGGTTTGATGGTTGCTCGACGATGGCAGGTCATGAGCAGGGAGTCCAAAAACTTATTAAAAATAAATATCCAAAAGCGATATATTTTCACTGCGCGTCCCATAGATTAAATTTAGTGATAAATGATTTGAACAAGATTCCGGATATTCAAAATTCAGTAGGTACCATTAAAGAAGTAATTACTTTCTTTCGAGATAGTCCATTAAGACGTAGATATGTTTCTAATATTCCACTATTAAGTGAAACACGCTGGTCCGCCAAATATAAATCAATGAGGTTGTTTGCGGAACATTTTGCAGATACTATGAACGCTCTGGAAAATTTAGCTCATAACCGTGAAATAAATGCTCAGACAAGAAATAGGGCCAGTCAACTTTTAAATTGCGTTTCTTCGTCGAAATTTATTCTTTGTCTGCATATTATGGCCAAATATTCTAGCAAATTGGAACCTGTTTGTAATGCACTGCAGTCTAAAAGTATAAACTTATTTTCCGTTAAACAGCACATAGATGAACTGCTCAAACCTTTTAAGACACACCGTAGTGATCCTGAACAATATTTAAAACAGTTTATAAAAAAAGTGTTGAACATGCCCATGGTTTTGGATTGGAAATTACATTAAAAGGTATTACACCAAGACAAACTCATAGGTCTAATTATCATATGAGTAGTGTTGAAGATTACTTTCGAGTAAGCCTTTTTATTCCTTATTTGGATTCTGTTATACAGTCTACTTCCACAAGGTTTTCTGAAGATGTTACGACTTCTTTTTTACTCTCTGGATTACATCTAAATAACTTAAAAGACAACAATATAAAAAGAGCATTGTTAAATAAAAAAGAAGAAATAGCCAGAAGTTACAACATTGATAACTTTTCAGAACAGTTGCAAACGTGGGTTGAACTTTGGCAAAATAGAGAGATTCAACAAGATACAGACTTTGTACATTTGCTTGATAATGAAGTTTCTTTTTTTCCGGTCATCAAAACTGCGCTGAACAATTTTTTTGGCATTACCTCCAACTACTGCAACAATAGATAGGTCATTTAGTACGCTCAAGCGGGTAAAATCGTGGCTTAGATCAAGCATGCCAAGGGATAGATTATCAGGTTTATGCTTGCTTAGTGTACATAAGGACATGGTAGGTAGGGAGAAACAAGCATTTATAAATGAAGTCCTAAATAGATTTGGTCAAGACCGAAGAAGATTGATATTTTTATTCAAAAATGATGATGATTAATAAAACGCGAGAACAGTCCTATTCAGCAGTGCCAGTTATAATAGTTTGTTGTATCCTTCTTAGTTCTTAGTCATGTTTGTTTGTGCAACAAATATTAAAGGCACTATTTAAAGTGCCGGTCGGATATTTATTTACTATTAATTAATATCTGTGGTTTGTGGCCATTTGATTGACAATGTGGCTTTTCTGTTTCCGTTAAATATAGTTGTGTCGTGTCTGTATTTTTACATTTTCTTACGGGCGGCTTATTACGTGTATTGGAATAAGTCCATTCAATTTTCAATTAGTGTGTGTTAATGTAAAATCCAATCTTTTCCATTTGCTACCCTGTGCATCATCAAGCCAAAAGAATTGATAGCCTGCTGCACCAGCAATTTACCAGATTGGTAAGTAACTTTACACTTTATGAAAATTCGATTAATTACAGAAAGCTGCATTTATTAAGAAACTATCAATCCTACGTTTTTCTTTCAATTTCAAATACTATAGCCGAAATCTCGAAAGAATGCATTCGCGTCATAGGTTTCTGAATTAAACACCGACATACTTTTAATGTATATCACTTTTAAATTCAGTAACCTATGGCGTGAATGCATTCTTTCGTGGTTTTAACTATAATATTAAAAACGCTGCATTATCGATGGTCCTAACTGCTTTTGAACTACGCTAAGGAAATAAGATTTTATGCCTTACATTACTTTCCAATACGTCCGGTAACGGGGTTGCATTAACAGTGTTCATCCTTTGTGTAACATAACTAATATTTTTGAAAGTAGTCTTGACCCCCTCTACAAATTATTCTGTGGGCGGCCTTGCTTTTAACTTTAGAAAATAGGCTGAATCGTTGTTTAAACCAGTCCATTGGATGATAAAGCAATAATGTGCCTATGTTGCTCTCGTTCGATTTTAAGACTTGCCACGACCAGAAGGTACTTTAGCCGATCTATCTTTATTACAACAATTTTTAATACAAATTCGCGCCGAACTGATTTGGAATTCATTTATTTTGTACTACTTCGATTTCGTATAATTAGGGATATTTACTCTATTCATCCCTAGATATGATTGAAATAATGTCATACCTAGAATTCAAATTATAGGCGTATTAATTTTTAACTGCACATACAAATATACCGTTCTGAATTAACCTACACGTTGAAGAAGTTTTAGATTACTAAAACGGGTAGAAGGGCTTGAGAGTTCCAGTGATTTAACGAGCCGAACTACAGGTTTAACCAAATTAGTGGGATCTTTAGTGAGGAGTCAGACTAAGGCAGGTCCCCCGAAAAAGAGCAGCAGCTGTTTCGGCACTTAGAGTGGCAAAGACCGTAGGGATCGGTATAGCATTCTAATACGCTGCTGCGATGTGGAAAGCAACGGGAAACTACCACATTACCTACCGAGTACACAGCGTACTTAAATTGTTATTCAAAATGACGGCATCCTCTGGGTTAAAAAATTCCGAAGCTAAAATAGTCCCATATTCGGACCTTCGAGAGGGAAGTACTTCGGAGGATGTCATCGGAACGTTTAGAAAAGGAGTAGGAAACATTTTGCGAGTTGAAGCGTGGAATGTCAGAAGCATAAAGCAAGTAGATAAGCTAGAGAACTTGAAAATTGAAATGAATAGGATAGTATTAGACATAGTAAGGATCAGCGAAGTTAGGTGGCCGAAGGCGGGGGATTTTTGAAGCCGATACATTAGGGTAATTCACACAGGATCAGAGGACGGAAATTTGGGTGTGAGGATAGTTATGCAAAAAAGGATAGGCCACTGTAGAAAACTACTTACAAAAGAACGAAAGAGTACTCATAGTTAGATTAGAATCTAAACCGGTAAATACAGTAATAATACAAGTGTACATGCTCACCTCTAGCTACAGTGAAGGATAGGTACGTGTAGAAGCTATCTACAAAGATATTGAAAACATACTAACAAACTTAAACGGACTTGAAATTTTAATGTTTACGGGATATATTAATACAGTAGGTGAGGGTTGGAAAAGAGCAGTAGTAGGTTGTTTTGGGTTTAGGCACGAGAAACGACAGAGGAAATAGGCTGGTAGAATTTAGCGACAAAAACAATTTAACCATCACAAACACATCATTTCAACATCATTCTAGAAAACCATACACGTGGAAGATGCTAGGAGATATAGAATGATACCAAATAGATTACATTCTTGTTAGAAAACGGTTTAGGAATTAAGTAACAGAAGCAGATATAGACACTGACCACAGCATGGTAATTATGAAGCCGTTCTTAAATTTAAAAAATTGAAAAGAGGAACGGAAAAGAGGAACGGCTTTGAGAAACTATGAAATAAAAATTTCCACGAAAGATGTGAAAAAAAGTAAAATAAATTGCTGAAAGATATCTGATACTAAGGAACTAGAAACAGAATGAAATAACAATAATCCAACTTAGACATGTTGGGCAGAGATATTGTGAGATATACACAAAAAGAAAATAAGAAACCTTGGATAACAAAGGATATCATGCGTTACGTTGAAAAAGTTTGAAAACAGTAAATTGAATCTAGATAAACCGGGCTAGCTACAAAAGCGGAAGATAGAATGAGTCAGGATGTGCCAAATTTTTTTAATTAAGAAAAAGCAGGCGGTATCGAGGTATAAATTTAATTTACAAGCTATAATTTGCTCAAGAGAAACGTGTGGTATAAGCAAATAAAATAACGAAAACCAATATTAGCTCGCGACGGAAATATTAATTCATATAGGACAAATTATCCCGGAGGATTTCTTTTTCAGTATTACCCACAATAAAATAACATATTACTATGTTAAATCTTGGTTCTGATAGCCATGCAACAGTTTATGAATAAATTGAAAATAAATCACTTACGTGATTTTCATGATCACCAGCAGAATGCACTCCGGCCGCCAGCATGCGTGGTAGTAGCGTGTCTGAAGCAAGTCGCATAAAAGAAAAATAAACTCATAAGCGGTAGCGGTTGAACTTAATTGCTACTATCAACAACAAGAAAAACCTGAAGGAGACTTCAGCCACGTTAGGACTTGCTTCTTTTCTGACAGCAATAGACTAAGACATAGAAACGGGTAAAACATCAGCTGTAATCGGATTTGCTTCCTTGTCAACAGCAGATACACGAACAGGAGCAGACAAAATCTTTACAGAAACTGCAACAAGCACCATCGATCCGGGTTCACTAACTGCAAACCGGAATATTTCTTTCAGCATTACACGTTGCCATTATTTTACCTACATCTGTCGTGTCAAACACAATAAAAATTCCTTTGACAGAATCATTTCGGGCGGCAGTAACAAGCTTTTTAGTGGTTACGGTGGCGATCTAAAGGGGCCTGTGACTAAGGACAGATCAGACTATGTCGAAGAGCTAAGAAAGAAAATCTCGCTAGTATGAATCAATGATCAAGGCAAGCCCCATATTTTATTAACCAAAACACAATATTGTCGTTGTTAAATAACCAAACCGGCAAATTTGACTACAGTTGCGCTTATTAAGTACTTTTGAACGAATCTTATGTTATTCAAACTCGTATTCCTGTTTAAAGATAGAACGAATGCATTCTTTAGAAATCACCAAGGGTAGAAAATTCCATATATTTGCTAGAACAATATTTCTGAGAGTAAAATGAAAATAGGAAAAACAGACAAAGTATACAAACTAATTAGAATGAATTTTAGAGATATAAAACAGTATAGCAAAAATATAAAAGGTGCAAGGAAAAACATCATTATAGAAAATGTAGAGAAAGTGGTTAGATGGCAAGACTATATAGGGAATTTATATGCCGGACAGAAACTAGAAACAGTAGAACAGGAATCAGACATTGAAAATGATGACTTGGGATATCCTATACTTAGAGATGAGTTTGAATTAGCATTAAAGGTAAGGCACGCGGTAAAGATAAGGTACAAGCCGAAACTCTAAAAGTCGCTGAACAAGCAGTAGCACAACGTCTCTTTCAACTTGTAAGCTATATGTATGAGACAGGAGAAATACCCAAAGATTTCAAACGTAACATCATAGTCACTTTACCAAAAAAGGGAAGCGCGGTTAGATGTGAAAATTTTCGAACTATAAGTTTGATAGCACACGTGTAAAAAATAAAAGCTAGAATTGTAAAGAAGCGGATGGAAAAAACGCCGCAAAGATCAATTTGGGTATAGGCGAAACAGAGAAATACGGAAACTACTTTAACTCTGAGGGTGATAATGAAGAACACAATAGAAAAAGGAGAAAGTGTGTATATACGGTTTGTAGATTTTGAAAAAACATTCGACAATGGAAAATGGAAAAAAGGTTCGACATACGCAAAAAGATTGGAATGGGTTTTAGGGGTGGACGGATAGTACATAGCTTATACAAAGAGCAAACAGCGGTAATAAAACTAGAGCAGAAACGCAGAGAAGTAAATAATAGAAAAGGAGTGACACAGGAATGAACTCTATCCCCGTTAATTTTTAACTTGTACATCGAAAAGACAATGAATATTGTCAAATGCAGGAAGACATTTAAAATTATTATGCAGGAACAAAATATTGATAAGCTTACATTTGCAGATGATATTGCAGTATTAGCAGTTCTTAATGAAACGGAAACAGTTCGGTCAAAAAATGCTTTTATACTGAACAACTTAAGATATTACTTTCTTTTAAATACCACACGTTTTACCCCATCAATTTAGTTAAGGGTATCCAACCTCCACCCACGTCCATCTCCACCTTCACATCCATCTTCACCTCCGCCTCCACCTCCACCTCCACTTTCATTGTAAATTCCAACGTGTGAAATGGATGTTTTTATTTAGATCGGCACTCAGTTGTAGGTTTAGTAGACAATTATAGAATGTTCTTTTGTTTTGTAGTGGTATGTAAAAGCTGTTTAACTGGACATTAATAATATAAAACGTCCTCCCATATTCTAACTTACAGTGTTTACTTTATTAGATTTACAAATCCTGGACATTGGAATTAGAGTCAATAAGATGGAGGATGTGATTAAACTGTTATAGATCAAGGAACCAATCGTAAGTGACCAATTTATGTAATTTCAAATGCGGTATATAACTATTTTCAGGAAGATTGTAATGCTACACGTAATTAAATGGATTTAAGTAACTTTTAAATTTTGCATGTATGTTTTCAAGAATATTGTTATGCTACTTGTGTTTAAATTGATTTAGGTACTGTAAAAATTTTGTATGTATAATAGTTTACAGGAATAGGTAGGTGTCGCAGTGGGCCTAAAGTAATTGTTTTTTTTATTTTAACATATAGTCTAGCATTTTGTAAAAGGGACTACATTGCACTATGAGGTTGACGTAATTAGAATCCTCAGGAATACTCGTCGTGAATAGACTAGACTAAACTAGACTAGATAAGTTGGCGTCCATAATTTGAAAAATATTGAAAGCTTTTCAAGGTAAGTGTAATCGGAGCTTGAAATTGCACTTAGTTAATTATTACAATTTGCGATTCTTGTTTCATTTCTTAAATTGTTTTTATATGAACCCACTCCTACACAGCTGTAGTTAGCCGGTGCACCCTCAATTTGTTACTGGATTCCCGTCTCATCTGAACAATTCCAAATTTAACAGTTAAACGCTTCATACACTCGTAATAAAAAATACCATAACAAAAAAGTTGTATGACAATAAAGAGAGAAACGGTGTGGGGAGCCCGCGAAAAGCATCGTTGCGCATGGTATGTAAAAGTGTAGCAAAATGAAAAATTATGATTTTGAAAAACAAAAAAGCTTGTACGAATCGAGTTGTGAATGTTAATTTCTTAAAGTATACGACAACAATTTTATAGTATTAAATTCTGTAAAATTAATTTTGAAGCTGTGTGCCAATAAAATTTTCAATTCCTTACCTTTCCAATATAGCGTACAATTCTGTGCATATTAATGGGGTAATGGTAACATATTCCACGCCCATTAGAATAGAATAGAATTTACTAACATCTTTTAATAACCTAAAAAAAGGATAATTGGACACATCTACGTTTGTAATTTATCATTACCTCATAAGAAAAATATGCTGCTTTATGTAAAATTTCAGTTCAATATTACAAACGTTATGTTTTGCCGTTAAATTTTCAATTTTGCTTCCCAGAAGTCTAAATTGCAATATTATTTCGACGCAGAACGTCAAGAAACTAGTTTCAATTCCAACCAGTATCAATGTAGTTGGTATCAGCATAACAATCTCCAAAATTAGCAACACTTTGTATAGGCCATCTTGGTTTTTCATATTCCATATCCCAAATGGTAACCCTCTACCAAACAAAAACGAAAATATGGAAGCCACCGTGCAAGTTATTAAAACAAGCAAGTAACATTTTTGGATGTTTAAGTTAGTGTCTTGAATAAACTTTAATTTACTAAAGTTGTCCAAAAGTTGAGCGTTATTTTTGAAGGCTGTTGTTGAATTTGTAATAATTTTGAGTGAACGGTGGTAGTACGCAACGCAATTTATTTTTCCAAAGTGCTGCAACATCTATGTAAACATAAACATAATGACACAATTTATATGAAACGTAAGGAGACCCATAAATACTAATAACTTTAAGTAATTTTCATTTCTGCTAAGTTTAGTTTGTGTTTCGAAACAAATATTCATCTCTGACGTTTTTTCCAAAACATTATTTACGATGAGTTTTCAATAATAAACAACCTCCTCGAAATTACATGCCATCTTTCGTGAAATATAATAGACCATTTGGAATTGTTTTTGACAGTATTAGCTATCGTCTCTTGAGAATTTGTTTTCCAGTCACTTAAAGAAACTGTGATTAAGCACAGTTATCTCGTGGTATTTTTTCGTCCAGATCACCATTTAAAAACAAACGTACTAATTCCTTTTCACAAATTCAAACTGATTTTAAAATGGCGTGATAGCGACGTCACCTACAGGGCCAAACTTTTTTTTGTGAGTTAACACATAATTCAAAAATCTTAAGAAGATAAAAATAGTAATGTGCATAGTTAGTTTCTTTGTCGGGGAATAAAAGACTGCGAAAACCATCGAAAAAGAAACACGCCCAATAAATCCCCATGCTAGAGGCGTAACTTTCCACAAACATCGTGCTCTATGTGTTGAATTAGTTATAGTAAGAACCACGAAAGAAATCATCTACGTCATAGATGTTTAACTTAATTCAAAACATACGTTTAAGATTATTTAAAAGCTTAACTAATGTATATGATAAAGATAGTAATAAGATTTGTACGTGTTTTAAATAAAGACATACGTAAACACGTTTATCTAGGAAAACGACAAGGAAGAGTATGTACCCTAAGTTTTGAACTTTATACTTAATAGGCTAACCTTTGGTAAAATTATGCCTTTTCTTTAAAATAGGAAATCTTTCATAGTGTTTTTGTAAATGAAATATACATTGACTTAAAATTTTCAACTTGATTCGTACGAATACAAGTGATGACGCAGACGACTTCTTTCATGGTTTCGACTATATAATTGAAGGGAGAAATGTAGCATAAGAAAAATATTTAAGTTGTCTGCGCTTAAACTTTGTAGGCGTTTTTTTCCGAGTTTGCAAGCTTAGAAATTTAAATTTTTAATATGTTAAATAGTTTATAGGGGGAAATATGAGAGTTTACTGTACTTGCCAATAAGTGCCCACTGCCGTCCCCAGCCACGCCCTACATTAAAATTTTAAATTTCACCCCGTACTTCTTTAAACAGATTATGAAAGAGCTCATTTTTCTCGTCCACTCAAATGAAAAAAATTAATAGATACACTAACAAGTCCCTAATACAGTGTAGCATGTTTAATTAACCCACTATTTATTTACATTAAATTATAAGTGTAATACACCAAGCGTGTTTTATTCGTTATCATTATTAATAATTCATATTATACATAACGGAACGCGATTTTGATGGTTCTTCTAATTAGCGTATCTGTGTAATATAAATCTCTTTTGTTTGGTATCTCTAAGAATTTTGTAGTGCATGCATTTTCTAATCGCCAACGGCGAGTCCTTGGAGGTCATCAACGTTCGTTTTGAGAAGTTTCAGCCACGCTATCAAACCGTCAAGATGTTTTTGAAATGAAAGACTTGCGACCTGCGATTAGCAATAGGTGTTTGAAGATTTTCAAGTCACGGTGGTCTTGAAAATTTATAATAACTTACATTAATGCGCGACGTAAAGTAAAGACAAAACAAGCACGAACGTAAAGCAAGAACGAATGTATCAATAATTTTACTTCATAAACTATGTGTGTTACAAAATTTGGAGATCACGAATATGTGCTTATAGTTGCTGTTGTCCAGAAAATATTAAAGTTTCTTAAATTTAGAATGGTTAAGGGTGTTGTTTCCTGCTGATGAAATTTCTCTCAACAGAAATTAGATGCAGTTTGGTTCGTCATTCAATTTAAGTTTACATTTTCTTTGCGTGTCTATAAAATGTCGTTGGTCTTTGTTGAACGGATGGTCATAAAACACGTTGTTTGCTGTATTGTTTATGACCTGTTTTGTCTTTGATCATGTATAAACCAGTATGTAACAAACCGTAATTGAATTGTGTTTGGTTAGGTTTACATTTACTGGTTTTGTTTGTCGGATAAATTTGAAATTCTTGCCGTTAGAGGACCGTGGCTTTTCTAAAATTCAAATTTAACATTTCTCTAATCTTGAAGTTAGCTTTTAGAAATTTAGTATAAAGATTTAAATTCGTTCAGTAATAAATGTAGTTTTACATTGATGTTCATACAAAATTAGATCTGCAATATAGAAAGTGCTTAATAAGAAATAGCAGTGAACTTTTGTTTACTCTTTATTTTTTTGGTATACAATAAAGGTTATCTCACTCCTTCACAAATTTAAATACAAGTTGAGTGCTTATAATGAACCTGTAATCTACCTGATAAGATCTGCCCAGGATAGAAATTATATTTAAAAGCATTGTGTTTACAAATTTTTACGAAGTTTAAATACCTATAAGGTGTAAATAGAATTATGTTTAGAGAGCCGTCTTTTGCTTTAAAAAGACAATTTGTTATTTTACACGTTAAATACCATGATTATTGAAGAGAAAGTTTTTTTGCTACATTATACAATTACATAAAACATTTAGACTTTTATTTTAATCAAACGCGATTAAATCTAATACTATAAAAGTAGAAGTTCTGATTAACAATTTTTGTGCCAAAAAGCAATAACTAATTGGTTACATCTTATCAATTATTTTAAAGGACACAAACTGTGCTCTATATTTTTATTTAACCTTAATAATTTCTTTCAGGAGCTGCGTCTTATTTTTATAAGATAGGTTTTTGTTAACGAAGGCGATACTTTTTATTTTTGGGTTCCACGTCCGCTCTTAGAATATTGCTTTACCCTTAACTTGTTTATCTTAGGACTTGGTGGAACCCATTTAACTTTATTTAGTTTTTGTTTAGAAACATGTTACGTTTATTTGAACATCCCGTATATTTTTACCGGTTACTAATCAATACGCGGTCCAATACATTTTCAACTCAAATCCCTTTTTCTTTAACAACGACAAGTTTAGGCTAAAATTAAACAGTTTACTTCCTGTATATTTTTATTTTCTGCAATAAATACGGTTTCCAATAATTCCTCAATTTGAATCTATTCGCTTTGAAACGTAAAGTTTATTATGCTATAACTAAATAGTTCCTGGCCTGTTTGTAGGTAACCTTCAATTTGTTCAACATTACAACCGCCTATAATGGGTTTTCTCTAGTGTGACAAAGTAACGACTTGTTGAAATAAGGTCGCGCACTATTCTCCGGTAAAACCGTGTTTTTCAGTTCAAAATCGCGTTTCGATAACACGGATGTTTGGATTTCGAATTGGCTTTATTTAAATTCATTCTGAATTTGGTTCTGCAGCCCGTGCGACGAAATATGTTCTGCATTACTCGTTCTATCACTTTAAAAGCAATGCACGTTTATTGTTGTCCTGTCAATTAGAGATGTCTTGTGTGTATTTGGTGAGTGTTCTCGCGCTTACCTCACCTAACCAGATTTTATTTTTAGCTTTCTTTTGCTGGAGGCGAAAGGCGCTCTTTCTGGGTGTAGCCCACCTGTTTGCTGTCGTGTAGCAGTTGCTGTAATTACGATGGTAGCTACGTTGTTATGCTGACTTCTTCCTCCCAGCAGTTGGCAAGTTAAGTATCCTGACGCAGAGAGGTATTTGCCTTGTATTCTATTATACATGTCAAGGATTTTTATTTATCAACGGTAGATGGTGCAAAACCAGTCCACCATACTTATTGAACAGCTAGTGCTTCTGGGTATACGTCGTTAATTCTTGCTACAACGTGGGCTGTATTTAATGCTTAAGTTTAACACCTGTATTACATTTAAAAACTAAATTTGCCTTTAATACATCAAAATTTAACATACTTGCTAAAGAGTAAATTTACATTTAAAAGCTAAATTTGCCTTTAATACTTTAGAAATTTAACATACCTGCGATTGGAAAATTTTAAGTTTAGTTTTCTTTTTATTACCGAGTTTATTACATGTTAGACGCGAAATGCGCACTTCGTGGATCTACTATCCAATTTGTCCGTAAAATATAATTGTTGGCGTTGAAATCATAACCCTTATTTTATTGCGTTCTCTTGTTTGTACCGAATTATGTATTTAATTTAATTTTTTTTTTATTTTGTTAATAGATAATCATGGGCGATGTACTTTATTTTTTCTTGTTGTTTTTTTGGTATGTAGGCGAATCCCCCCACTCTCCGCGGTTGGTAGTTAGCCTGGTGTTTACTTTTCTTCCGGCTACGTCATTGTACGTAGCAAACAAAAATCGACTTACCTTCCATTTCTCATTATCCTACCCAGGAATAGACCCCTAACTATATCGGAAGATGTCCTTTTCTTCGATTTTCTGTGAAAGAAGCGGAAGGCTTTTAGCGCGCTAAGTCGAATTATTAGGATCGTGTTTCTCATAACTATCGTGCTAGAGCAAGAAAACGTTACACGAGCGCCCAAGAAAAAGAAGAAGTTACATTGGCACCCAACGCTAAAGAGTACTAAAGAACAAACGTTTTAACATTTCAGTTTAAAGTTGAATAAATTAAAAGCTTATTTAGGGTAAATTAACACTTTTATCAAAAAACTAGCAAAACTATATATCACACAATTCAAAATTCATTAAATTGATTGTTCTATATACTTTCCATTCGCATTCGGGCAATACTAAAGTTTATTTTTAAATTTTTGTTTGGACACAAATCACCTAACGCTCTAGGGAAGTTTTGAATACAATAGTTTTCAAATGACTCCAAAAAAAGTCCATATGGGTCAGATCTCGAAGCGTACTGGTCACTCTATTACCCCTTTACGCCCTATCCATCTTCCAGGGAACACATTGTCTAAATGTTACCTTACTTCTAAATATATTGTGGAGGTGCTCCATCCTGTTAAAAATAAAAAGTTTGGTCTATCTCTACTGCGTTGTTTTCTACATTATCTATTGTGCAGGGTATTATCTGGTTTTCCAACTTTTGTAAATATCCTGGGCCTGTCAAATTTTCTACGTAGAGGAATGAACATATAACCTGTTTGTGAAAAATTTCAGCCCATACATTTAGCTTCTACGGGTGCTAAGTGTGCTCTTCAGGAAAAATATAGGTATTGAAGTCTCTCCAATATCTACAATTATACGTATTGACTAATCCATTTCTGTTTTCTTGGATCCTGGTTTCCATTATTTCACAAAATTGTACGCACCTCTCATAATCATTTTCATTAACTTCTTGAAGTAACTTGATTTTTTACGGATAGAACTTATTTAGTTTTAGCATATTGTGACATGTTGATTTTCAAACACCTGCTATTTGTGATTATTGACAAACTGAGAATTCGGATTTAGAGTAATGGGGCCTAATGCTCCAGCCTGTGTATCTTCATTTTCAACACCACGAGCTTGTAGAAGATTTTGTTTTTTATTATTAATGGAACACGTCTATTGAAACTTCAAAACTATATTTCTAACATATATATTGGACACATTTTTGTTAGGATATTTCTCATTAAATAAGTTCGTTGTTGTTCTGGCATATTTATTTTCAATTCAATATAAAATCACTTTTTCAAGTTTTTCTTGCGAGATATATACCAATTTTGGTTAATAAGAAATAATTAAAACGACTTAAGCACGTACAAGAAACAACAAAACCAAATGAAATGTTGTTTAATGGCTACATCATGCAGCGGTACGGATTAGTAAAGTTATACTCGGTGTGCGGAATGAGGAGTTCGGTGATGTTCGGGATTCTGGAGGAAGCGCATCAACTACTCTCCAGATGTAATAGCCGATTATGATAGACGCGGTTAATTTTCTTAGGTATTGTAATCTTGTGTGCTTATTCTCTTTATACTAAACTATAGTCATTATATATATGTATGTATGTATGTATGAATAAGCTTTATTTTGAAACTATACCTAGGCCATTGGCCCATCCTAGTTTGAACATTCTAAGATAAATAAAAAAGAAAGGAAATAATCAATAGGAAAAACAAAATAAATAAAAATTTGTTCAGTTTTAATTGGTCTTCTTTTCAGACTCGCTTTTCCTTCAGGTGACGTCAGAAACTTGATCCAGGGCAGGAAGAGGGGGCTTCTTGAGGTCCAATTCAGTAACAACTTCTATCCATGTTTACTCGCAGGTTAGAGGGGTTAAGGTGGGGGTATAGGAGGTTTAGTGTCTAGGATTTCTTGTAGGAAGGCGTGTAAGGAAAGGGGAAAGTTGGTGATTAGGAATTTGAACTCAGGTAGAGGGGAAAATATGTCGAGATGAATTGTTTGTTTGAAGGTATTTCGGATGGGAGTAAGGGCGGAGCAGTGGTATAGTAAATGTTCTGGGGTTTCGGAGAAGTCAGGACAGCATGGGCATAGTGGAGAGCGTATTAGGTGAAAGGCGTGTAATTTAGATCGGAATTTTCCATGACCAGTTAGGAATTGGATTGTTGTACGGCTGGAGTTTTGTATGTGATTGGGGATGTCAGTAATAGTAGGAAATATTTGGTGGGTGTATCTGCCGGTATCGGAGTAGGACCATGATTCTTGTCAGGAGTGAAGGAGGGAGTTGTAAATGCGGGACTTAAGGTCGGTGGTAGGGATTGTGCGGTAGATATCAGGAGATAGTGTTTCATTATGGAGGTGGATCGGACGACGAAATTTTAGATTACGGATTTGCACAAAGTGATGTAGTTGGATTTCTAAGGGGGGGATTTTTAATATTGTATATAGAGAGGTAGTGGAGGTGGTTCGAAAGGCACGAGATACGGATGATACAGATAAGGACGTATGATTGGGTTTAGGATTCTGCGGGAATGTGGGGTTGTGAGGGGATACCAAGAGTCAATGACAAAGACAATGGGAATGATAATGTTATTTAGGATGAGTCTTCTTGTAGGTGGTGCTAGTTGGATTGATTTAGGTAGGGATTGCTGAATGTTGTGCAGGATTAACTTGGTTTTGGAGCGGATTTTTTGGAGGTGAGTATGCATCTTCAAGCGGGTTTCTAAGTGGATACCGAGGTAGGAGACGGATTCAGAGAAAGTTAAGGGTGTTCCTAGGATATGAATAGTAGGACTGCGGCGGAGGTCAAGGAAGCCTTTTAAAAGTAACATTTTGGATTTAGTAGGGGAGATAGGTTGCTTATTTAGGATTGACCATTGTTCGATATGTTGGATTAGGATATTTGCAGTGGATTGTAGTTGGAGGCGGGAATTACCGTGAATAAGGAACGTGAGGTCATCTGCGTAGGCGAAGGTATCTGTGTTTTGAATATTAAGGTCAAGGAGAGGGTTGATTATATATAATCAGAACCCACGTATTTTATATATTAGGTCATGTTCTGCAAGGCACTAAGGATACTATTACATTTTGGCGCTCAACGTGCACGCTTATTCTAACGGTGTGTAGTGATAAGCGGAGAAGTATTAATGCGTAATGCGTAGTAAACAAGTTGCAGTGGAAATTATGTGCACGTTAATATGAAAGTGCTAAGCGACATGGCTACTTAAATTTGAAACCGATGGGACAAGTATTTTCGACGTGTGTTACGTCAAGATCGTAGCTGGAAGGTGCAAGCATGGCAAATCGTATTTGCATTGGAGATACACGCAACAGTCTGTTGTGTATTACCTTGAAAGCAGAAGACAAACGAAAGTGATATCTCTGGCGAGTTGCATGTTGATTTATTATAAGCGCCACATTAGGCTATTTATTAAAATCAGAATTAAGAAGTGTTAATAAAGTATGTTTTTCAAATTCTACGCATAAATAGCAAATATAAAAAGAGCATTTTTAATTTTAAGGAACAATTAATTTGAACAAAAAGTTTTATTTTTATTAAATATATTAAGAATTAACTTTAAGTTAGAATAGTACAACAAAGTTGTAATCAACGCTCATTTCCGTTTCGGAGAAATAGTCACCTAATGTTTTGTATTTAAATGGAGCATAAAACTAAGAAGCTATTTTGCATTTTATCAATTATTATAAATAACACTTTATTGTTCTAAAGAAATTGTTTTAGTACAAAGAAAGACTTGCGACCTGCATGTGACTTCAACCTACTCACGTGGGAGTTCGATGCATGCAGTTACATTGGTCGCCTTTCTAATATGTTTTAACTTATATTAAGAACCATATGTATAAAAAGCAAGCGATATTAGTCATTAGGAAGCCAATAGAACGCAATAGATGTTAGTTTTATATAAAAAGACGCTATTTTGTGCTCAAGTTATTCAGTTTAGTGAATGTTAATAAAATATTGATCATCCTATACCATTTCTGAGAAAGGTTGAAAAGATTTTATCTGCAGCCGGCGCACAGGAAAATCGTAGAATGAGCTTTGTAGGATCTTGTTTAAAGGGTTCCACGGCGAATTGGTTGGCTATGAAAGAATCTAGTTTTGATAATTATGACGATTTCAAAACGGCTTTTATAAATAGATTTTGGGAGCTAGTTGAACTAAAGGATTTGTACTTGGAATTAATGTACGGGCGCTTTGAATCTGGTTAGGTAAAAACCAAATATTTTTTAAGTTTATTTAAACACGCGAGTTATCTTTCTGAAAGAATTCCAGACCGTAAATGTATATACATGTTAAGTAAACACTTCTCACCGGATATTCGGAGAGGCATTGTTATATTGGGGCTGTCCTCCCTGGATGAAGTGGAAGACTATCTGAGCAGAATAGACGAATCTAGCAGTCATGACGTGAATTTTGCAAGTAAAGATACAGGATATCGCGATAACCGTAGGGACAGAAGAGACAGCGATTATAATTGGAGACGACCTGCGGAACATGAGACGCGGGGCTATAGTAGTAATAATAATAATCAAAGTGAAGAACACTACCGCGGCGTAGGTAGGAACGCTACAAGTAATTCAGATAAGTGAATAAATTTTTTATCGTGCTTAAATAAAGACGTGCTACTTGGTGATCCGGTTAAATATACTGAACAGGACGAACGTTGGTACCAGTTATAAAAGGGCGCGAGGAACAAATTGTAATTGATAGTGAGAAAAAAATGTTGTAACAATTTTGTAAATCTATAAGGAAAAAAGGAATATATTCCTACTTTAACCGTCACAAACTGCACTATTTTAGTGGCGGTGGCCGGTAGGGATAAGACTCAGCGCGTAAACAGCAGATTTTGCTACCATTAAAAATCTCAATCGTGTAGAAATGGAAATACTATGTTTGATTATTGGGAATCTTATTTGTAACATTCAGCTTGGCTGCGACTGGCTAAACAAACTTAAAGTAAAACTGGGTTTTTCTGAGAGACTTTTATGCTTTTCATACTTGCAAGAAAAACATTTTTTTTACTTAGATAGTAGAGTGGAAAAGGGAACGCATCTACAATTAAATTTGTGTCTAAAAAATCAACCAATTCAGGTGTTGAGGGTCGAAGGCATAAATAAAAATAAGTACAGTGATGACGATTTTCTGAAGTAGCCAGTACGGCACAAGTTGCGGAGTGACAAAGAGTGAAACTGCCGGAAACTTTAAGGAAACATGATCGGACGACAACCCTTTAATATTATTTCTTATCCTATACGCTACGCGTATAAGTCTGAGATACGAGAACAAATCAGCGCTATGCCGAAGTGGAGAATAATTGAGAAACAAATTACCGAATATGTGTCACCGTTAAAAACAGTCGAAAGAAGGACGCATCTATACGGGTATGTTTACACACGCCATTTAAATACAAAAATAAAGGGGGATTTTGTTAAACAGCCCAAGTGTATGATGGATTTGAACACAGGACAAGTGTTAAACACCATTGACCTAGCGTCGGCGTTTTGACAAATGTAAGTCAAGCCAGAACATAAGAAGTATTTAGAATCTGTTTCTGACGGTTAGTTTGTTACGTACAATGACGTAGCCAGAAGAAAACGTAAATATACCAGGCTAACTATCAATGCGGAGAGGGGAGGGGTTCCTAGCAACACAAAAATAATACATCGGCAACGATTTTCTATTTACAACAAAGAAACACAAATATAGAAGTTTCTATCAAAACAGCAAAACAAAATTAAGTAAGTTTACTATTTAATAAAACAATTTTACTCTATGGACAAATTCACTAATTGTTCCACGAAGTGCGCAATTCCTAGCTAACATGCAATAAATCTAATCAGTACCAAAAAGAATACCGCTGATACTTTCGTATAAGCGGATGGGTTGATTTAAAGAAAAACATTAAATTTAGAAACCTTTCTAGTAAGGATTTTACCATACGAAGCATTAGTTATAACTCTAATCAGTAAAGAAAAGAATACAGCTGATACTTTCGTATAAGCAGATGGCTTAAGTACAAAAAGCAAAAGCATTAAAGTTCGAAACTTTTCTAGTAAGGATTTTGTAACGTATTTTTTTTCCTAGTTACACCAAGTCTAATAAATTAATAATAAAACAGATAAATTTTAAAGCATTTAATTCGTAAATATTCAGCCAATAAAAGTTAAAGTATAATGTTCATAATAACACATAGATTCTAGAAGATATATATTCTGAGGCTTGTTACCAAGCGCTGTCAGGTTAATAATCGGCACTTTTATTTCCAACGTCCATGAGTGAAGTCGCTTTTTGTAGACTAGAGATAAAAGTCAAGATGGCCCGACTAAAACACGAGGCGTCTAATAGAGTCAAGAAGAAGAACTTGAATTGAGAACAGGGAACGATAATATACATCATTTAAGACAGTTGGTATAAATTAATGCAATAAATTTTACTAATATTTTCTCATCTTAGTGCAATATCTAATGGACATATCTACAACAACAATTTTCAATGTTAAATTATAATAAATTTTCGTCGCAGTAATTTAAAGCAGGCAGTTATGGTTTCGTTCTATCTATTTAATACGCCGTATAGAAATGGTTTATTATACAAAGAATCTTGGTACTTCAAACTTACAGATGATTAATACGCTGGAAAAATACAACAGCAGACGTCATGATTTTTGCACCTGCAAATTATTTGGATACACGTGAGTGTTTGAAACTTTCCGTAACTTTGAAAGTATTATAAATTATTATGAGATTTCCTACGTTGATTATTAGAATAACACAAATTTAAAGTAGTTTTTTAAAGTTAATAACACACCGAATAAATGTTTAGTTTATCAGTTACTTGTACACGCATTCAATGTGTGTCAAGGTATTTAGAATGACAACTTGTGTCAGATAAAAAATAGTATAGATTCTGTTTCCTAATCTAGACGCCAGATGCAGTCTTGATTTAATTTTCACATTTTGCTTAAAAACAATTCAGGTCATGTAAAAACTTTTTATTGGTGCTGATATTCGTGTATATTTTTTTTGTGTAGACAACAGTTAAATTTGAGTAGTTGCGTTTTATGATCGTTATTTTTCTGATGATCAATCTTTGTTGTAAATGGTCAAGGAAGCGCTTCAATGATTATAGTAAAAATAAAATCTTGTGATATGAACAAATAAATTATGATATGTTTGCTTAAACTAAATTTTATAGAAATGATTAATTTATAAATATTTATTTAGAAGGTTAAACTTCACTAAAATTCTTTTATAAAAAATTAATGACAAGATAGTAAGCATATATATTGCAGTCACATGTATATATATCCGATTTCTACATATGAATAGAATTCATTTTGTTTCATTTGAATGAAGTTTTATTATTCTACATTTAAATTAAGAAAAGAAAACTAGAGCAAACCCTCATTAAGTAAAAAGACAGAATAATGAAAATGAATCCCTTTAGTATTTCACAGATGTTTAAATTCATTTACTCTATTTTTGGCATATGCTTTTGAAGACACAAATAGTGTCCATGTGGTGTTTTGTTTGTTCACAGGTAAAGCTGAGACAACTGTTTGACATCTGGTGGTTGAGGTTTTGGTAAGTGTGTGATAAAGAGTGAAATTCAAATTTTATGGCTATGATAGTGGTGTTAAGATAAGGTTTCCGCATTCCCTTATACAAACACAGTTAAATTTTGTTGGCACTTGTATTAAAAATACGGTGGCGCCTATTAAAAATATTTTTGGTCGATTATCCACCCATGACCCATGCTCATGATCTACCCAGAGCTAACACTCTACTAGCCGTTTAACCCTTAAGAGTTTTCTTTGTCTAAAGCCGTTTTCCATCCGACATTACCCTGGGCTTGGAGTATAAAGAAGAAAATCTCGACCTAGTGATATCAGATTAAAATAGAGAGTTTTAGTATATAGCTGATAGTCACGAGGACAAAGAGTAATAAACTTACAAAAAGTTTTAATTACCCCGTTTTTATTACTATTACACTTGCGCTCGCAACGTGGGGCTGGAATTTCATTTAGAGGCTGGAATTTCATTTAGAGGCTGGAAATTCATTTAGAGGCTGGAAATTCAGTTAGAGGCTCGAATAATTTCACTTAGAGGCTGGAACATTTAGTAGTTATTTTCATCACACTTATATACACCGACTGAGGTTTGCTTTGATATTAGTAACGTCTTCTTTTAGTTTCATTTTTGTTAAAGTTTGTTACAGTTTATAGTGAGTTCTTCTTTATATAGTTAGGACATTCGTTTGTTTGAGATTTCATCTTCAAAATTTTATAATTGAGTTACGTTAGAGGTATTCAGATATTTAATTATGGCAGAAACTTATAGCATCGTACATTTACTTAAAAATGAGTTAGAATATGAATTGAACATTAGAGGCATTGAAAATTCAAGACCAGTTTCAGATAAAAGGAAAATTTTAGCAAGGTTGTTGGCCAAAGAAACAGATAAACCCGGTTGTTTGATAGATCCTTCAAGTTATAAAGTAGATTTCAAAGTAGAGAAAGAAGAGATTGAGTCTAGTATAGAGTCAGTTAAAAATGTTTTGTTAGAATTTATGGATGATCCCGCTGAGTCAATTTTTAAAAGGATAAGGTCAAGATTAGTACATCTTACAGGTAGAATTCAACGGTTAAAGCTCCCTAAAGAAAATTTTGAGGAAATTGTGTTATTTAAAATGAAAGTTTGGCTACTATTCTTGTTGTGGAAGCAGATCTGCATGAGAAATTAAATAAGGATACGAGTTCAAATCATAAAGATATTAATATAAATCCTATTGCAGCATCTAATGTGCCCATTCCAACGGTTACATATGTCACACAGTCAGTCCCTATTGGATCTTGGTCGATAAAATATTCAGGAAACCCATCTCTCTTATATCAATTTTAGAAAACATTAGTGACATTGCACAGTCTCGAAAGGTATCTGAAATGGAATTGTTTAATTCTGCAGTTGAATTGTTTACTGGTGATGCCTTAGTATGGTATCGTTGCGTTCGTAGTTCATTAACAGATTGGAGTTCGTTGGTTAGTAGACTAAAGGAAGATTTCTTGCCAGCACATCCTGAAGACGATATTTGGGAAAAAATCAAAATAGATTACAGAGGAATGGTGAATCAGTTGTATTGTTCATTGCTAATATGGAAAATTTGTTTAACCGATTACCTATTATTCCTGCAGAACACACTAAAGTTAGAATAGTCAAGAAAAATTTATTGCCATATTTCATTCAGCATCTTGCTCTTACAGAGATAGAGGATATTAGTACGTTAGTTAAACTGTGTAAGAAGTTAGAAGAAGCTTCTTTAAGTAAACATAAGTCTGTTTCAGTTGCACCATATAGTCACAAGCAGCCTATTAATTATTTTAATCCACGTTTTAGAAACAAAACCCCTAGTTCATTTCAGAATGCTTCAAGTCGTGTTTATACCCCTACGTCTTCACATTCCCCAGTACAAGTTCTTAATTCTGCTACCCCAATGACAGAAAAGAATGGAGTAGGTAACTCATTTATTAAGCATAAATTGATATGTTGGAATTGTTCACGTTATGGACATACTTTCAGTGTCTGTAGATCTTTTAAGAGATTATTTTGTTATGGTTGTGGTCATAAAGGAGTGACTAGTATCACTTGTCCGTCGTGTCCAACTCAACGAGTAAAGGAACAGAAGTTGAGTAGCGAAATTCCTGTTTCTAGATAAAGTGTTAAAGTTGTTTGATATGGATATTACAAGTTTGTTTGATTTTGTATGTATTTCATCGATAATAGATTCATCTTTCAGTCTTATTAGTTATATTAGTTGTTCGATTAATGGTACACAAGTTTTTGCTGTTGAAATATAGTTTGAAGATTGCTCTTGTGCATGAGCACGTTTTGGTTTAGTATGATTGGTTTTGAGTAGCAATTTTTATGGTCGCGTTGCAACGTAGTATGTTGAGTTAAGATAGATCTAAGCGAGACTTGTTGTGGTTCATCGTGTAGCGTTATGTTAGTCTAGACGAAACTCAGGAAGGGTTGGTCGCTCAGCATTATGTCAGTCTATGCGAGGGTCGTGGTAAGTTTGTCGCTTTATCAGTTTTGGCATCGTCACTTGAGATTATTTGAAGTCAGTTATGATGTAATTCGTTTTGCTTATTTAGTTTGTCAGTCTAGATGAGACTCAGAGAAGAGTTTGTCATTCTAGCAATTTTGTTTATAAGTCTAGGTGAGGCTCGTAGAGGAGCTTGTCATTCTAGCAAATTTATGCGTTGTGAAGCATTTTGGTTTGTATCGACAGTTTGATTATGGGTAGAGTTAGAGTGCACCGGAACATTTATTAATAGTTATCATGAAGTAAAGTAGAAAATAATTTGGTATTTAAATTTCTTCCCTTCAATTTATCCGTATCTACAAATTTAAGTCAAAGAAAATGTTTAGTATCGATGAAGATGTTAAAAAAGTCTCTGATCCTTAAGTACTTCTAATTATAGTTGATGTCAGTAGTAATTCCTTTTGGTCCATGTTTTAAACTCTTAAGTAGGACAAGATTAAAGTTAGTGAAATTTTTTTGATTTGTTTAAAGTAATTTTTGTTTTAGTAGTAATAGAGCTTAGTATGTTTGTTGATTTGGATGTTGCATGTGTTAAATGATAATTTTTGATGACGACAAGGATGTGTTAAATGATAATTTTTGATGACGACAAGGATGTGTTAAATGATAATTTTTGATGACGACAAGGATGTGTTAAATGATAATTTTTGATGACGACAAGGATATGTTTATGGATTTTGAATGATGATATGTTTTTTGAGGTGTTTGAGAAGGCAGCATATGCTGAGAGATGTTGCAGGTATATAGAGATGTATATGTATTCGGTGAAGAGATACGTATTCAGTAGTGAGGCACATGATGGAGAGTATAGAGAGTGTTTAGTAAAGTGTTGAATATAGTTGTATAGTTAGAGTGTGATAGAGTATTAAGCATTAAAGGAATGCTTGAGTTTTGGTTTAGTAGTTTGAGACTAGGCCTGATGTGCTTATTTTTATTGAGAGTGTACATGAGCTAAGAGAGTTCATGAAGAGTTTTTTTGTGAGTTGCTGGTGGATGTCTCCCAGTAGGCTCTAGGTATGATTTATTAGTGGTTTTGGAGTTCCTTGGTGATAAATCACTGATGTTGTAGAATCTTTGAGAGATATAGTTGAGTCTGTAGCATAGTAGTCGTACAGATAATGTTGTGAGGTGCTTACTCAAAGATCAAAGGTATCTTGTTGATGAATAAGTATTGTTAATACTTTGTCTGTTTCTCGAGTATTAGAGATTTGTTTCGTGGATGGACTTCGTAAATAACAGCTTTTGGTACTTATTAAATTCATCAATTAGTTTAAATGTAATTAGCATTTGGAAAGTTATGTACATAAATCTTTAAGACTGATATAGTAAATTAGAGAAGAGTGTTCGTTGTGCAGATTTTTGTTTAGTAGTAATTTTGTTATACATTCGATTTTGTTTATTACAGTTCTGATTTATAGTAAAATATTTTTCGCTTCAGGTAAGATTTTTTATTTTGATATGGCTGTTGCGTTTGTAACTATAGATGACATGCATCCACTGAGTGTTAGATTCCCCTAAATATTCTTAACTGATTGACATAAATACTGATTATGAGTTCCCGAATTTGTCCCTTTATAGGCGTGTAGTACGCGCAGTTACTAATCACTCAATCCCATGCATTAATATTCCCCCATATCAATTAGTGAATGATTCTGATTTTTTTGTTAAACTCATCGTTAGTTATAGTTAAAGTGTGTGTTGTTTTGTTGTGAGTTGTAAGAGAATTATACGGTTAATAGGAGTAATTTTGAAGTTTCAGTCGTAAAATTTTTTTTAAAAAAAATTCTTCCATACCTCGAATTTTTTCTCTTGGGAAGAGGCTGTGTAACGTATTTTTTTTCCTAGTTACACCAAGTCTAATAAATTAATAATAAAACAGATAAATTTTAAAGCATTTAATTCGTAAATATTCAGCCAATAAAAATTAAAGTATAATGTTCATAATAACACATAGATTCTAGAAGATATATATTCTGAGGCTTGTTACCAAGCGCTGTCAGGTTAATAATCGGCACTTTTATTTCCAACGTCCATGAGTGAAGTCGCTTTTTGTAGACTAGAGATAAAAGTCAAGATGGCCCGACTAAAACACGAGGCGTCTAATAGAGTCAAGAAGAAGAACTTGAATTGAGAACAGGGAACGATAATATACATCATTTAAGACAGTTGGTATAAATTAATGCAATAAATTTTACTAATATTTTCTCATCTTAGTGCAATATCTAATGGACATATCTACAACAACAATTTTCAATGTTAAATTATAATAAATTTTCGTCGCAGTAATTTATAGCAGGCAGTTATGGTTTCGTTCTATCTATTTAATACGCCGTATAGAAATGGTTTATTATACAAAGAATCTTGGTACTTCAAACTTACAGATGATTAATACGCTGGAAAAATACAACAGCAGACGTCATGATTTTTGCACCTGCAAATTATTTGGATACACGTGAGTGTTTGAAACTTTCCGTAACTTTGAAAGTATTATAAATTATTATGAGATTTCCTACGTTGATTATTAGAATAACACAAATTTAAAGTAGTTTTTTAAAGTTAATAACACACCGAATAAATATTTAGTTTATCAGTTACTTGTACACGCATTCAATGTGTGTCAAGGTATTTAGAATGACAACTTGTGTCAGATAAAAAATAGTATAGATTCTGTTTCCTAATCTAGACGCCAGATGCAGTCTTGATTTAATTTTCACATTTTGCTTAAAAACAATTCAGGTCATGTAAAAACTTTTATTGGTGCTGATATTCGTGTATATTTTTTTGTGTAGACAACAGTTAAATTTGAGTAGTTGCGTTTTATGATCGTTATTTTTCTGATGATCAATCTTTGTTGTAAATGGTCAAGGAAGCGCTTCAATGATTATAGTAAAAATAAAATCTTGTGATATGAACAAATAAATTATGATATGTTTGCTTAAACTAAATTTTATAGAAATGATTAATTTATAAATATTTATTTAGAAGGTTAAACTTCACTAAAATTCTTTTTATAAAAAATTAATGACAAGATAGTAAGCATATATATTGCAGTCACATGTATATATATCCGATTTCTACATATGAATAGAATTCATTTTGTTTCATTTGAATGAAGTTTTATTATTCTACATTTAAATTAAGAAAAAGAAAACTAGAGCAAACCCTCATTAAGTAAAAAGACAGAATAATGAAAATGAATCCCTTTAGTATTTCACAGATGTTTAAATTCATTTACTCTATTTTTGGCATATGCTTTTGAAGACACAAATAGTGTCCATGTGGTGTTTTTGTTTGTTCACAGGTAAAGCTGAGACAACTGTTTGACATCTGGTGGTTGAGGTTTTGGTAAGTGTGTGATAAAGAGTGAAATTCAAATTTTATGGCTATGATAGTGGTGTTAAGATAAGGTTTCCGCATTCTTCTTATACAAACACAGTTAAATTTTGTTGGCACTTGTATTAAAAAATACGGTGGCGCCTATTAAAAATATTTTTGGTCGATTATCCACCCATGACCCATGCTCATGATCTACCCAGAGCTAACACTCTACTAGCCGTTTAACCCTTAAGAGTTTTCTTTGTCTAAAGCCGTTTTCCATCCGACATTACCCTGGGCTTGGAGTATAAAGAAGAAAATCTCGACCTAGTGATATCAGATTAAAATAGAGAGTTTTAGTATATAGCTGATAGTCACGAGGACAAAGAGTAATAAACTTACAAAAAGTTTTAATTACCCCGTTTTTATTTAGATTACAATTTTACTAGAACAAACATTAGGGTATCTAATTCAAATTGGGTTTATCCCTGGGTATGTTAGAAAAAGAAAATAAGTCACATATATGTGTCGGGATACTTATCTTGTCAGCCCTCAGAATCGAATTGACACAGCATCGCCGCGGTAGTCAGCCACAACCATGCTACTACTGTAATTGCAACGGCGGCCTACATGCAAGAGCAGTTGATCTACATCAAGAAATAATCGGGCTACCCAACAAGCAATTTAGCTTCCAGCAAAGAGCTAAAAAAAAGGAAAATCTTACTAATATTAACAACTCAGGAGCGCTTACCGATACTCACCAAATCTACACATATGATAGAGGAGAAACGTGCGTCGCTCTTGGAGTAACAGAACGCGTAGTTTTACAAGTGCATCAACGCACAAGCTAAAGAATCAAAGTTTAAAAGGAGTTCAAAATAACACGAACTCGAAAAGCAAACATCCGCGTTATCGAAACGCGATTCAAACTGGAAAACACGGTTTTACCGGAGAATAGTAGGATATATTATTTCGACAAATCTTTAGGTGGGAAACCCACTAGAACGAAATTATACGTTATCGGGAAGTATAGCGCGCTCACGGATATCTAACAGGATCTTGACTAATTAATTGTTGCATAAACTTGTCGTTTTGAAACAACTAGATTTACGTTGAGAAATTCTTAGAAAGAGTATTTATTATTAATTATGCGAAAGGATTTAACAATAGACATGGAATTTATACAAACGGATAATGAATTAACAAGAGATTTGAGTTGAAAATTATGGTTAAGCATACTTATCTGAACAGGTACGATATATCGGGAATTGTTGGAGAATTTAATACTAGAAAAGAAATTTATGTAAATAAAATAACCAATAATTGCCGAAAATGAACGTATCAAGTTTTACGTATTTCGCAGGCTGCCGTTCGGATTGACAACCTTTATGGCTAGCCTAATTCGTCGTTTAGATATAATATTGGGGGTCAAATGCGATCACTATACCACAGTCTATGTTGACGATCTATTGATAACCATAAAGTTGCATAAGTGACAGTTTCTTAGAGACCAAGTCGTATTCCTTGACTACGTAACATCCTGGGAGGGAGTACGCATAGACGAAAAAAGAATTGATGCTATCAAAAACTTTTCTATTCCTCGAAATCATAAGAAGCTAAAAGGGTTTCTTAGGACTTATAAATTATGAGCGATGCTTTACTGCTTTTTTCTTGTCTGCACGGAATACCGTAACATCATTCTCAATAAACTACCCTGTAGAATGTGTACGAGTTGAGGATCAGTTTCTCAAAACCTGATATGCTTTTAGTAAATAAGTGAGGTAATCAAGAAAAGTTATTGTTTAAAGCATGTTATTTGTATTTTTTCAGATCCCTACCCAGGTTGTAAAAATAAGAAAAGATGATCCATTTGCAAAATTCCGTTCTTTTGCCTAAGTTTATTTCACAACTAAAGTGTGCACTCGTTGTAGGAGTGGCATGGAAAACAACCCATGAAAAAAAAATTGAAATTAAAAAAGAAATTCGATAGTACAAAATTACTGAAAGCCCATTTGGCGACTATTTCTTTACAAATGAAAACTGCGAGTTCTTCAACCCATTAAAATGGTGAGGGAAACAAAGATATACTTTTCCAATATTAAATGAAGTTGCGCGCCTGTTATTTGTGATACATCACCGTCAGCACAATCGGAAAGAAGTTTCTCTAGTGCCGTAAAAATAACTCGTAAAGATACAGCACGTCTAAAAGATAATGCTGTGGAAAATACCGTTATTGTTTCAGAGAGCATTAAATCAGATGTTGGAATTAGCAAAATAAAATATAACATATTAGTTTATAAGTATAAAAGTTTCTTTTCAAAAATGTTTTTGAGTAAAAGGTTTCAACTTTTTAATGCTCACCATTGGGTTCACGTATACCGTATCCGTAAGAGTTATACGTTTTGTTGATGGAACAAATGTTGTCTTTTAGAAAGTTCATAAAGTAAACTTTGCAGAAACAAAATATCCAAGACCGTTTTCGAGTTATAAAGAAAAGTATGAAATTTGTAAATTTGTAATAACTGTAAAACGGTCCTGGTTATTTTGTGCCTGCTTATTTCAATTTATGAGCTTTCTAAAAGACAACTTTTGTTCCATTTAATCAAACGTGTAACTTTTACGGTATCAGAAGTCCCAATGATTACCGTTAAAAAAGTGACCACCCTGTTTAAAAAGGAAAATTTGTTTCATTTTGTGTAGAATAAAAATATATACTCTTAAATGTAATTTTATAAGAAATTAAATCGATTTAAAAACTAACCTAACTTTAAGTTTCCAACATATGACATCAGCACATAACGAAAATATTAAAGAAAGAGGCATTTTTTTGTTTTTTTTTTTAATCTACTTCTACTACCACTAATTCAACGTTTAATGTCCACATTGAGTTATCTGACCACAGAGAGTGCAAATCATAATTCTCATGAGAACAATGTATATATAGTATCCACTTATTTTTATCACCATAAAAACTCAATTAATTGAACGGATACTATTTAAGTAGTTCAGAATTGTGTTATAGAGCATGTGTTCTTTGACTTATTGTTCGAAAAAGATTATTATAATATAGAGATGAAGTATTAAAGATCAAAAACAACAAACAAATTTTTATTATTAACGTATTTAGTTCACGTTGAAGCTT
The DNA here is from genome assembly GCA_036346225.1 of Platerodrilus igneus. Classification (NCBI taxonomy): domain Eukaryota; kingdom Metazoa; phylum Arthropoda; class Insecta; order Coleoptera; family Lycidae; genus Platerodrilus; species Platerodrilus igneus. Next base: position 1,907,994 of record JARFIW010000507.1, on the reverse strand, counting down.
TCAATTCCCCTATTGCATTTGTGTTTCTGGAACCGTTTGTATCTTGGCATCAGTTTGAATCACTGCGTAATTTTGAGTAGGAAGGTCTTCTCTGACCTTACATTTGATTTTCCAATGCTCTACCCGAAGGCATTACATTGGCCAGAAAGCGAGTTTTTTATCTGGAAAATTTTGAATTTTACAGCAAGGTAGGGATCTTTAACGTGCATGACAACACGGGACCTCCATTTTACCTCTTATCCGAACGAGGGTGTATTTTTGTGAAAAATGCTCGCCTAACATTTTTCAAGCGGACCGTGTTAAGATTTGAACCCGGGACCTTGGGCATAGTAGTCATACATATACCAACTACGCCACGGAGCCGCCTAAGGTCTTCTTTGGCCACCGGGTCAGTTCGGGTCGCCGAACAGTTTGAGCCCCAGGTCACTGGGTTCCGTGTTAGTCTGTATTCGTTTCACCGGGTCAGTTCGGGTTGCCGGGTCAGTTCGGGTCATCGAACAGTTTGGGTCCCAGGTCACTGGGTTCCGGGTTAGTCTGTTTTCGTTTCACCGGGTCAAAAATTTGTGACCCGGTCCAATTATGCTCTGCTGCACACTATAATTTGAAATATGTGCATAATAGTAGTTTTGTTTACATGTATAGTACTTAGGACGAAACCATAAAAGTAACCATATATACTTGCAAAAGAATGTATAATGTATATTTTGAAGGTGTCCACAATGAAGGTGTAATTGTTTGAAATAAAACACTTAGGTGGATTTCGTCTCTATTTAGTTTACATTACAATTCCTAATACAATTTTCAGTGCGTAAAACTACGCTAGAAATTGTTTAAAACGAAAAATCCTAAAAATTTATTTGGTATTAAAAAAATATTTGGAACTTATATTAGCAAAGTTGCGTTATGTTTTCTTATCGCAAAATAATATGTATAGCAAAAAAAACCTTTTGTCAATAGCACTGCTAATAGTTGATCATGTTTTTTGGGAAATAGTCTCAAAGAGGGTTGCTATCTATGCATGTTACCGACCTTTTAAATAAATTATTTAATAGTCAAATTTAAAAATATAATTTTAATATCTGTATTTTATTGGTCTCCTTACTTTTCTTCTGAATTTCTTTAAAGCTACCTGTCCAAATACGCAGAACGCTTCTAAATTACTTATAAAATGAAAGATATTACCATTGATATTCAAAAATTGTAGAAATATCAAAAAAAGGATACAAATTAATAGAATATCGTAAGCAACAGCTGCAAAAATTATGTTTTTGTTATTTTTAGAATACAGTCCCGTTATTTTTAACAGTAGTAGTGGAAACTTTAGTCCTTTTATAATTTTGCCCATCTTTCGTAATAAATGTCGTATGGTATGTTGCTTATGAAGCTAGCTGCTGGTTGTCTTGTTACTGTAACAAAGCACAAATTAGCAAAATAAAAAGACAAGTAGGGAAGGAAAGTAGAAACTAGGAAAATATTCGTAGATATAATTATTACATAGTCAATACTATAATTTGCTACATACCCATATACACGGAACGCTTCGAACTATTTAAGAGTATGCAAATTACTTTTTAATTACTGTTAGTTATTAAGTTAGATGTTACTTTAAGTTTTGTTAAATAGTAGTAAGTAGATAGGTAGGGCCGGTCCTAATTCAAAACGTGTTCAGAAGTATTTTCCATATGTAAAATACACGTGCACCGTTTTGAATTAAGATCGGCCCTATATAATTTCAATGTAAAATAGTTGCGAAAACATTTCAATGTAAAATAGTTGTGAAAACATGAATTCTTATATACTTTCAATGTAAAATACTTGTGGGCACGTTTTGAATTAGGATCGGCTTTATATTACTTTCAATAAAACATATTTCAAAACACACGTATGTTGAAAAATGTAAGTGCAGAGAAAATGTGTGTAGATGTTTTGAGTTTGGTTTTCTAGCGAGAAGTTATAAAGTATGACAGATGCAAAATATCGCATTCAAGTCAATTGTGTTTAATTAAAGTGGATTCTGATTTATGTTTAGAGGCTGCAAATACACATGGGCCGGTTTCAATTCAAAATGTGTTCACTCTTGTGATAGGTTGAAAAGTGGGTTGGCAAAGTACGCAGATGGTGGTAATATGCTATATAAGGAGACTGCTCCTAATATTAATTTAATTAGTCGAAGTTTACTGCATATATTTACATACAAACATGTATATAACTGATATTCAGGGATTTAAATACAAGAAAAACGAGTTTGTGTGCAAAGAAATTGCGGTTTTGGACTTTTTGTTAGGTGATGTTTGGCATCAAATTTTTAAACTGCCAATGCAGTCTAGTTGTTTGAGTCAAGATCATATAAAACATAACAACTGGGTGACAAGGAATATTCATGGTCTTTCTTGGGATGAATCTTCAACGGCTGGAATGGTGTCATCATATATAGCGCTTTATTTGAAGCAAATTATCCGACCCGGTGAAGAAGTATTTGTGAAGGGTCTAGAAAAGAAGAAATTGATTGAAACATATATAATGCAAAACGTTGTAACTGATATGCTTGCACTAGGTTGTCCTAAGCTATCGGAGTTAAAAATCAACAATCGTTTAAAATATAACATCCATTGTTGTAGACACAGCAATAATAATTTGCAATGCGCAAAACAAAATACCTTTTTATTAAAAGAATGGCCCTACCTATCTACTGTACTAATATCGACAGGGCAACCAACTTTAAGCTTAACCTTATATTAATAACTCAAGTCCATATTTAACGAAACACTACGTTGTTTTTCTGCAACTTATGGCATTTGCTACCAAATGTGTAAGTCCTACGTTCAGCCGCACAACCTGTCTCAGAAATCCAATTTAGAAGCAAATAAAAATACGAGTGTTCTGCGGCAAAACTACAAAGCGACCAGCACGGCCTACCGATAATTTCTGCAATTTTGGAGACTTTTTTTCTTCGATCAACAACTTTGGCGCAACGCGGGGAGGGGGCTCCCCCTGTCATAGCCCGTCACAGAAGTCCAATATTTTCTTAAAAAGCATCACTTTAAAAAAGAGAAAGCGCGTTTTTAAACAGCGTCTCTAAAGAGCGGCGATGAACTAATAGCAGATTTGCACGTTATTCAAATTCAGATTCAATTGAATTTCTATCTGTTTTAACAACACGTGTAAATAATTGTGTTTTAGCACTAAATTTAATCGTGGTCTTAATTCAAAGTCAATAGTATTTTAAGCAAGAGCTTTGGACTGTTGATAATATTAAACTGAATACTAAACGAGGGCATCACGGCAGTACCTCGTAATTACAAAAACTTTACTTTTCAGGAATCACAAAAAAACAATATCTTTGATGCTTGTGATATAATTACCAAGGGTTTTCTGTTGAGACACTATGCGGATTTTTTGATTATCATTCAATACGTAATTAAACAAAAACTTGTTTTTTTCATGAAAATGTAACAGTTACGAGGTAATGCTTCATTTTTTGAGTCAATTACAAGGTAATGCGTATAGAAAATTATAAGATAATAATAGAGTTTGTCATGCATCCAAAGCGGTAGTAACTAACCTGTGGGTAGTGAGGTTTTCTATTTGAAACTAAAAATAGTAAACCGTTAATTGAGGTACCTCAATCAACGAGTAAATTAACTAAACTGACAAAATCTATAAACTAAAGATAACAGAAACTTAATGTAATAATATAATTTCTGATTACTTGAGTTCTAACGAATAACTAACTTTAAGTTGAGTGAACCAATCCATTGTAGAAGTCCCAATAGTCTTTGGAAATAACTTCCTAATATCTTGCAAACGTTGGTACTTTGTTTTTGTAATTGGTAGCAGGTTTGCATACAGTGCTGGGAAAGACTTATACCAATCGACATTTTTAGGACGCCAGAGCAACTGTTTGAAATCTTCATCAAATTCAAGTTTATATTGTATTATACCGTTTTCATACTTAAGAACACGAATATCTGTGACATTATAATTTGAATTAGGGCCGCTATACTTGCGGCCACGCCCCCAATGCTCCACCCGGAGGTACTACATTGGGTTTAAACGCGAAAATAAACGTGCTTGTTATTAATTCTAACTTCATAATTAATCCACCTTAAATAAAAATCTAACAAACTGAAACAAAAACTAAAAACAGGGTTTAAATAATGGTATCCCTAGCGTTGACTTTGGAGTGTGCCCGATCAACAAGACACAAGCAAAAATGAGAGGGGGAGGGATCCGTAATACCGGATAGCAGATGCCAGCTCTGTTTACCAGTGCAACCTGAAAGGTCGACTTAAAACTATCCAAATAAAGCTAGCTAATTTAAAATGGATTCAAATTTCTAAGGCAATTGCCAAAAGTATTAATAGTGAATCCAACTATTTTGCCTGCTCTATAAATTTACTAATTCGTCCTCCCTGATCTAATTATTTTATCCTAAATTTGTGCCTAACGTTCCCTATCATTCCCTAACTGACATATTATATATACAATCTTCTTTTTTTATATATACTGCGGCCAAAAATTGGCGACAGAACGTCAAACGAATCAAGCCACAAAACAATACAGGCAAAAAATATTAGTGTAAAAATAAATAAAAATATAATATAAAAATATATAAATAAACATATAATAAATATATAAATAAATTTCTGAATAAGCAAAAGCATGAAACAGTGCATTAATCAGCAAAAGCAAATACATTATCAGGTGCACTCGCATGAGCATTATATCGACTAGCGCCATTACACAAAAATCGCGCTTGTTAGATTATTTCAAAATCTGTTTAAAATCACAAATCAATGCTCGTGTGAGTACAGCCGCCACAATTTTATTCTTACCTTCAATATAAATTTCTCCAGCATCCGAAAATCTGGTCGTCTACCTATATCTATTGGTTTTCTACCTTTATGGGGAGTTGGATATGCACTGTTAAAGTCCTGGTGGGTATGCACTAAATGTTCTGGGGGGATCACAATCACTTCACTTTCAACTCCGGGGGGTGGGGGGATACGCGGTTTCACTCTATTTTATTCTTTGTTTATTTTATTGATTTAATTTAATTAGGGTTTCTGATTTATTTATTTGTTATTATTTATTCCCGATTTCCCGATTTTCCGCGCATAATTATGAAGTCAGACAGTGATTGTATTAGTGGTGTGGGAGTTTCTCGTGCATATTGCACATTTGGGTATAATTATCATGTTAATTTTTTAATTATTTTTTTTAATTTTTTTTTAAATCAGGTTTTGGTTATTTCAATGCTCGTATCCTTTCTTACGCCAAGTCAATCTAAAATTTTTCAATCCTCCCACCAACCCCACCGAATTTACACGCGGTTGTCACTGTCTAATCTCGCGACTCTTCCCGCGAATTCTTTTAAGGCTGTCCAGAACGCCTTCTGGTTAACCACTTCCCTGACTTCCTCTAGGCTCTTTGGCCATGCCAGACCTACGATAGCTAGTTTGCCATCAGCCAACCCCCGATTTCCCGCCTCAAGCGGGCAGTCGAAGAGCACGTGCTCTGCGCTTTCCGCGCCCTCGTCGCATTCGCAGCGGTCGCTGTTGGTTAAACCGAACCTTTGTAAATACGCCTTCAGCGCGCCGTGCCTTGTTATCAACTGCACCATTTTGTGATCGAGCTTAACCTCGATCCTACCTCTAGCTTCTATGCTCGGTATGAATTTGTGTGTCAACCTGCCCGTGGCAGCGTTGTTCCACCTCTCTTCCCATTGTCGAATTGATTTTTCGCGCAGCTTTCTTTTAATTAAAGACCTCGATATCGACGAATGTGATATCCGAAAGTCGCCGGTCGCGACCTCTTTAGCTAATTCGTCAGCCCTATCATTTTCTAGGTTACCATCGTGCGACCTAACCCAACAGAACTTTAAACGTCGAAACTCGAGCGCTGTATGCGCTATTTTCCAGACGTCCGCCTGGAGGTCTGTCGAGGTGTTCATGTTCGTTATTGCCGTCAGCGCTGATTTACTGTCGCTGATTATATAATAATCGTCTCTGCCCGTGTGATTTATTACGTAATCGATAGCCTCTCGTATGGCTACCAATTCGCACTGGAAGATAGTGCTCCAGTTCGCGAGTTTAGTTTGGCAAACCGGAACACCTCCCTTTCCTGCTTAAACACGACAAACGCCGCGCCTGCTTGCCCGTCATCCATTCGTGAACCGTCCGTGTAAATTCTGATACCCGTCGCGTCCCGATCACCTTCGACAAACTCGATTCCTCTAATATCGGCCGGGTGCCCTAACTCTGATACGACAATCTTTTTCACTGCCTCCCTATTGCCAAGACAAATGTCTTCGATAATTTCGCGTCCTTTTCCGGTATTTACTAACCTTCTATCTCGAAACTCACTAACGACATATTCGATAGAGAGAGTCTTACTGATAACCAGGACCGCCTCCGTGGAGGTGGTCCTGTACGCCATCGCCGCCTTCACCGCGGTAATGCGTTGAACGCTCGTCAATTGACGCATATCTCAAACTTTGCAACCTTCCGCCCATACAGATGCTGCGTACAGCATTGCCGGCTCTATCGCTCCAGCATAGACCGTCTTCATCGATTCGCCTCTGAAACCCCAGTTTATTTTTGCCGCCGCCATCATTTTATTTGATAATTCGCCGCCCTTGCTTTTTACGTATTGTACGTGCGCTTTCCAATTTAATTTATTGTCTCTTTTGACACCGAGGTACGTGATGGCGTCTTTGAACGGGATTTTCTCCCCTCCTAGCTCTAGCCTAGGGGGTCGCTGTCCCGGTTTTGTCTCGAAATATAGTGCTTACGATTTTGACGTATTAAATTTCAGTTTTACCTCCCGAGACCATCCGTGCAATTTATTTAGCGCCTCGTTTGGTTTTGTTCGCATGTCCATTAATAATCACGATCTGATAATTAAAAGCGTGTCATCCGCAAACCCAATATTGAGCATCCTCCGGGCAACTTAACCCTAAAGATGCTCTCATATAACAACTTCCAAAAAGTGGGGCCAGTCGCCCCGAGAAATAGCTCTTGACTAACGACATCAAGTTCCGCGGACAACCCCTACGATCTAACTCGCAAACGATTAATGGCCACCAGGCAGCATCAAATGCTCCTGAAATGTCTAAAGCAACAACAACACAGTACTCTTTAGCATCTCTCGCCTGCTTAATTTCCCCGACAACGAATTCTAGTGCGTCGATAGTCGACTTTCCCTCCATAAAACCGAACTGTCGGTTATTAAAACCACCGGTGTCTCGCACTAAGTGCTCAACTCGCGTAGTCATAACGCAATCCAAAGCTTTCCCCAGCATCGGTAGCAAACTAATTGGACGATAGCTGCCCGGATCTGCGGCATCCGCCTTTTTAGGTTTAGGGATAAATTTCACGTTCTGGACTTTCCAGCAACGCGGAAATATGCCCCTCTCTAAACAAAGATTAAACAACCCGTCAAACACACACGGGGCTAACAGGCACACCTTCAGAGCTGCGTTGGAAGTGATTCCGTCATGCCCCGGTGCCTTCTTAGGGTTCATCCTCCTTAGAGCTCTTACGACCTCGTGAACTAAGATTGCCTTATCGACACCTGTTCCTTGCGCCTCAATAGCTTCCCGACGTACTAAATCGTACAACCCCTCATCCTCCTCGGGATTATATGATGGGAAAAATTTCTCTAATAAATACTCCGCCGTGGTTGTAAAACCTTCAGTATATTCGCCATTGTATTCTTTATATTACCGAGCGCGATTTTCTGTTGTTTACTTCTTATTACGCGGTATGCGGTACCCCAAGGTTTCTTCTCGGAATTTTGCGTGCAGAATTCTTTAAATTTATTTGTTCGCGTTTCTTCTATTAATATTTTATATTCGCGGTAACTTTGATTATATTCGAGTCTCCGTTGTTCTCTTATTTCTCCCGAGGCGCGTTGATAGCGGCGCCTTAGGTTTCGCGTTTCTGCCCGCTAGGTGGTTAGTTTGCGAGTCCACCAGAGCACGTTGTCTTTAAATGTTTTCTTTCGCGGCATGGAGTACGACGACGCGTCTACCACAGCGTCGTTTAATTTTTTCGCTAGTGTTTCTAATTCGTCTGCCTCTTGGCAGTTTTATAGCTCGTTTTCGAACGCAGGAATGCTTTCGCCAAATTTTTTTTAAACCGCTCCCAATTTGCTTTTTTATTACAGAACCGCGGAAAGATAGTTAGTTGCTCGTTTGTTTTTTTTCTCGTCATCGATATCCCACGTAATTAATTTATGGTCAAAAAGCGTTATCTCGTCCGACCTAAGTTCCCAATTATAAATAATATTTCTAGCATCTCGTGCGAGGCTGCAGTAATATCTATAAAACTGCTGCCTCTATGCCCCTCAAACGTAGGTAAATCATTAGTGTTTATCACATTAAGATCCCACTCCGTAAAGAGATCAGCAACCTGCGAACCCCTATCGCCTTCTATAGCGCTACCCCATAGTGGCGACTTGGAATTAAGATTTCTCCCAATCATTAGATTTTTATTCCTGCCAATTTTACGAAGAATTCCTTCAATTTGATTTATTAAGTCCTCGGTTTGAGAATTTTTCCGCCGGGAGCCGACTGGAGGAAAGTACACGCTTATCACATAGAACGTGTTTTTTCCGGTTTTTATTTCCGCGGTGGTTCTAAATTCATTAGACAAATTATTTAGTAAAATATCGGAACACGTCCCATTATTTATTATTATTCCGCTGCGCGGTCGTTCGCTATTCGCGTTTAACACGGTAACACCCCTCCAGAAACCTGTTATTTTGTGGCTTTACAGGTGCGGTTCCTGTATGAACCCGATGTCGATTTCATTTTCTTTTATTATTTTGACGAAATTATTGGTGGCCCCTTTACCCTTGCCTAAATTAATCTGCGCGCGTTTAATTTTCGAGCTCCTGAAAACATCATCTAATGGCCTAGGATCCATAGTCGATGTTCCTGGTGACGACTGCCTTCAACCGCTGCATCGTGGGGCACTGGCTGGACTTCGCATCATGACGAGTGTCGACCTAACGCTACCAACCCTGTCGTTCGACCTCGCACAGACAACACAACAAGAAACTGCCCGCCTACAGCTCTTAAACTCATGCCCCACTTTAGCGCAGTTACCGCAAAACTGCACCGGCTCCTTACACTCTGTGGACCTGTGGCCGAACTCGTAGCAACGGAAGCACTGGATCATTGAGAAATGATCCCGAGCCCAAACCCTACGCCAACCCAGACAAACTGCCTCAGACAAAAAACACCTCCTAGCCGCCGGCGAAACCTCAAAAACGACGCTGACCAACGGATCTCTGGGTCCCCTGCCACCAAACCGGAACTTCTCCTTTACCTCCTCTCGAACCTAATCCCTCTGAAGCGGGGGTTCTGAACAATCAACCTCTGCTGGAGCTCTTCTTGCTTCATCTCCCTCTCTACCCCAGAGAGCACGATGCGCGGCCTCCTCTTCTCGATGGTCCTTGCTGTAAGACCCTGACAAGCCCCACCTACTGTCGACTGCAAACGCCTGGCATCCTCCTTACCAGCACACTCGACAACAACGCCACCCCTACGCGTCCGACGTGCTCCGACAACAACAAACCCATCCTTGGCCGGGTCAACCTTCCTTTTCAACGTCACCATGACGTCGTCCTTCATCCCTGGGTTGGCGTCGACACGAACTGCGACCGTCGACGCTGCCTTCCTAACCACTGCTCCAGCATAGGACATCACACCCTTGGTCCCCCTGCCCTACCACGACCTGCTCGGTGCGCGCCGCTGCCAGCTCCGCCACAGCCTCCTTCACCTCGCCACGCACCATCCTGAAACCCCTAACCATCCCTAATAGCTGATTCGCAACGTCTCGGAACTCGTCCGCGGCGCTGCGAATCACCTTCCTGTCGTCTACGGTGATGGTTGCCGAAGTGGCAGGGACCCGCCTATGTATAAAGCCGTGCGCCCTTCTCGCACGAAACATCAAGAGATCCAACTCGTCTAGGTCGCTAGCAGCAACGCTTACGTTGCTGCCAGTCGACCCACGACGCTGTCCTCTCGGCGTTGCGGGCGACTTAGGCTCGGCTCCACACACAAGGGGCGCCGGCCCCTCCGACTCCACCACCGCAGACCCAGACTCCCCCTGCGACGCACTTACCTCCCAGTCGGACTGCGACACCAACCTCTACCGCAACCACGAGCTCCTTTACTCCGACCTTCTCAACCGACCCAGTCTCCGACTGCTCACCCTTGACCGACTCCGACCGACCACCCCACTTCTTCTTCAGCAACGGCTCCTCATCTCGATGGACAACCATGCTGAAAATCAAATAGCAAAACAACAAAGACAAACAAATCCCAGATTATAATGCCCTGGCGACGCTAAATAAACTCAAAGCTAAACGGCAAAACAACAACAAGTACAGAACAAATACGCTGCTCCAATAAAAGGCAAAGATTTCAAATGATCCTTAAACTTTTCTGTATTTATTTATTTATTCAAATTTTTAAAAACCACCAAATGAAATTTCAAATTTATCAAAACTAAAATAAACACTAACGTCAAAATAACAAGGAGGACAAAAAAGATAGCAAGTCCAATAATTATAGACAATTAAAAATCTACTATAAGAAAACTGTATTTATTTATTTAAAATTCAAACTAGCTAATTACCTCAAAAACAAATTTATAAAATACCGGACTTTAAATTTAAATTTAGAAACATACTAATTAAAACACGCGTTATTGGAATGCGGTACCGGAAGCACTCACCGCTTGTTTCGGTGTTTACTCGACATTGAAATGTTACACCACTAATTATACCTAGAAATAGACTTTAAGGAATCTTAAAGTACACGTGTTCTTAAAAAAATGGAATTTTTATATTCAAATTATTTTAAAATTTACGGTTTTTAGTTATTTGTTTGATTTAAAAAGGGCCTAGATTTTGGTATTTTAAATTGTTATTTTATTACACGCACTTTATATAATTTTCCCGAATTTATTTGCTGGTTTTACGCTGTTTTAGCCCGTTTTACTCGGTTTTTTCAATAAATTTATTAGAACTCCTTCTTAAAAATATCTGTGACAACTGGATCATGAGCAACCTTTCCTGGTCGAATGGATTCATATTTTAGTAATGTCCTGTATCCGTAATTTAAGAAGAACGTGGATGGTGGCTTTTTCACAACATAAGGAACGTTCCTTCGGGCAGCTTGAGTAACTGTAACATAATCGTACGGCACATAAATCTCTGTATGTCTAGGAGCAGTTTCAATTGTGCTGTGCACAGAATCACCCTCCATTGTGCGTGTCCTTTAATTAGGAACTTCTGAGTAATAGAAATTTGATGCTTTTGGGCTGTGCAGCCATCAGAATAGATTATTATTAGTATACTAGATCTTGTGATGCAATGTTCCTCCAAATAATCGAGTAGAAAGGATGCGTAAACAGATGCTTGACCATCCGCAGTGATTTCATCGTACCAGTAGCAAGTACTTACATGCGTGATTGTATTATAAACTGTAAAATTATGACAGCACAATTTTGTTTTAAAATATAGGACGTTTGCTGTAATATGAAGGCAAAGCTTAACCGCCTATATGTCCATCGTGACAATTATGGACTTCCCCAATTGTGAGTTTTTTTGTCCAATTTCTTTTCATCCCTTGCTCTATTCTTTGCATTTATGTGTCTGTTGTATTCCTTCTTGGCCTGGATTTTTGTTTTTATATTTAAAACAATCGTCACATTGGTCTTTCCTACGATGAAAAAGTGACAGATTCATTTCTGTCACCATTCTTCTAAGTATATTATAACATAATGTTTTTTTGGCTGTACCTCACAAAACTTGACGTATTCATTATGATGATGTGCGAATGACTGGAATGTTTGCTCTAAATACATCTTGAAGGTATCCTTTCGACAATAATGCGAAGGCAACTGGTTCAATTCTTCAAGGAACTGTTTCATACTGGCTTTATCTTCTTCAAATACATCCGATCTGCTTGGTCGCTGACTAACACTGATTTCTGTTGAATCGTTCATGCCATGTACACTTTTTTTTACCCGTTCTCTAACAGACCATTTACCTAAGTACAATGTGTTCAGATATAATGTTCTACACACTGGGGTTTTTTCGTTATCGACAATTAGATTATACTGAAATGTACCAGTACGGCGAGGCAGTTCATTGTTGTCATTATATTGTGGTCTTTTCGTTGGTAGTTTTTGAACGGTGTTGGCCTCATCACTTTACGTAGGTCCCATTTCATGTTTTTTCAAAACTTTTCAAATATTTCTAATCTTTTCTTTTCAAGAATCCCAAAACAACGTCCCGTTTTAACCTTCTCAACACATTTACACTGTTGTCTTAGCGACCGTTCCAATCTGGCTTTGTTGTGAAATGTATTCCTTTGACCTGATGGCTTACTGAATCTTAAGTACGTCTCACCAAGTCGTTTCCTTTTATTCAATTTTCTCTTAATCACTCTAGATTTACAATGTTTGTGGTTTTCCTGTATACCTTCATTTGATGTTCGGTTTTCCAATCTTTCTTCACGCTTTCCTTCATCAATAATAATTGTAGTCTCTGGTTGAGAATCATCTTCACATACTTCTGACTCGTACTCGTCGCTTGTATTGGGAATATAGTCCGTATCTGAATCCCCATTGTCAAAGTCTACAACTTCAGCACCTTCATGTTTTGATCGTATATCTTTTACTAAAGCAGAATCACTGCAGTAGACTGAGGTAGTATCAGTGTGCATAAATGGTTGAATGTTAATTGATGTGCCAGGCATAGTTAACACATCGTTTTTAAAATATATCTCCGCTTCGATAACCATATTGCTAAAGTCATTGTTGAAAATTTCAACCTGGTCGTCAGTATTAGGGTTTTTGTTTTTTTGTCTTTCCTAGTTGTTATTGCAATAAGAGCGTCTGAATTTGGAATTTTTGTTCTTCGTTTTCTCCACTATTCTGCATTGCTGCAAGCTGTAGTATTTTTGCAGTTTGAGAATTCATGTTATCTGTAATAAAGCAGCACCTCGTAAGTAACATGTACTATCACATATTGACAAAATGCAGTACCTTGTAACTGCACCAACAATTAAAAATGAGAAAAATTACAAAGAAAATGGAAACTAAATTATAAAATATACTAGCAATTTAAATACAAAATGGATTAGTAAAGAAGAAATATATGCAATATAAGTTTTCAATAGTATTTATCTGAATTATGAAGACTAATAAGACAACAAAATCCATTACACTCTTTAAACTGGCTTCAATTTCTGTCACCTACAAGGTACTACTTTGAAAAAGTTTGAATACTGTCTACAGCATTTGACTGCTCAAGTATATATTTATTTATTTATTTATTTGTTCCAACGTTTTAGTAGTCTGCTACCTGAAATTTAAGCAGACCTGGCTTTCCCACAGAAAGTAACCGTCTGTAAGAAGTGTGTGTGTATGTGTGCGTGTGTGTGTGTGTGTGTGCGCGCGTTTGAGAGCATGTGTTATGTGTGTGTATATGTGTGTGTGTGTCTGTGTGTGTGTGTGTGTGTGTGTGTGTGTGTGTGTGTGTGTGTTGTGATGTTGAGGTCCGTGTTACGTTTCCCCTCTAGAATCAGGACCATCGGCATCCGGATATCCTAGTCGTCAAGGAAAAACGCAAACGGATTTGCCTTATCAGCCTGGACCATCGGCAGCCGGAAATCCTGATGTTGAAAAGGCAATGTAAGTGTGTGAATGGTGTTTTGTGTTTGTGCATTATTTGAGAGGTGTTTTGTGTGTTTATGTGTGTGTGTATGTGTGTGTGTGAGGCTTGTGTGTATGTGTGTTGTGTATGTGATGATGGTATTCCCCTTTAGGACCAGGACCATCGGAAGCCGGATATCCCAGTCGTCAAAGAGGAACGCTCAACGGATATTTCCCTATCAGTCCAGACCACCGGCAGCCGGAAATCCAGATGTTGAAAAGGCAATGTAAGTGTGTGAATAGGTTGTGTTTGTAAAGTGTGTGTGTGTGTGTTTGTGCGCGGGCTTGAGGGCGTGTGTTTTGTGTGTGTGTGTGTGTGTATGTATGTGTGTGTGTGTATGTGTGTGTGTGTGTATGTGTGTATGTTGTGTTTGTGATGTTGATTTCCGTGTCCGTGTTACGTTTCCCCTCTAGAACCAGGACCATCGGCAGCCGGATATCCTAGTCGTCAAGGAAGAACGCTAACGGATTTGCCTTATCAAGCCGGACCATCGGCAGCCGATAAATATATATATATATATATATATATATATATATATATATATATAATATATATAAATAATTGGTTCCTTCAGAGGAAAAAGAAATGAAATTCGATATTCTACTACTTAAGATTAACTTATACGAATACTTAAAATTAACTTATACTACTACTGTTAGTTATTATTTGATAGAGACGGGGTTGCTAATATGTAGAAGCATGCAAATTCTACATATCAGGGAGTTGGATTGTTTCAAAATCGGGTTAATGTTTTGATCTTGTGGCTTCTGGTCGTCAAGAGCGGAGCTCTTGGAATTCCAGGAGATTGGTCTCCGGTCTCCGGGGCAGAGCCTCGGTCCAAGGAGAGGTGGTACTTTTATGTCTCTGTCCTTGAGTTTTGTTTGTGTTTTATCCGTCAAGATTACGTTGGTAGATGTGTGCCGTGGTTTTGTGCGTGAGTGCATTTAAGTGTGGAAAGAGGTTTTCGTTCCAAATCATCTGGTGTAGGGTCTTGTTTAATAATGTTTGTCTATGTGTGTAGAGGTACGGTTGTAAGTCATTACACTCGAATACTATATGTTCCGGTGTTCCTATTTCTCCGCACGTGCATATGTTGTTGTCAACTAAGTTCATGCGTTCTCTGTAAGTTGGATAGGGTCCGTGGCCAGTTAGGTAATGAATAGATCCCCGACTGGGCACCAGGTATTTGACTTTTAGCCGATCTTTAATATTTGGGATCATTGCGTATACCCTTCTACCGGTTGTGCTTTGATCCCAAGTATATATATATATATATATATATATATATATATATAACAGGGTGAGTTTTTAGTGTGGCAACGGTCGATAACTCCGTTATTATAAAAGCTACGTAAACCAAATTTGGAGGCATATTAGGCATGTCTAAAGTGCACATTTTAAAAATATTTGGAAGCATACAGGGTGTTTCATAATTCCAGGGCATATTAAACTTATATTTTTTTTAATGGAACGCCCTATATATTATTACATTTTTGAAAAGCCCATAAAAAGAGCTTTAATTTGATATTAAATTGTATCTGTCTATTCCTTTTAGTTTTGAGATATTCAACTGTTTTAGAAAAAATTACCCCAATTGGATACATTGCCACTGCACTAATACACAACTTATGTTAATTTTCAAGATGCAGAACATTTTACCATATACCATAGTATATTTGTAAATATCACTTTTTTGGAATTTCTTCCCAGTATACAGGGTGTGTCAGGTTTCGCAAAATGCAATTTTTAAAATTTTTTTTAAATGGCACCCTACCAATTTATTGCTACAATGGATAGTTCATTAAGTGTCCTTTCATTTTGTTAAGCATTCCCTATACCTAAATCCATTACTTTCCGAGATATTTTGATTTTTTCAAATTTTATGAATGTTTTAATTTACATAACTAAAAATAACTTACTATTGGAGAATATTATAAAACAATCAATACATATTAATTAACAATCAACTACACTTATCCAATAACAATTTTCACTAAAGATATAACAACCCACAATAATACGCTATCAACAGAATTCTGCCAGATCAACAATATGCATTTTATAAAAATGTTCAAACAGGAAATCAGGCAGGCTTTGAAAAATAACAATTACAATCAAAATGTCATTTAGGTTTATTAATTGTAGTGTTGTCATTTAACACATTATCAGTTCTGTTTTAAATGTAATCTTTGAAGGAGTTTTCAAAATGAATTTTACAGTGGAAGAACAAATAAATATGATTTGGGTTTTGAGAGCAAGTTTAAAAAATTTCCTACTTGCATCAAGAATATACCAAGAGAGATATCCTGTTAAATGACAACACACTACAATTAATAAACCTAAATGACACTTTACATGTAATGTTATTTTTTCAAAGCCTGCCTGATTTCCTGTTTGAACATTTTCTATAAAATGACATATTATTGATCTGGCAGAATTCTGTTGATAGCGTATTATTGTGGGTTGTTATATCTTTAGTAAAATTGTTATTGGATAAGTGTAGTTGATTGTTAATTAATATGTATTGATTGTTTTATAATATTCTCCAATAGTGTTATTTTAGTTATGTAAATTAAAACATTCATAAAATTTGAAGAAAATCAAAATATCTCGGAAAGTAATGGATTTAGGTATAGGGAATGCTTAACAAAATGAAAGGACAGTTAATGAACTATCCATTGTAGCAATAAAATTGGTAGGGTGCCATTTAAAAAATTTTAAAATTGCATTTCATGAAACCTGACACACCCTGTATACTGGGAAGATATTTCAAAAAAGTGATATTTACAAATATACTATGGTATATGGTAAAATTTTCTGCATCTTGAAAATTAACATAAGTTGTGTATTAGTGCAGTGGCAATGTATCCAATTGGGGTCATTTTTTCTAAAAACAGTTGAATATCTCAAAACTAAAAGGAATAGACAGATACAATTTCATATCAAATTAAAGCTCTTTTATGGGCTTTTCAAAATGTAATAATATATAGGTGTTCCATTTAAAAAATATAAGTTTAATATGCCCTGAATTATGAAACACCCTGTATGCATCCAAATATTTTTATAATGTGCACTTTAGGCATGCCTAATATGCCTCCAAATTTGGTTTACGTAGCTTTTATAATAACGGAGTTATCGACCGTTGCCACACTAAAACTCACCCTGTATATATATATATATATATATATATATATATATATATATATATACATGTAGAGGTTTTCTTTCGTTGTCTAGGGTTGTTATTTCAATAAAAAGGTCCGGGTGCTTTAGATATCATTTACTAAACACAAAGATAATATTTGAGCCAACTACACGTGAAATTATTAATACTTAACAATACTGATATTAATGAAATACTTGTTACAAAACAATACGTGCCACAATTACTTTCCGGTACAAGTTCTAAATATTCGCGTTGGAAGCATACCCCATCGACATCGACTTTTGTCATGGGCTTTACGTCTTAAGCTTCCACCTCGTCTTGCTGTCACGGACCGACTTGACCGACTTCTCTGGACCGACTGCCCGTTACCCTCGTCAGTAACCCTTACTTAAAACAACATTTACACCTCCCCGCTAAATCCCTGAAGCTATTCGGCCTAGCAGTGGCGTCGCATGTTCTATACTATTGTAGTATGAAGTTACTTAAACTAGTTCTAGAGAAAATGATTTGAATACCTACTATCTATAAAATTATCCTACATATATATATATATATATATATATATATATATATATATATATATATTACTCATATTTAGACTAGGGTAGAAAATTAAATAATCACATCAAATAATTTTAATCACCGTGTAGAAGCTTTGGGAAAAGGTACGCGTTATTAAATAAAAGCGTGAAGCATAAAAATTCATTCGTTTCATTAAAATAAGGAGTTAAATTATGTACAAGACGCTTTATATCAAAAGAAGCAGTATTAAAATGCTCTACCTGTAATTTAATTATTCCTAGTAAAGAAACAAATAGAAATTACGTGCAAAATTTATATTAATTAACTCAATTTTAAGTAACCGGTATTAAACAAAGTGTACACATAATAATTAATATTTAATTTGTATTCGCTAAAAATGAAAGGGTAGAAGTCAATTTTAGTTGGAGTTAATTAAACCATTATTAATAATAAGCATAAAAGCCTGTGAAAATCCAAGATTAAAATACCATGAAATAAAGCTCTGAGAATTAATAGTACGATTGAACACCTGCGTAGTTTAAAAGTCACGTACGGCGAAAATTTTGCAGATAACAAATGGTTTCAGAGAATGTTGGAGAAACCGTCGCTTATATTAACGGGAAGGTTGGATACGGGGTTATTTAACCCAGATAACAGTCCATGTGGACTGAAATAATCGATAGTAAGGAATATCAATTTGCACCACTAAGAACAGGTTAGATAGAGACAGATAATATGCGCGAGACCGAGACACATATAGTAAAAGACGTGAGTAGAGCAACGTCATTGGGTTGCGATTGGTTGAAAATAAAAGGCAAAATTGAGAGGTAAAAATAACATTTCTGTAGAAAATTCAATTAGTTATTTCCAGACGTTGCGAGCCGTGTCGAAATTTCTGAGATTTAACGGGTACGAGTGCAAATTTCGTAAAAATCGCATGCCGGGCTGCGGAATGGGAACATAGCATGCGAAATTCTTTAGAATTGTCCGTTCTGGGGACTAGACCGACAGACAGGCTAACCTCTATATATACCCAGGTAAATATGAACAAGCTCTCTTAGATTTTCGAATTGATTCAATGCGTTAAACAGTGCTTTTTAGTTTTCCGAGTTTGATAGAATAATTTAAACAGTTTGCTCGTATATTTTGGTGATTTAAAACCGTTTGTTCTTTACGTGCTACAATGCAAGTAATTTAGTACACTTAGAAAAGAAGATACAAGGTAATAAAGTTTAGTATCACAGTACCAATTAGTCAAATTTGCAACGACCAATGAATACACAAAAGTAGGCAGTTTTGGCGTATATTGGTGAAAGAAGCATGAATTTCTTTGCTATTTTTCGGGGGTGTTAATAATTAAATGGTTCATAAACGTGTCTGGATCCACAAAACAAGGGTCAGATATACACAGATGAGTTCCGGAAAAGCCCTGAAACAACTTTAGATGGAATGGTGGTGGATAAAATTTTAAAAGCGTTGAGAATCAGAAGCCGTAAATATAACCCAGTTGGAATGGTGTGATTAACAAAAGGGACGATGTACATTGAAGCTACGAGTGCAGTAACCTTCAGGTAAATTATACTATTTTGTTCGAACTTTGATATTTTGGTGTGTGTTGAATAACTTTATAATTGATTTACTTAAAATGGACAGTAGTGAAATTGTACTAACAATAAAATTTTAATTTTAAGGTGAAATTTGCTTGTTTAAGTAGAAAGGGGTATTTAGTATTGATGTTCGGGATTATGATGAAAATTTGGGTAGGTCTTTGAGCTCAATTAGACGAACCTGGTTAGTTAACGTAAAGGGGTGGTAGATGCTCCCTTTGTACTCAGACTCAGGTCTGCATATATTGTTACATTAATTAGTAGGCATCCTACAAGGACTTTAATTTTGGATGCACATTAAAATGATGATAAATTTAATCTTGAAATTTTCTGATACTGAAATTTATGCTGAATTTTAATTTTGAAATTTTAATGTATTGTGAATATTGATGTAAATAGAGTTAACGTTGATGTTTGTGATAGGAATGTGTTTGTTTTTTTATGATTGAGGATGTAAGTTATCTAGAGGAGCAGCCGAGGCGATTAACAGAAGAAAGTCGACGGACCAGTTAATTTAGGAGGTTTCACGGCAATATATATATATATATATATATATATATATCTCAAGTTTATAACGTGCCCAATGGATAGACCTACTTATTCTACAAAATCTAACATTTAAACCTTTGTCTTCCTAAAATGTTGGTTACGAGGTACTGCCATGATGCCCTCGTAAAATCAATAGTACATTGTGATACAAATTTGTAAGCGAGCCTTTGCAGGCGCAACGGTTGAGGGCACGACTTGACCTAGAGCGCCCTTAAACGTTGTTTATAAACGAGTATTATGCGCTATTTTTTAATATACCTGCATTAAAACGATATAAAGGTTTACATATTACTGAATTTATCTTAATGTATTTCTTGAAGTAGATTACCAGTGGTTTTGATTTATTGTTGTTATGGAAATAATTGTAGTTTTCCATTAGTTTGACAGATATTTTTGATTGATATTTCGAGCATGCAATAGTTAAAAATGTTGAACAAAGAACATGTTTCAAGTGAAATTGAAAAATTGACAGCGGAGACTAAATCAAAACAATGAAAATTGTACATTTAATATATTTGTTTGAAATAGTTAATAGTTCATTTGGTATTAAAATATTTACGTTTGGCCTCTGTAATTTGACAAATAAATGTGAAATTGTAGATGTTGTTGCTTTGCAACCTTTAAAACACTAGTGCGATAAAGATCGATTTGCGCCTCTAATTAGTTCTTTATACTAGTATTATGGTGCAGGTATATTAAAAAATACATTTTTTAAAAATACATTTTTAATGTGCCTGCACCATAATACTAGTATAAAGAACTAATTAGCGTGCGTAAATCGATCTTTATCGCACTAGTGTTTTAAAGGTTGCTAAGCAACAACATTTTCAACTTTATTTTTATTTGTCAAATTATACAAATGTCAAACGTATATATCTTAATCATCATCATCATTGGGTTTTCAGTCCTGAAACTGGTTAGACGCGTACCATCATTGTTTACTATTCTGAACTAACCTACAGATTTCCCCGAAATTTGCACAGTCTGCATCTATCACTATCTGATCTAGGTCTACATCCGCCTCTTTTTTCCTATCTCTGCTTGTCATATATCCCATACTATTCCCCAAAAATGCCTTAGAACGTATTATGCCCTTCTATTTCTCATATTTTTTCCTAAAGATATCCTTGTTCCCTTACTGTTTCTATAACCTATTTGTTATTACCTTTGTCTGTCCATCCTCAAACATCTGAAGCACGGCATTTCAAAGGCCGCTACTTCTGTCTGCTTTTCAGACTGCTCGTATTTCGTAGGCATATTGTCTGTGCTGTGCTCCACACATACGCTTTCAACAACTTTTTGTTCTATGTTTGTTGTCTTTCATCATAGGCGCCGTTCTTTCTTGTTAGATGTAGTTCGGTCACCTTCTATTGTTTTACAATTATATACCCTATTTCTCCGACATTCAGTGGTTGCGAAGGGGGGTAAGCATCCTGTGGCTGCCAAGTTCCCCCAGCACTTGAACATTTACTGATTTAATATTTTTTCTAATATGTCTTTTCGCACAGTCAACATTAGTTGCATATATTTCACAACAAACAACTAGTTGTTTATAATAATCATCAGATTTATCTGCGCTTATTTTTTCGTCATTGGGTTTCAGTAGGTAAGCTAAGCCGCTTTGGCAACAGAGATCCACAGCAAGATATGTATACGCCGATTCGAGAACAATATGAACAGCTAAGCCGCTTTGGGAAACAAAACGTGCAGCAAGATATGTATACGCCGCTTTGAGAACAAAATTGTCTTTGTGTGTAAATTTGTTGCGTCGGGGGGTCGTTAGGTCTTTGGGGTGTGCGTTCGGCGGGGTCGTTAGATTTTTGTCGTGGGGTGGTGCGCGTGCGCTGGGGTGGAGATATTTTCTTAAGAAATTTTTTACCAGCGTTCCCGACGTTAAATATTAAATATTAAATTTTAAAAAAATGTTGTATGTGTAGAAAATGGAGTTCACGTGTTGGTTCGTATTTTTCTGGGTAGGTTAAGCTAAAAATTAAAACGCCGCGGTGAAGAATTTTTTTAATATTAGGCAAACGCGTGCAAGTGGTAAAGAGTGTTTTAGCTCTCCTCATAAGCTGCGTTTTGTACGAAGTAGAAAATAAAATTGAGAAAATATACGAAATGTTATATGATGGAGGTCAAATTTTTAAACGTTTGCAGGTAAAATCTTGTAAAAAAGAAGTCGTTCACTTCTCGCAATTTCAATGTCACGATAAAATACTAAGAATTTGCATGCAGTCGAATATAACCTCGTGTTTTTTATCTGGTAATATATATGTAAATCACGTCGACATTCGACTTTTAATATAATGTATTTAATTAACATAAGGTGTGTTTGCAAAACATGTCAAGACAGGTATGCCGTATATTTCCTTATTGGTATGCAAATTATACCACCTTGCATCACGATTTATTTAACTTTTAAATAAAAATTAATTTAATCTTATATCAAGGATGTCTTGCTTACAAAGAAGTCGTTCACTTCTCGCGATTTCAATGTCACGATAAAATAACAAGAATTCGCAGTCGAATATAACCTCGAGTTTGGAATTATAGCTCTCTGGTAATATATATGCAAATCACGCCGAAATTCGACTTTTAATATAATGTATTTAATTAACATAAGGTGTGTTGCAAAACATGTTAAGACTATTTCCTTCTTGGTATGCAAAATATACCACCTTTCATCACGATTTATTTGACTCTCAAATAAAAATTAATTTAATCTTATATCAAGGATCTCTTGCTTACATTTTAGCAATTTGAATATATTTAAATATTTAAATGTAATTATACATTTAATTTATGTGGCAATAAAAATTCTTTTACTTTTAGCGGTTTGGTGATTGTATGTAGATGACGTATTAGACATTGTATATATATATATATATATATATATATAACTCGTTTAATTGCAGAAACGTGATAAACAATTTATAGGTTATGCAAAAACGTGCATGTAGTGAAGAATTTAGCGGTGATCTTTAGAGCTTCGTCATTGTTTTTATTCTCGTTGCTTTAGTTAATTAAAGAGAGATTTGTAGGTTAAGCAAAAATAGGAAATGTGGTGGATGACATAATCACTCCCAAAATGATGAATGGTGGGGGAAGGAAGCTTCTAAACGTGTCCTAAACGGGGCTCTGCCCCATTATTTTTGTATTAAATATCAAAAAGAATAGGAGAAATTATTCGACTCGTATTTTATAATGGTTTTAATTTAAAATATTGGTATGTGTGCAAAAAAACATGTTAAGCAGGTCACTCGTTATTTTATTCATGATTGCACCACCAAAATAATTTATACAACCACACTGAACTCGTACCCGGATCTAAAATTTAACCTTTAAATGTATGCAAATAATGTCGTTATTTAAAACGTGGTGAAGAATTTGGATAGTGATGTAATCATTCTCAAATGCGGAATGGTACTCCATAAGGCGTTCTGAACGGAGGTTTTGCACGCATTAGGTGATTGAATACTTTGGAGATTTTTAGGTTAAGCAAAAACGTGCACTTGCTGAAGAATCCTCCGAGATTTTTAAAAAAATATTTTTGTATTAAATATATAATTTTAAAAAGAAACACAAAATTGGAATGTTTTATTTATATTAGTTTCACTTACCAGCTTATTTTAATTACATGCTAATGAGTTCATATATTTTCATACAGTTTGATTGATTCACTGCCAAAACAAAACATTTTTTACACAGCTGGCAATACTGGGTGCCGTTTTTTTCAATACAATATCAGTAACTATTTACAATACAGCTGAATACTAAAATGTAAAGTAACTTTCACACATTTACCTACGTGTACTTAAATTTAATTGAATTCTAAAAAATATATGCATATCTATGGCAGGCAACCCAGCATACACCAATTATATATTCTTAGTGTAAAATTTTATTGTTAGGTGAATAACCAGCAATTCATTATGTAATATTTATTGCTACAAGCATGGTAATAATAATTTGCAATGTGCAAAATACCTCTTTTTGTTGTTAAAAGACCGATTTAATTAAACACCATAAAAAAATTGTGAATTATTTATTCTAGTTAAATTTTACAGTGCTAGAGACACTAATTATTATTAGTACTAGATATAGGTATAACAAAATTTGTATTCCAGATGATAGTATGTTCAAAGGATATTATTATTTAAAAAGACTCTGTAAACATGATTAGTGAAATTATTAAAGTTAAGGAATGTAAAGCAAAAATTTGTCCATAAAAGCAAATATGTTTTCTAAAAGATATGCATAACTTACGGATCTAAACGTTTCAACATATCGCAAACTGAGATAAATATTACTTATTTCTTTGCAGAAAACGTTCATATAACGCCCTTTAACAACCGCGTTCAGTAAAGTGCATGGTAGTTAATGACCTCGGCGATTGTGCTATTTATAGTATAATTATAACAACATATCCCCATATGTAAATTATATGGTTCTGGTTTATACCTAAAAACAACTATTTTGCATTATATTTTGTTGATCCTGGCAGAATAAATTACAAGTATAGCTACATTGTCAATACATTTTTATTTTCAAACTCGTTTTAATTATTGTAGAATTTAGTGCTTATAAATAACCTACTTTAATTCAATAAGTTATTCTTAAATTAATAATTATTGTCAAGAGAAATATATACACATATGGTAAATAATTGCAAGAATGTCTATAATATATCTAAGTTTTAATTCTGTTAAATGGAACATATGGCAACAAGGTAACTTCAAAACATTTTAGCATAATTGTCAATTACCAAAATTCAAAATTTTCATCTTATATCAACAAATGTTATTAAATTGATGCTAAACAATAAAAATAATACCGTTATATTTCAAATCATTTTAATAGAATTACGCAATGTTAAGTCGTTATTAAAATTAATTTAAACAGAGTTTTTATTGTTATCGCCGTCTGTTGAAGAATCGTAGCAGAATCTGAACTATATCGCTTTTACAAAGCATGTATTCAAGATCACATTTAGTTAGTTTCAAAAACTTTTATCATTGTATACGACTTGTTTTAACTTGCAGTAGGTATCAATGACCGAATCAACATTACCACCCGAACATGGTTGACAACTTTAAATTTTATTTTCCTATTACTTTCAAGGTATTATATATATATATATATATATATATATATATATATATATATATATATATAGATTTAGCGACATCAGGCAACCTTTTCTTAATCTTCGTTGGGAATTAAACCACTCATAGTTTTTAAAATCATCTTTCTTTACGTTTCGATCCATGACCTAGGATCGTTGTCAAAATTGTCAAAACCACAACAATCATACAGGAGTATTTATCAGGCAACATATTTCTCGCATGGCTATGACAGCTTTTTGTGCTGTATGTAGAGTAATGATTAACGTTATGCTCTTTTGATTAATTTGCAATTTGCCGGGCATGCATCCTTCGTTAAAAGTGAAGGATATTCCCATAGATAATTTGAATAACAATCTATCACCACCAACACACCTCTAATTGGATTTTCCTTAAATATATTGGTCAAATTCAACAGAGTCGCCTTGCCAGAGATCATCTCGAGGTTGTTGATTTGTTAATGCTGTTACAAAAACTAGTGGGGGGGTTTATCAGACGAATAACTAGGTGATGCTCAGTATCACAACACTTTAGCATTACCTATTTTGATGAATGTGCCATAAAAGCTAGGTACTTGGATAGATCTCGCAGTAAGTGGAACAACAACGATAGTGACGATAGTGGTGCGAAGTTTTCAAGTTAACATGGACAATGTACTGTACGATTTGTTCGAGAGTGAACAACGCATTTTACACCAACATCTGAAACATGCCATAGTATTGAATGATGTAGACAAAATCAAACGTATACTGTTCAGAGTAGGTGTTCATGTTCCCTTTAAAGCCTTCAAATGGCTAACGCTGACCAATGATACATCCATTGATGTAATGGACATGCTGTTTAATCAACAGAGTAGGTGCGATCAATTTGTATCAAACTTCATTAATGCTTGCAACGGCAAAACAGAGTTAAAATGTCATCAGGTGCGCGGTGTACTAGACGCAATAGAGAGTAATTATAGTTTGAGCGATGTATATTTCCTTGAAGAATTACTAACCAACCGAGCTGTATTGAGTACGAAGGCATATCCTATCATGAATATAAAATGCAACTATAAATCACTGGTAACAGCGATTGACAATATGATTGTAGATGTTGTATATTTCGCACAACCTATGGTATTAAAAAAAGTATTGAAGTTAATTTTAAAGTATAAGGTAAATTATAAGTACCAACCTAATGTAGTTGGCCCTCATAGAACAACATATAACTGGCTCCTCAAGAATTTGGCAATGGAGGGCTCAAAACAGCAACCACGATGGACGTGTGGTCCGGATTCGGGAAAATGGCCATCAAATAGTATAGATGATTATAAAAAAGTGTATATGCTATTAAAGTTATTGTTTTAGTTTAATACTATTTTTTGTATGTAAATCATGTCATCTTGGTAATCCTACCTAATGCGCTTTAGATAGCACTTATTAGATATAATGGAGGATGCTATTGTACGTGTCGCATACCTTTACAATAAATATATATACCTCGAGTGTTGGTCAAGTACGGGAGAAATTGTTAGCTGAGAAGGTAATGTGT
This sequence comes from Platerodrilus igneus, assembly GCA_036346225.1. Lineage (NCBI taxonomy): Eukaryota > Metazoa > Arthropoda > Insecta > Coleoptera > Lycidae > Platerodrilus > Platerodrilus igneus. The sequence goes on along the minus strand of JARFIW010000507.1, from coordinate 1,881,757 downwards.
TTTACCTGCTTGTTATTTACACATATTCACGGACATCGAAATACTCAAGTTCAACCAAAACAGCGAAAATCAACCTACATCAACGTTTTGCGCTTCGGGCATGAGGAATTATAAACAACTTTCTTGACGTAGAACTAGTGTAGTAATTAGTAGTACATAGATGTAATTTTGTGTGTGTGTGTGTGTGTCGCTATAATAAAGCATATAACAGTAAAAAAATTTTATTGATGAATGACATATGATGGTAAACAAACACGTAACAGCAAATCTACAAAATATGATTTTTGGATATCCAACTATTATGGCTAGAATCTAAATTTAACCATTTCACATATACTTGATTTTTAACTCTCTTCAATACTTTTTCCACTAAATATACATCCGGATAGTGTGTTCGTTGAAGTTCTTCTGCATAGAAGCCGCCTAATATTGGTTGTCCTCGACTATCGCGCAATAGGTACGTTAAAGGATTAGTCAAATGCACTTTGTACACCGTAAAAATTTCGTTAGACCAATTTGGTGTGTATCCCTTGGTAAATTGACCTCTATGTTTACTAATGCGAACATGATCCCCAACAGAAAATTTTTTACTCTTTAAGTTAACTGTTTTGATCGTACTGTACACTGTATTGAAAAGTTTGCGTTCATTGCGTTTTGACACATCTACAGGTCGCATGCCGATTGTTCGATGTTTGGTGTTGTTATATGCAGTCACGAGTGAGGATAGTATATTCAGCCATCGATACGAACCATTCAAACTAAATTGTTTCCACATTTTTGACTTTAAGGTACGATTAACGTGTTCTACTACGCAAGCTTTTTTATTGCTGTACACACTATAATGTGTAATCTCATATTGTTCCATTAAAGCCTTAAATGTTGAATTATAAAATTCTTTTCCCAAATCCGTTTGAATGTACCGTGGAATACGATGGTCTTTGTTGAAAATTGATTGAAAAGCGTTTGAAACAGCCTTACCCGTCTTGCGCTTAACCGGTACGGCCCATAAGTATTTAGAAAATACATCGATAACAACTAGAATGTATCTAAATCCTTTATTCATCTTTGCATATGGGATCATTTCCACCAAATCGGCTTGAAACAGCTCGTTTAATCCTTTTGTGATTACATGTCTTCTAGGAAAGTTAATGCGAGCAGGCTTATGTAACTCGTGGACGGTTTGCTCCTTTACAGACATATTGCTAATATATGTGTGTGTGTATGGTTGACGGCTATATGCGTGCGTTTTTAAGTTTCTCTTGCAACTGTTGAATATCTGCTTGAATTCGTGCAATGTCTATTCTAAATTGTGCTTTCACTTGTTGAATAGCAGCGTCTAATGTCTTATATATGCTATTCATAGAATCATTTATCCGTTTGGTTACGATTTGTGCAACATTAGCGTTCACAGTGGCTGGAACAAGGTTACGCATCATCTCTTCAAAATGGTTAAAGTCTGATCTTGTAACATACTCGCTCGAGAATTGTATTATCATACTGTTTGTTGTCTCCTTCACAAGCGTGTCTATATACTGCTGAATAGTGGAACCACTTCCAAGCGTTGGTTCGCCCTCTTGCTGGTGTAGCGTTGCTAACCGCGATTCTAAGTACGCTTTCGTGACTGCATTATCATCTTCTTGTGGTGTAGCGACGCGCGCTAATCTCATGTTGTCAAAATCGTAGTAATCATCATAAGAAATATATGAAGCACAGTCAGACGCATGTCCAAACTTGTCGATAACCATCGTGATAATGAATAACAAGTCGCACAATCTACGCTATTATACGCAATTCGCGTAATTCTTCCATAATCGATGTAATTTCGTTTGTGTGACCGGTGTTACCTGCATCTTGCGAGGCGACCAGAAGCTTGAGCCGTTCGCACAGTTCGTTGGGATCATCAAAGTATACATACTCTAGTCGCTTCTCGTTATAATCCATGAGTAGACCACGACCACTCGGGTTTATAGTTTGCTGTCGTAAGCTATACATTGCATTACTTCTTTTTTTAATGTCCGCATAAATTTCTTTAAGTGAGAATTTACCCAAAGGATTGAGAAGGAACAGTTGCTCGTACAACCCTTTGCTACCGTTGTAGCAAAATCGTTCTACACACACCTTTTCACCAATCCCGAAGATAATGTCCGAATCACCAATCATTAATTTTCCTGTCTCCGGATTAAAACGTACTTTATCCCTGCGCAAGTGCTCCGTGTCATTGTTATAAATACCAGTAAAGTTGGAAAACAGATTATCGACATAGTATCTTACCGATGGTAAGAATCGTTGTAAGTAGGCCTGATGTTCTTCGCTGTTTAGGTACCGTTCGTACTCTGTATGGGTCTCTGGAGTGTTGCCGCTACTCTCCGATTCTTCGAAGGTGGACTCCACAGACTGGACTGGGCTATGAGGATTGTGTTCCCATGCCTCCTCTATTGGTGGTGCGGCGATTGGTGTGGAACTGCGCACCTGATCGAGAAATTTAGGGCGTCTTTTAGGAGTAGATTGTACGTCATGTTGTTGTGATAACCAGTGCTGGCTTTCGATCTTGGACTACTGTTTAATATCTTTCAGCAGACCGGTCTGAAGTGTTTGTAAACGTTTTGTAATAGGTGCATAGGCTTTACTTAATGCAAGCTCCTTTCCAACCACACCTGCTTTTAGCGCTTGTAATTTCCTCTTGACTGCCTTTCGTACTTTTATGAGTTCTTGTTTGGTTTTCACGTCGTCTGCCATCGTCTAGAAACGGGTAGGAAGTGATATGCTATTTATGTGCTTTATAAGTATATATAGGTGTCAAAACCTTTTCGGTAGCGACCGTTCTGCAAATCGCCATCTTTATTGATCACCAGGAACCCATACCGATCTCGCCAGCATACGCCGCACAATTCTTTAAACCGGTTAAACGACATATCCGTGTTTACATGGTCAGCGTATACGTGTTTTAAATTGAGTTCGTCTTGTTTGAATAGCACTAGGACATTAGCATTGTCTCTAATCAATTGTTTAGGTATTTTGGAATAGGTCTGACATAGGTAAAACAATCAATGGCCTTATGTCGACCTAAAGAAAAATATTCTCGCATTACATTTTGTTTATCGCACGACACGTCATCGAAAATAAATATCGAATTAGGTTTTGCATCCGCTGGAGTAACAATTGCATCCCATTTGTTAAACGCAAAATATCCTATTTCTTTTATTGGTTGTAATAACCTCTCTAGGTACTGATACTTTGGTTGATACAAGGACTTTGAGTAGAGATAAACGTTTTCAAAGCGTACACCATTCGGATGTTTCAAGAGACCGATGACTACATTAGTTTTACCACAATTGGATGGACCTGTAATGATACACCGTATTGTTGATGGTAATAGTAGTCCATGCTTTTGCACGTTAGTGTTGTTGCTGCAGTTGTGGTCCGTAATTGGCAACGCCAATTGTTGCTTTACCAGACGCATTCTATCCATATACTAAAACGTAATTGCAGTATGGTAAGCATTTAAGCGAGTAATTCTACACGCATGACCAGTCTCCTTTAAACCTTTCGACTGACAAGATTAATGAAATCCTATCGTGGCTACGGGTTACTCAATAGTGCTATCAATCGTTTACCGGTAGAATTACATTTACCAGGCTATCGCTTCTGTGGACCGGGTACTAAGCTTCAGAAACGCCTCGAGCGTGGTGATATAGGTCGTAATCCCTCAGACGAAGCCTGCAAACCACACGACATCGCCTACGATCTTTCTACAGACTTAACAACCCGACACCAAGCTGATCGACGTCTTGCCGAAATAGCACAAAAACGTCGTACTGCACCCGACGCTTCGTTAGGTGAAAACTTGCTGCGTTTGCTGTTGGTTCTGCAATGAATGCCAAAGTTAAATTTGGTATGGGTTGTCGCAAGAAAACGATAAGGTGTAAAGGAAAACGACGTGGTCAGCGTCTACGTACAGGAAGTGGTATACCATTCAAGCGTTTAATTCGCACCATTTGGAAACGCATTAAAAACGTTCGTCCGACCGATCTTATTAAAACTGCTAAACTTGCAGTGGCACCGATTAAAGATATAACAGATGAAATTCGTGGCATCCCACGTGTAATCCCTGTACCCAAAACTGGTGGTTTCCTACCTTTGATACCTATTTTGCAGCCCTTTCCGCAATTGGAGCGTTGTCGGGTGGAGCAGCTGGGATTGCAAAAGCTGTCAACGATGCTAAACTTGGACAACAACAATTAGATGAAGCGAAACGACATAATATGGCACAAGAGGCAGTGACACTTGGAAAGGGTCTCTATTTGAAACCTTATCGCCGTGGACATGGACTGTACCTAAAGCCTTTTCTTACACACGGGCAAGGTTTGCGTAAACAAAGACAACGAAAAAAAACTCAACGCATTCGTTAAACCTACCTATGCGAGCGTTGACCAATGTTGACTCGAACAAATACATAAAACGTTTACCAATATCCCACTTTCGTGGAATATTCATGCGCACCACTTCCAAACACAATTCGTTGGCGAGAATGTGGTATTCTTAATCATGATACTACACGTGGTGTGGGAACTCATTGGACCGCGTACAAAAAAGATGGTTCAAGGGCATTCTATTATGATAGCATTGGTAATCTACGACCTCCGAGGGAACTTGTTAAATACTTAACCTCATCAGGACCATGCACTCTCTATTATAATTATGAACAATTTCAACCGCTTAACACTGTTACCTGTGGACACTTCGTATTGAAATTTTTACTGCAAAATAGTCCTCCGTTAAGTTTCTAACAACGTTATATATTATTTGATTTTAGTGTATTTTTAACTGTTTTGTATAAAAAGTGTTTAATTAAAACCATATATTGCAAGTGTTTCAGGAATTTGCTTTTATTACCCCATCCCAACTACGAATACGACTAGTTGTTAGTTTATCGTCAACCACCGAACATGTACACATTTACTTTAACTGGAACTGAATCTACGCTCACCGCAATCATCAACCCACCAATTGTTCTCGATGATGACCATGAATACGTTATTGGTCTTACAAACTTTGATACATATTTTTCAATTCCCAATGTAACGAAAGCGAACAATAAATTTTACATTGATGACATCGTGCTTACTTTACCAGAAGGAACTTATGAAGTGGCAGATATTAATAAGTTCGTACAACGTAATCTGAACGATCCCCGTGAACGCACTTCATCCAAACATTATCTTATTGATATTCGAGCCAATAATAACAGTTTACATACAGAAATCAAAGCATCAGGTATAGTGGATTTTACACAACCAAATTCACTTGCTTCGTTGCTGGGTTTTGAGAAACGTAAACTACCAGCTCTCACTACTGCTATTTCGGACCATCCGGCACAAGTCTTTCCAATCAATTCAATATGTATTGAATGTAATCTTGTGGTCGGATCGTATCGGAATAGCAAACCTGTACACATTTTGAATCAATTCTTTCCTGCAGTTGCTGCAGGGTACAAGATTATTGAAAACCCCGTGAACGTCACCTATATGCCACTTAATACACGAATCATCGATCGCATCATTGTTAAAATAGTTGATCAAAACGGTAATCTCATCACTTTTCGTCGGGAAACCATCACAATTAGACTTTATCTAAAGCGTCTTTAAACAATGGTTTTGCGCTATGAGCATAAACCACCAAAACCTATTAATAGACGCATTGTCAGCACCTTTACCAGTTACAAGACACCAGTGCACCGATTAACACCGGAAAACGTTAAATTTCTGCAAACATTAGGACTCAAAGTGCTACATAGCTAAAATGGATAGTAATATTTTAAATGTTACGCAACGTGCTATATTTGATACAACCATCGTCAATGCCGACAAATATATGCATACTCCGTACTCCAATACCACGTATGAGAAGAACGATGTTATACGGATTCCAATAGAAAACGAAGATGTCTATACACTACCATGGGACAGCGTAATTTATATTGAGGGTACAATGAATAAGTCAGATGGTGGCGTTTCGCCTACAGCCGATTTCGTCAACAAGGGAGTTTTGTTTTTATTTGATGAAATTCGTTATGAACTTGGTGGAAAGACTATTGACCGCGTTCGTAATCCAGGTATAACTACGACTATTAAAAATTTCCTATCCTAAGATCATAGCGAAAGTCGTCGCTTTAGAAACGCCGGTTGGTCCCCCATCGATAAGCTTGATCTCGTTGATGCTAATGGTCATTTCAACGTATGCATTCCCTTGCGCATGGTTTTAGGATTTGCGGAGGACTACCGAAAAATTCTTTTGAATATCAAACAGGAGCTTATTCTTATTAGAAGTAGTGCTGACGATGCAGCTATATCGAATTCTGATACCAAAGAGTCAATCAAAATTACTATTACACATATATCATGGCGGATTCCACATATAACCGTTGCAGATGCAGAGCGCTTAAAACTACTCAAACATATTCAACGCAATGCCACCATGGACATAAGCTTTCGCAGTTGGGAACTACACGAATATCCAGAATTACATACAACACACACGCATACGTGGGCCGTGAAGACGGCTTCTCAAGTGGAGAAACCACGTTTTGTTATTGTCTGCTTTCAAACCGATACATCGCGCAAAAAGGGGCGCAGTCAGTTCGACCACTGTAAGTTGACCAATATGAAATTACATCTGGGTTCATCTATGTATCCTTACGATAATCTTAACATTGATTTCGATACCAATCGCTATTCTATACTATATGAGATGTATGCACAGTTTCAACAATCGTACTACGGAGGTATCAGCGAGCCGATATTAACACCCAATGAATTTCAAACGCACGCTCCACTTGTAGTCATCGATTGTTCCCATCAAAACGAAATAGTGAAAGTGGGAGCGGTTGACGTACGATTAGAATTTCAAATGAAAGAAGCGCTTAAAGCTCACACTACAGCGTACTGCCTCATTCTACACGATCGTTTGGTCCGCTACAATCCAGCAACCAATATTGTGAGTGAAGTCTAAAATTAATAGTCCATTAGTTGTCGACGTTCAAAGGTTTAAAATTGCACATAATAACTTTGTGTTTAAAGAAATGGCTGTTTTACAACTATCCCTATCGAATGGAGTTGCAATAACATATGTGCTGAAACCACCATATTCTTGGAACTGTCTATCAGCTCGCTTCAAATACCAAAAGGTATGGTTAAGCAGAAACTTTCACGGTATATCTTGAGATGATGGCAATTTACAATGAATTTCCACACCTAAATGTTATTAACCTAGAAGATTTAGGTGTACTCCTCTACATAAATTAAAGTATTACACCAATTCACACAAGTGTTTCTAGCATACCACACGACATTCGTCATTCAATTGCGCAACCACAGATGTAATTGTACTCAAAACTGGTTTGTACATATAACCAATTATTCATTTTAATAAAGAATAATGTTTACATTAAGTAGTGTTTTTATTTGTATATTTTATACCTACATACATACATATTCCTTGAGACTAGTAAGATGTGTTTAAAAATGTCTTGAAATAAGTTTAATTGTAAAACTTACTAACGAATCTGTAAGTATCATATTGAAAATTCCTCTTAACGGATATGTATTTTGCATTTTTATGCAAACTTTATGTTACAATAATACAATTAAAAATTATATTCTACTACCGAGGTATTAAATTTTAAAGTATGTTATAGTTGTGTAAACATAAAATGCATTGCATAGGTTTTTATCATCAAAGTAGTACATTTTTATTTAATCCCACCTGTAAAATGATTAATTTCTTAAACCTAAGTTTCATAAAATTTATTCTCCAAAGATCAACCAACTATAAACCAGAACTATTAAATTTACATAAATTTCGGTGTTATTTTAATTTAAACTATGCTCATAAAAAGTCGTTTATATATATAGCACCAACATTGTTACTACCTATGAATATCAAATCTTTAAAGGAATTTACAGTCATGATTAATTAATAAGTGGTCTTTTCATTTGTACACATTTTGTATATGTTGTTTTAGTTCCATTGACGACCTATTATTAGTAATCTGTTTATTATTTTGTAACAATTTTATTTTCGCATTAAAAATCTCTTCATTAAAGGTACAACGAATGTTAAAACACCTTTATTAACTAAAGTAATAATACGTGTAACAATCAAATTTTTGCATTAATACAGTATCTAGAGTCGTTAGTCTATTTGTTTCGGAGGTCGGTGTATTCCACAGCCACAGGCACGCGCGTGAGAGGATTGACAACCCCTCGGGACCCTCCCACCATGCAAGAACGCGGCAGGGCACTCGTCGATAGGTAAAAGCAGCGACAGCATGCATTCGAAGAGAATGGCGAGTGACCTCCGGGTCGCATTAATTGTGTGACACACTTCCTGAGTAACGGTTGGTATTGTATATTCGTTATCATAGTATCTAATTTAAAAATTTGTTTAGCGCAACTACGACTTACAAACTACGACTTACAAACTACGCAACGAAAATTATATTTATAACTAAGATTAGACCATGGAAGATGACGCTACAAAATTTATGCAACTTTGAATCAATGTAAGAAACCCACTTCGCTTCAACACCTGTATTTAAAGCATGGAAAACAGGAATAATTAGCTGCAGACTCCGCACGGCGATGCAGTTCCCAATCTGGCCAAGGACAGCAGCCCGGGGTTTGGTTCGTAATAGCTTTAAGATTTCCTCAGTGCTTCCTTCTAAAAGCACGTTATTTCGTTTTGTTTTATAGAAGCACAAATTTGTTATTCAGTTTATCTGTAGCTAAGCTGGTTTTCTCCAGTATCAAATTTAAATTTCACTTAGTTTCGTAGATATGTGACTACACGTGGCTTCAGCATAAATTAACAGCTGCGGCTACGTCACTTGTTTGTTTAAAATAAGCCGTCAACAATTGCACAATTGCAAGCAGATGTTTAGTATTACATTACTACCACCTTTGATAAAATTAGAGAATATCCTTGTGAATATTTTGACTTCAAATCGATTCTAATACTGTTAACTTAAAAAGAAAGTTCTGTATATTAATTTGTAAATGACCTACACAGATCTGATTGGGTTAGAAAACCTTAGTATAACCAGTCACACTGGGTTGTAATATATTTGAGTAAGAATCAAGTTGATAAACTTTACATTAATTTTTCAAGTAATTCAATTATTCATTTTATTTTATTGCATTAAATTTTATTTACAGAAACAGAAAAAATTCTTTCTAGTAAATTTATAATCCACGCTTAAAGTCTTTTATTCTGATCTAGTTTGATCAGACCTGATAAATAAAAACAATAAGAGTTAAATTTTTATGGTACCCTTATGTAGGAAACATTCTTTTGCATTTTTAGATATATTTGAGGGACACAAATAGTGTTCCCATTTTTATGTGACTTGATTATTATTTTTCCTTACAGGAACAGCGTCTTATTCTGTTAAGACAGGTTTTGTCAGCGAAGGCGATCTTTTTTCTTTGGGTCTCCACGTCCGCCCTTAGAAATTAGCCATGCCATTTACATGAATCAATCTGGACTTGGTGGCGCCTGTTTGTTTTAGTTTGAGTGTGACCCCCCACAGATTTCGACTTACCCCCATTGCTCATAGCTCTACCCAAGGAATAGACCCTAGTTACGTCGGAAGACTTTGTTTTGCAGACACCTAACTTGGAGCATGGTGATTATAAAGTAGTGTCGGCCAGAAGTTTAGAAAAACGTTTCACTAGCGCCCATGCGTGAGGCTAGCGGAGCCAATTAGAGAGAAAAAAATCGTTACAATTTTATTGACGATATAAATTTTAAGATTGGAAGGGAACGATAAGAAATCTTCCTCTGACATTTATATGCACTCCGCATAGTTGTTTAAGGTAGCAAATATAAATAAGCTGTTTAATGTGTTGTAGAAGAATTTTTACCATTGTATTATCGGTATGTATAAACTTACTTACTTAATGTGTTTTTAACGGAAGTAGAAATTATGAATTTTAATAATTAACAATTATGCTAAAATGATTTGAAGTTATGCAGTTTCCATATATAATTTACATATATCGGTATGTTGTTATAAATATCACAACCTCGAGGTCATTAACTACCATGCACTTTACTAAACTATAATTAATAAAATCCCCGTACAATTAACTAAGATACATTTTTCTTAATGTGGAAGTCTTATCTATATTTTATTCAAATAAGAATCTGCTACCGCCACCTACAAAAAGATAGGGACAATTAAAGAATGTAAGTTTTTGTAAATAAAACATTAAAATATTGTGTTTTTCTTTTTAATATTATATATTTAATACAAAAATAATTTTTTGAAATTCTTGGGAGATTCTTCAACACGTGCATGTTTTTGCTTAACCTAAAAATCTTCGAAGTATTCAATCACCTAATGCGTGCAAAGCCTCCGTTCAGAACGCCTTATGGAGTACCATTCCGCATTTGAGAATGAGTACATCCCCATCCAAATTCTTCACCAGGCTATATAGATCCGGGTACGAGTTTAGTGTGGTTGTATAAATTATTTTGGTGATGCAATCATGAATAAAATAACGAGTGACCTGTCTTAACATGTTTTTTACATATACACACATATTAAATATATATATTGAAATTGCTAAATGTAAGCAAGAACACCTTGATATAAGATCAAATTAATTTTTTTATTTGAGAGTCAAATAAATCGTGATGAAAGGTGGTATAATTTGCATACCAAAAAGGAAATAGTCTTAACATGTTTTTGCAAACACACCTTATGTTAATTAAATCCATTGTATTAAAAGTTGAATGATTTGCATATATATTACCAGAGAGCTATAATTTCAATAAAAAAACACGAGGTTATATTCGACTGCGAGTTCTTGTTATTTATCTTGGTAATGAAATCGTGAACAACATGTTTTTACAAGATTTTACATGCAGACTTTATAATTAGATCCATTATATCACATTTCGTATATTTTCTAAATGTTATTCGCTACTTCATACAAAATACAGCTTTTGAGGAAAGCTATAAAATTCTTTACCACTTGCACGTTTTTACTTAACATAACAAAATTCTTCATATAGGTAAAATCACCACTTCGCTATGCTCTCGGCCACCTAGTTTCGGCTACTTTTCCAAGGTCGTTGTGACGTCATAGCCTTTTATAAATAAAGAACAATGTAATACTATTCTAAAATTTTTATTCTGGCATTATACATAACAAAATTTAAAAATATTTAATGCCAAGCATGGAGCCATTTAAACTTAATTTTAATATAAATTCGATTGTTTAACATGGCTAACAACCAATGCAAGAATTAAGATTACAACAAATTTGTGTGTCAGATAACAAATCCTGGTGTTAATAAACAACTTGGAAATTATATACTAGATTTTTTACGTTGTCCAGATGCACATTTAAGAGCAACATTCGCGTCTACTTTGACCAAAGAACACGGTATTACGCAATTGGAAGCGACAATATAAAACTGTACAATTGGAAGCTATGTCAGTGCGGAACGGGTGTATATTCCCTTAAAAGACTGTTTAACCTTATTGGAAGATAGTAAGTTATACTTCCTAAAAGCGCCAATGTACTCGGTATCGCTAAAATGTGGAGTAAGTTATCGGACAAGCTTCAAAATAGCTGCTGTTTAGTGTATAATAACCTGCTACAGTACATGTATTGGGGGAACGGCAATACAAAGAAATTGACGGGCTTGCAAATTAAGTTGTCAGAAAAACCAGAGAAAAGGGAAAATTGATAAAGTATGTGCTTTCAGCTTTTAGTTTTAACTATTTACCTGTAAATTATTTGGAGATAGTAGAGTAGGAAGACAGCCAAGATAAAATAAAAATCTTACACAAGTGCTACATTAAAGCAGGTAACATATTTTACACAATCTGTAACACCATATTCTACAATTCCAAAAGAAATAATCATTTCGGTATCGGGGTTGATAAGTACGCCTAACATTCGCCCAGAGGTTGTACGACAACGCGTAAATATTGGCAGTAAACTCTCTCCGTTGACGCTGCAGGAAATTGCCCAATTATGCACGCCATACGCTGTAAGTGGAAGAAAAAGACAGCTGGAATTAGAGGAAATGCATGCAAAAAGGCGAAAGTTGAACTAAATAGAAGACACTGCGACAATACGCGAACAATACAAAGATGTGTTAGACAAAGAACATCTTATTAGAGAAAGAGGAAAGGATTAAAAGATTATTTTATGTGCCGATGGACTGACTTGGATACATTCGCGTTCTACAAGCTGTATGTATTTGTGGTTAGTAAGAAAGACTCTTTTTAGAATTTTAGAATAGTATTACATTGCTCTATATTTATAAAAGGCTATGACGTCACAACGACCTTGGAAAAGTAGCCGGAACTAGGTAGCCGAGAGCATAGCAAAGTGGTGATTTTACCTATATGAAAATGAAAATAAAGAACTTTTAAATTTTTTGAATAAATTTTGGTAGGAAATATTTAATAAATAAGTATATGTTAATGAAACACATATTTTCTAAATGATATTGGTGCTAAGGAAAGCTATTTTATTAAGTTCTATAGTTTGAGAGTGACGTAAAACCTTGATGCTACACCTTGAGTTGTAAGAGTTAATACATAAGCCTTGATATAAGATCAAATCAAATAATTTGAAAGTCAAATAAATCGTGATGAAAGGTGGTATAATTTGCATATATTTTAAATTCATACGGGTATAATTAAAAGATTATATGTTAGATCCGACTGCAAGTTCAGTGTACTTGTATAAATTATTTTGGGATGATGTAACCAAAAGGTAATATACGACATACCTGTCTTGAAATGTTTTTGCAACACACCTTATGTTAATTAAATACATTATATTAAAAGTCGAATGTCGACGTGATTTACATATATATTACCAGATAAAAAACACGAGGTTATATTCGACTGCATGCAAATTCTTAGTATTTTATCGTGACATTGAAATTGCGAGAAGTGAACGACTTCTTTTTTACAAGATTTTACCTGCAAACGTTTAAAAATTTGACCTCCATCATATAACATTTCGTATATTTTCTCAATTTTATTTTCTACTTCGTACAAAACGCAGCTTATGAGGAGAGCTAAAACACTCTTTACCACTTGCACGTGTTTGCCTAATATTAAAAAAATTCTTCACCGCGGCGTTTTAATTTTTAGCTTAACCTACCCAGAAAAATACGAACCAACACGTGAACTCCATTTTCTACACATACAACATTTTTTAAAATTTAATATTTAATATTTAACGTCGGGAACGCTGCTAAAAAAATTTCTTAAGAAAATATCTCCACCCCAGCGCACGCGCACCACCCCACGACAAAAATCTAACGACCCCGCCGAACGCACACCCCAAAGACCTAACGACCCCCCGACGCCACAAATTTACACACAAAGACAATTTTGTTCTCAAAGCGGCGTATACATATCTTGCTGCACGTTTTGTTTTCCAAAGCGGGTTAGCTGTTCATATTGTTCTTGAATCGGCGTATACATATCTTGCTGTGGATCTCTGTTGCCAAAGCGGCTTAGCTTACCTACTGGTTTCCCGTCTCAAAACTGGGTGGACATGTTCCTGCACTTATTTCTTTTCTAAACTAACCTACATAGTTCCCTGAAATTCTCACACAGCAATACAGCTCGGTTCCCCTTATATTGTTTTCTAATATTATGCCCTATTTCACAGAGATTTATTGGAAGGGGTTAAGCAACCTGTGGCTGCCAAGATCCCCCAACACTTAGACATTTGCCGAAATAATAGTTTTCCAGTAAATGCTTTCACGCAATTACCATTATTCGAGAATATTGCCCCTCCAATGCTTGTAGTTGCTTATAATAAATATCATGTTTAAGTGCAGCTACATTCTTCGTCATTAATTTATCCATCTTGGGACTGGTTGGATGCGTACCTCCATTGATTTCTTTTCTGAGCTAGCCTACACATTTCCCTGAAACTCCTACAGTCTACATCTTTCACTATCTGTGTGCAGTAGTCTAACCAAGGTCTACCTCTTCTTCTCTTTTTTCCTATCTCTGCTTCTAGTATATTCCGCACTATTCCTTCATCCCGTAGTATGTGACCTATCATCCTATCTCTCCTATTTTTTACCGTTTTCCACATATTTCTTTCTTCCCCTACCATTTTCAGTACCTCTTCGTTCTTAACTTTGTCTAGCCATGATATCTTCATCATACGTCTGTAGCACCACATTTCAAAGGCTTCTACCTTTTTCTTGTCCGCTTTTCCCACTGTCCAGGCTGCACAGCCATACAGTGCTGTGCTCCACACATATGTTTTGAGCAATCTTTTCCTTGTTTCTATGTTTGTGGTCTTTGAGCACAGTAGTTGCTTTTTCTTGTTAAATGTAGCACGGCCTTGTGCTAATCTTTGTTTTATATCTTTTGTGCTTTTCCCATCTTGCGTTATTTAGCTTCCTAGGTAGCGGAAATCCTTAACCTCTTGTAAGTTCGTGTTACATATTTGTATTCTTGTTTTTGATTTATTTTTCCCTCCTTTGCATACTAGTTTTGTTAATTTTCATACCGTATCTCTCTGTTAGAACCGTTTCCATTTCATTGAGAGCAGCTTCTAACTCTTCCTTGCTAGATGCTAATACCGCTATATCATCTGCAAATCTAAGCATATCAATTTTTTGTCCCTGCATAGTAATTCCAAATGTCTTCCTGCATTTGACAGTAACAAGTTAAAAATTAGTGGGGATAGGGAACATCCCTGTCTTACCCCTTTCCTGATGTTTACTTCTCTACGTTCCTGCTCTAATTCTATTACTCCTGTTTGCTCTTTGTATAAGCTATGTACTATCCGTCTATCCCTATAACTCATTCCAATCTTTTTGAGTATTTCGAACATTTTTTTCCATTTTACATTGTCAAATGCTTTTTCCAGATCTACAAACCCTATATACACGCTTTCCCCTTTTTCTATTGTTTTCTCCATTATCACCCTCAGAGCTAAGATAGCCTCCCGTGTTCCCCTGTTTCGCCTAAACTCAAATTGGTCTTCTCCTAGTATTTCTTCAGCCCGTTTTTCCATTCGTCTTTGTACAATTCTAGTTAATATTTTTGATACGTGTGCTGTCAAGCTTATTGTTCGAAAATTTTTACATCTATCTGCGCCTTTCTTTTTTGGTATAGTTACTATGATGTTATGTTTGAAATCTTTGGGTATCTCGCCTGTCTCATACATATAGCTTACAAGTTGGAAGAGACGTTCTGTTACTGCTTGCCTAGCGGCTTTTAGAGTCTCCGCTTGCACCTTATCTGTACCCGGCGCCTTACCATTTTTCAGACCCTTTAATGCTATTTCAAATTCATCTCTAAGTATAGGATATGCCAAGTCGTCATTTTCAATGTCTGATTCCTTTTCTAATGCAGTTAGTTCTTCTCCTGCATATAAATTCTCTATATATTCTTGCCATCTATCCACTTTCTCTACATTTTCTATAATGACATTTCCTCCCGCGTCCCTTATATTTTTGCTATACGGTTCTATATCCTTAAAATTGATCCTAATTAGTTTGTATGCTTCATCTGTTTTTCCTACTTCCATCTTAGTTTGTACCTTTTTGCACTTTTCATCAATCCATTGTTCTTTAGATTTCCTGCATTTTCGAATAATTTACCATTTTATGGCTTTGTATCCCTGTTTTCCTGTTTCGTCTGATTTATTTTTGTATTTTCGTCTTTCTTCTATTAAATTCAGGATGTCCTTTGTTATCCATAGTTTCTTATTTACTTTTTGTGTATACCCCAGAATATCTCTGGCCGCCATGTCGAGGCTGGATTTAATGTTATTCCATTCTGTTTCTACTTCCTTAGTATCAGATATTTTCCCGATATCTTTGAGCAATTTATTTGACCTTTTTTCGAATCTTTCTTGAATATCTTCTCTTTTAGTTTATGTAGGTCCAAGTGCCTTTTTCCGTTTCTTTTTTTAAAATTTTTAAATTTAAGTGCGGCCTTCATAATTACGATGTTGTGGTCAGTGTCTATATTTGCTTCTGGGTAGCTTCTACAGTCTTTTACTTGATTTCTAAACCGTTGTCTAACAAGAATGTAATCTATTTGATATCTTCCTATATCTCCTGGCATCTTCCACGTATATCGTCTTCTAGCATGATGTTGAAATAATGTGTTTGTAATGATTAAATTGTTCTTGTCGCAAAATTCTACCAGCCTATTTCCTCTGTCGTTTCTAGTGCCTAAACCAAATAAACCTACTATCGCTCCTTCCCTCCTTCACCTACCACTGCATTAAAATCCCCCGTAATTATTAAATTTTCATGTCCTTTTACGTGTCTTAATATGTCTTCGATATCTTTGTAGGTTGCTTCTACCTCTTCATCACTGTAGCTAGAGGTGGGCATGTATACTAGTATTATTACTATGTTTACCGGTTTAGATTCTAATCTAACCATGAGTACTCTTTCATTCTTTTGTAAGTAATTTTCTACACAGTATCCTATCTTTTTCCGCATAACTATCCCCACACCCAAATTTCCTTCCTCGGCACCTGTGTAGTGTTCTCTTGGGGGCTTCAGTAGAGGTGATTAAAACAAAGTCGAAGACCATTTCACATATTTAATTTACTTGTCACTTTAAGGTGCAGTACAACTGTTACATCTGAGGGTTAGACTTATAATGATCATCATCATCATTTTGTTTTCGACCTTACTTAAGGTCGGTTTGACGCAGCTCTAACTTCTTTTCTAATCTGTGCTAATCTAAAAAAGCTCTACATACCCTTCACAACCTAAATTTCTAATAATTTGACTAATATAGTTTGGTCTAGATCTTCCTAAATCCTTCTATCTATTTCCTATCCAGCTGACTCTACATAGATATTAGCAACCTGATGGTTGTTAAAGAACTCTAACATGTTTACATGATTACCATTTATAAGGAAATGAAATATAACCTGGTTATCCGCTTCAAAAATGAAAAGTGTTAAATAATATGTTATGGTAAGACTTAAGCAACGAATCGCTGCCAACATGCCAGACCGCTACCTAATTGTGAGTTGTGTCCTGGTGACGTTTATTAAATTATATGTTATGGTAAGGCTTAAGCAACGAAACGCTACCAACATGCCAGACCGCTACCTAATTGTGAGTTATGTCATGGTGACGTTTATTAAATTATATGTTATGGTAAGGCTTAAGCAACGAAACGCTACCAACATGCCAGACCGCTACCTAATTGTGAGTTGTGTCCTGGTGACGTTTATTAAATTATATGTTATGGTAAGGCTTAAGCAACGAAACGCTACCAACATGCCAGACCGCTACCTAATTGTGAGTTATGTCATGGTGACGTTTATTAAATTATATGTTATGGTAAGGCTTAAGCAACGAAACGCTACCAACATGCCAGACCGCTAACTAATTGTGAGTTATGTCCTGGTGACATTTAGTTAACTGATTTTTATTTTTTTTTGTTTTGTTTCGAACTTACTTAAAGTCGGTTTGACGCAGCTCTAAATTCTTTTCTATTCTGAGCTAGTCTAAAAAGGTCTACATACCCTTCACAACCTAAATCTCTAATAATTTGACTAATATAGCTTTGTCTAGGCCTTCCTACTCTATTTTTATTTGGTAGTCTATAATCTAAGACTTTACTAAATAGTCCCTCATGTCTTAACTGGTGCCCTATCATTCTATCTCTCCTGACCTTCAATTGTTTCCACATACAGGATCCTCACCTATCCTTCTATAAACTTCCTCGTTTGTTACTCTATCTGTCCAACTAATCTTTAACATTCTCCTATAACACCAAGTTTCAAAAGCTTCTATCTTTTCTTATCTACTTTTTAATTGTCCAAGTCTCACTACCGTATAGTAGAACGCTCCATACGTATGACTTTAAGAAACTTTTTCTATTATCTAAACTAATACTATTAGCTATTAGTAAGTTTTTCTTTTTTAAAAACATTTTTCTAGCTTGAGCTATTCTAGCTACTATATCCCTTCTGCTACGTCCATCCTTTGTAATTATACTACCTAAATAGCAAAATTCATCTACCTCCTCTAACTCGGTATTACCTATTTTTAATTTTGGTTTAGAACTAGGCTGTAACTCACTTGTCATTATCTTTGTCTTTACCGAGTTAATTCTCATACTATAGTTACTCCGTAGTATCTCATCTAAAATATTTAAAAGCTCTCCTAACTCTTTTCTAGACTCTGCTATAATGGCTATATCATCTGCAAAACGTAACATGTCTATTTTCTGTCCCTGTACACTAATACCTATCTCTTTTCTCTCTGGCTAAGTTTAAAGCTTCCTCAATATAAACATTAAAAATCAAGGGAGACAGTATACAACCCTGTCTAACACCATTTCTAATCTTAGCTTCCTTTTCTATTTCATCAAATCTAATTACTACGCTTTGGTTTTATATAGACTGTAAATAATTTTTCTATCTTTATGAGAGATTCCTATTTTTGCAAAACCCTGAACATAACAATCCAATTAACCCTATCAAATGCTTTTTCTAAGTCTACAAATGCGAAATGAGTCTTTTATTTTTGTAACCTTTTTCGATAATTACCCTAATCATTAGTATCGGTTCTCTAGTCCTCTGTCTTTACGAAAACCATATTGGTCTTCGCCTAAATAATTCTCAGTCAAAGCTACTACTCTATTTTTAATTATTATTGTTAGTATTTTGAAGCATGAGAAGTTAAACTAACCGTTCTAAAATTCTCACACCTATCAGCTCCTGACTTTTTGGGATTGGGATAATAATATTTTTTCGAAATCTATTGGAACCTCACCTGTGTCATATATTACATTTATTAGTTCATATAATCTGTCCAAAGTTTTCTGACTTGCATATTTTATTAATTCTGCGGGAGTATCGTCTATCCCTGGCGCTTTATTTAATTTAAGATTCCGAATAGCTCTATCAAATTCCTCTCTTAATATTGAGAACCCTATTTCTACATCCTCTTCTTGGTCGTTCTCTAACTCATCCATATCGTCTCCCTTATATAAATCTTCTAAATATCTTTTCCATCTATCAGCTACCTCAACTTTATTTATTAGAAGCTCATTATTCTCGTCTCTAATACCATTATATTTTTTCACTATCTTCCCCAAAAAACTTTTTAACTGCCCTGTAAGCCCTGTCTGTCTTACCTACTCTCAAATCATCTTGTATTCCCTTACATGATCTTATTCTATATTAGTTCTTAACTGCTAACAATGATTATGCAATTATGCTTATTTACTAATTCAAATTACACCTAGCCTAGAGTTCGTTGCACGTGTACTTCCTATCGATTGTCTTCCTGTACAAATCCGCACTTTTCACTTCCTATAACAAGTCACTCACCTTTTAAATGCATAAAACTTAATTTAATGTAATAACTATAAATTTTTATGATATTCGGCTATTACACCATCACACCTCCACGGGGTGCACTAAAAAAATTTTTGTTTTTCAAATAAAAAATTTTATAAATTGGTAGTACATGTTTCATACTGCTCCTTGCAATTGTGTTACATTATGTTATATATAATTTTGTTCTGTTCTTATGGATTTCTACTAACTTATTATCTATCTTAACTATAACATTAGATTCTTATCTAAAACTACTTCATATGGGCCTACAAATATTGGATCTCTTTTATTAAGAGATGTATTCTTAACTAACAACTTATCTCCTAATTTATAATTAACATGCTTAGTTTTGATATCAAACTTATGCTTTCTTTTACTTTTGGATTGTAATAAATTATATCTCGCTTCATTTCCAGCGACTTGCAATCTATACTTTAGTTCTGCTGGATAATTATCAAAATTATATAGTGGGTCTACTGAGTTTACCACGTTTGACGGTATTTGATTAATTTTCCCAAACACTAATTCGTGCGGGGTATATTTAGTTTTAGTATGCACTGAATTATTGTATGCAAAACACCAATAAGGTATCCAACTGCTCCAATTATTTGAATACTGCGGACATTGGATCCTTAAATATGCTGCTAAATTTTTATGTGAGTTTTCGAGCGCACCGATAGTTTCATGATAATAAGCTGTAGAATTTAACTGCTTTATGTTTAATAATTTGCACGTTTCCTTAAAAATCTCCGACATGAACTCTGAACCTTTATCCGTTAAAATTTCGCGTGGGATGCCGTATCGTAAAATAAAATTCTCGACAAACGCTCTAGTTACACTTTCAGTCTCATTATTTGGTAATGGATATGCTTCTACAAATTTACTTAAATCACACTGTAGTGTCAAAATATACCTGTTTCCATTTGCATCTGGTTGCAATGGTCCAACTAAATCTAAAAAAACTTTTTCGAAAGCTTCGGAAGCTGTGGTTGTAATTATCATCGGCTGTTTGCTAATATTTGAATGTTTATGTCTTTGACATTCGTCACATTTTTTAATAAATGTTTCTACATCCTTTCGTATACTTGACCAAAAATAGTATCGGTTTATGTTATTGTATGTTCTATTGATGCCCGCGTGACCTCCCGTAGGCAATAAATGAAAATCATTAATGATTAATCTTTGCGTTTCTGAGTTTTGAATATTAGTGACTTCCTAATCACACTAATTCGTATGTCATTTTTTAAGTAAATTGCGGCCGGCTTTACAGTTATTTAAAAATGACTTCGATTCTTCGTTTTTTATAATAATAAATTCCGGAATTGTAAATTATTGGATTTAATGATTCTGTTAAACTCCTCCTCTGATACAAATCGTAATTCTGTTGCATCCTTCGGATGCTTCAAAAGTTCAACAATGTTGGGGTGATCAGTCCCATCATCATTTGATGCTTTTGATTCGACTTGAGAGTCGCCTAATTTTCTACTTTGGGCTCTTGTTGTTACATATACTTTTTCGTGAACCGCTCGTTCCATATTCTTTAAATAATCTGAATCTATAATAATTCTAGATAAAGCGTCCGCTGTCACATTTTCTGTACCCCTAATATACGTTACTGTAAAATCATATTCTTCTAATGTTAACCTAAATTTTGTTAATCGACTAGATGGATTACTCATACCAAATAAGTATACTAACGGTCTATGATCCGTAAAAATTTGAAATTTTTTGCCAAATAAGTATGGTCTAAATTTTTTCACTGCCCATACTATAGCTAATAACTCTTTTTCTATTGTACAATAATTTATTTCGGCTTTGTAAAGTGCTCTACTTGCGTAAGCTACTGGCTTGTCGTCGCCATTCGACAAAACTGCTCCTAACGCGTAACCTGATGCGTCCGTGCGTAAGATGAATGTACTATTATCTGAAAAATCTGGGTATTGTAATATTGGTGGGTTTGTTAAAGTTGTTTTTAACAGTTCGAATGCTACTTGACATTCATTGGTCCATTGAAAAGTTACACCTTTCCTAGACAATTTGTTTAACGGTGCTGTTATTTCAGCGAATTTTGGAATAAATTTTCTATAGTAATTGGCAAATGCTACAAACCTTTTAACGTCGTTTGCGTTAAGTGGTGTTGGATAATTTTGCATGACTGCAATTTTTCTGGATCTGGTTGTACCCTTGTGCCGTTATAACGTGCCCTAAATATAAAATTTCCTTCTTTAAAAATTCACACTTTTTTGGATTTAATTTTAAATTGACTTTTCTTAACCTATTGAGTACTTTTACTAAATTTGTATTGTGCTTTTCTAAACTATCTCCGAATACAATTAAATCATCCAAATATGTAAAACAATTCTCGTAATTTAATCCTGATAAGGCTACTGTCATCGCTCGTGCAAAAATACTCGGGCTTACTTTTAACCCCATCGGTAACCTAGTCATTTGAAATTGTCCTTTGTCTGTACTAAATGCCGTACACGGTCTGGACTGTTCTTGTAATCCTATCTGATAATAACTTTGATATAAATCTAAACGTGAAAAATATATCGCACCTCCTAACGAATTCATAATTGATTCGATACTTGGTAGCGGAAATTTGTCATCTTGCAATTTAGTGTTTAATTGTCTATAATCAATAACTACGCGCCATTTTTTGTTTCCTAAACTATCCGGTTTTTTCGGTACTATTAGTAGTGGTGAAGACCACGCACTCTGTGCGGGTTCTATTATCCCGTCATGTAACATTTTATCTACTTGCTTTCCTATATCATTTTTCTGTGAATGTGGTAACCTATATGGTTTAACGTACGTTGCTCTAGCATCTGTTTGTAACTGAATATGCTGCTCACTTATGTTTGACACGGTTAGTAGGTCATTGTCGACATAAAATACGTCTGCAAACTTAGCAGAAATCTTATGAATGATGGTTTGTTCTTCGCTATTCAAACCTTCGACGTTAATGTCTTTTAATAATTTATCAATACGTTCAACTGAGAATTTTGACTCTTCAAATTTAACTATCTTGTAATCTGAAAGTCGTTCGATGGTAGGTTTAAAATTTCGTAACTTAATTTCGGTGTCGTTCGTATTCAATAACTTTACTGGTATAAAATTTCTAACTGGCTTTACAACTACGTTTGCTAGAAATACACCTTCGCATAATTCTTGTGATCTTATTACGCATTCCTCTTTGCAATTTACTTTGAAATGTTTGATAACCTCGCATCGTGGTGGGATTATTGTATATAAATCTTCGTTTGCTAATAATGGAATTGACGTTGATACATTATTACTTACGAAAGTAAATCTATAATTTTTATAATCAATATTTGATTTGTACTTGTTAAAAAAATCTGATCCTATTACTCCATTTACGTCTGATTCGAAATCGTTCATTACAACAAAAGTATGATTAATTGAGATATTCCCTATTTTAATTGGTAGATTTACTGTTCCAATTGCTTTTGTTTTACCCGATACTCCTTATTTGCTTATTTGTATCAATATTTATCTTAGTTGTTAAACTAGAAATGAAAATAACACTTACTGATGCTCCTGTATCTAAAATTAATTTAATTGTATTGTTATTGTATCCGACTTCTATGAAATTTACACTATTAATATTTAAAATGTTGTGAACATTCCTTAAATTATTCCGGGGGGTCTCGAAAAAATGTTTTCGGTTCCCTAGTTTGGTCTAATGTATTTTCTGTGGAGTTTTTCTCTGACGAGTTGATGTAAAAATTGCGATGATTTCCCCTATTATAAAACTGATTACCTCTTACAGTTTTACTTACGTATGCATTTCCTCGATCTCTAGTGTTCATGAACGTGCATGGATTATTTCCTCGACCTTGATACCTGGTGTGTGAGGTACGTTGACTTCTATCTGTATTATTGTTATGATATTTTACGCGTCTAGTAAATTGACGACCTTTTCCGGTTGTGTAATATACTTGCTGAGGTTTATTTGCAATTTCCTCTTCCTTCGCGGCTATTATGGCGTCTTTTAATTTATCGTAATTTCGAGCTTTCATAATTGTTTTTAAATTTTCGTCCCTTATTCCGTTTGTAAATACGTTTAATGCAATTTTTTCGTTAGCGGCTGTCAAAATTTTTAATGATTGTTCGTTACCCTCTGCTTGAGCTATTGTTAAATTGACCATTAATTCCTCGATCGTTTTACCAAAATTTTCAATTGATTTATTATTTTGTCTGGAGTTATGTAATTCGGCAGACAATCCTGATGCTGATTTTTTAGTTAAAAGATGATGTTTGATATCGTTCACAAGCGCTTCTACATTCTCATACTTACTGTCTAATCGCATTTTAGCATTTTGACTTAATTTTTATGACAAAATTTACTAACAATCTCTTACCTTCATCATCTAACAAGCTATCATATAGTTCAATTGCGTCGACCATTTGCTTGGTGGTATTTTCTGAACCGTCCATGGCTGGAATCATGGAGGCTGCTACTTTTAATTCGAATTTTTCACCCATGGTGTCTTGATTTTTCCTACTTAAAATACTTAACTTCCTACTTTTTAAAACTTCAGTAATATCTCCTATACATTTATCTATTATGGCTATGTGCTGCTTAACTTTATCGATAATTTCAGAACTATCAAATTTTGCGACTTTGATCTTTTTTTTCTCTAACCTATACTCCTCGCATAACCTATTCAAATAATCAAATTTCCTATTAGTAACATCTAAATCGTTTCGTCTTTCTTGACCATCTTTATTTAAATTTTTAATAAAAATCTTAAATTCCTCTAAAATTTGCTTCAATTTTTCCGTCATTAATTTTAACTCGTACTTAATTTTTATAGCTTAAAATAAAATAATTCTTACTATACAATCTGCTGGCTTCTACTGCCCTCTCTCCTAATCTTCTTGTCCAACATTTTCTTGAACATTTTAAAAAGTAATAAAATACCCAACAACGCTAAAATTGTACCTGACGTAATACCTATTACCTTAGAATTTGAATAGCCATTTATCGAACCATTATTCATTCCAGTTTGTGCAACAACTATTTCTTCTTTGGAATTGCTGGTGCCCATTTCAAATTTCGGTTATTATAATTTAATCTGTAGAACTAGCAGGACTCGCAGAATTACAGGACTGGCAGAATTAGCAGGGCTAGCAGGATTAGCAGGGCTGGCAGGATCGCCATGTAGTGTTCTCTTGGGGGCTTCAGTAGAGGTGATTAAAACAAAGTCGAAGACCATTTCACATATTTAATTTACTTGTCACTTTAAGGTGCAGTACAACTGTTACATCTGAGGGTTAGACTTATAATGATCTTATTCTATATTAGTTCTTAACTGCTAACAATGATTATGCAATTATGCTTATTTACTAATTCAAATTACACCTAGCCTAGAGTTCGTTGCACGTGTACTTCCTATCGATTGTCTTCCTGTACAAATCCGCACTTTTCACTTCCTATAACAAGTCACTCACCTTTTAAATGCATAAAACTTAATTTAATGTAATAACTATAAATTTCTATGATATTCGGCTATTACACCATCACACCTGTATGAATTACCCTGAAGTATCCACTCCAAAAATCCCCCGCCTCTGGCCACCGAACTTCACTGATCCCTACTATGTATAATGATAACCTATTCATTTCGATTTTTAGGTTCCCTAGCTTACCCACTTGCTTCATAGTTCTAACATTCCACGCTCCGACTCGCAAAATGTTCCCGACTCTTATTCTTAACTTTCCGATCGCATTCTCCGAAGTAGTCCCCTCCCGGAGATCCGAATGGGGATCTATTTTAATTCCGGAATCTTTTACCCCAGAGAATGCCATCATTTTATTATAATTTAGGTACGCTGTGTACTTGGGAGGTAATGCGGTGATTTCCCGTTGCCTTCCACATCGCGGTAGTGTGTCTTAGACTGCTATACCGACCCCTATGGTCTCTGCCAATCTAAGTACCGAAAGAGCCGCTGCCCTCTTTCGGGGACTTGTCTTAGTCTGGTTCCTCACTAACGACCCTACTACTTTGGTTGGACCTGTAGTTTGGCTCTTTAGCTCATTATAACACGCAAGCCATTTCACCTGTTCTAGTAATCTAGAGCTTCGGCAAGGTGCAGGTCCATTCGAAATGGATATATCTTAATATGAATGAACTATTTCGATATTTAATTCTTGCAGCATTGGGTCCTGAGTTTTTCTCGGATATGAAAATATCTAAGGATTTCATTGAAGCTGATGTTGACAGTTCATTAATATTAACCGAACATGTGGGCACAGCAATAGTTCCTTCTTTGTTAACAACGCCAGCAATGAAATGTAAAACTTTAATTTTGCTCGTTGTAGACTCTTTAATATAACCAGAATCAATAGTGGAAGATTTCCAACCTACTTGGCGTTTAAGTTCGTCTACAATCATCCCTCCGTTAGCCAAAATTGTGGCAGACATCCGTCTGAAAGCGTGGCCGGTGTATTTTATCTACATCCTGTAATTTTGGAAAACTTGCTACATGAAAAGGAAATGTTCCCTTAGATATTCTATGTTAATCCAGAACCTGAAGGTATTGGTCAGTCAGAATCAGAACGTGATCAAATATGCTATGTTGAATTCAAAGCTGAAGTAGGTCAACCAAAATCAGAATACAATAAAGTGTTCCAGGTTGAATCAAAATTTGAACATTTAGGTCGGCGAAAACTGGAACATGTGGAAGCATCCCTAGGTATTTTGCACGTCGTGGAGCTCAAACCTGTCCGTTCCGACAACTATAATGTTCGTGATCTTGCTTCATTTTCCTACTAGCGACGCAAACGTCTTAAACTTCAATCTTAGCCTTCTGCTTCCTCGGATTTCTATGCTGACTCTGCCCTACCTTAGGGCTTGATTTTTAGATTTGACTTTTTTTCTAATATTTTCCTGCTTTTATTGGTTATTTTTCTTTTCTTTCGTTTCTCTTCTCGTACCCAACTCCGTGTGGGTTCGGATTAGAACAGCCCCACAGAACGGGCTGCTTGTCGGAAAAGACGATTAGAGCGGCCAACACACTCTCTAAACACACTTTTTGTACACACGCGCGCGAGCACACACACATTCCACACCCACATACACACATATTTTGGGTTGTTTTTTCTTTTCTTTCGTTTCGCTTAGTATTTTTTATCTCAGTTTTGCTTCTTTGTACCTTTTGTTCCACTTTCCTTTCCTTTTCCTTTTGCTGGTTTCTCTTACTATTAGTTATCGTACAGACTTGATTAAACTTTTCGATCCACTTTTTGTGGTATATGCTTTTTAGGCCTTTTTTCTTTTTCTCGGAAACTACGACTTAGTTAAATTTTCGGTAAAAACGGCGGTGTTTGTTTTGTTGAATTCCTTTAAAGATGGTTCCAGTGCCGTAGAATTTTCAAGGGACGAATACAAGATGTCGGAGAGTGCACCTTTTGAAGGCATTAATCCCACCAGTGTGTATATATCAAATTCTTTTTCTCTGAATTGATATTTTGATTTTCTCTAAGTCAGTTCACATAGTTGGCTTTATCCATTTAGACCACGTTAAAGTTTACAGGACAACATTATTTAATCTTTTTTGGTTAAAAGTTAATTTAGAACCAATCAATCTTTCTAGATTTTTTTAAAAAAAATTAGGTAAAAATATGTTGTTCACATTTGGTTTTATTGCATAATCAGGTTCTAATTAGAACGTATAGTTTAGGTATATAAAACGTATTTATGTGATTGTTTTCAAGCCACACTGAAATAAACGAATTTGTGTAGAAACAACTTAATAAATTTTAATCGCTTTGTTTTAAGGTTGTAAATATGCTAATGACAGCAGTTTTATTGGTTTGGGTATTAATTATTAAATAAAATTAGGATTAACTGTCCATAAGTCCATCGGTATAAAATACAGGGTAACATTATTTTTTGGGTTTGACGGTACTATATAACTCCCTACCGCTGCTGCGAAATGCATTTCGTCTGATAGACGGTTTTCTTCCTTTATTACTGTTATCTATTGTTGCAATATTTTCTTGGACTTTACTTGGCAAGAGTTGCTTACAAAAAGTGCTTGAGAACACGATGTAAGTGTGCATGTATATATATATATATATATATATATATATCCTTATGCTGCACCCCGCTCTTTTTCGCGCCTTATTTTTATTAATTCAATGATTTTTATATAATCTGCAAATACCTATTTCACGCCACGTACTTCAGCAACGTTTGGTTGGTTAATAAATCAAAAATGTTTTAAATATGCCTCGACTATATGAACTCTTTCTTCTCAGGGGATCCACCTACTTACCGTGGGTTTAGTGGTAAGTAGATGTGCAATGCCCAACCAAACTGCACTATCTTTTGTTTTGGTACCTTTTTATAATTTACTTTTGTATATGCCAAATTTTATATGATCCACGTAGCCTTGTGCCAAATTAATTACTACCACAAAATTTCTGACTTTGACGTTATATCACACAGTACTCACCTGTTCTATACGTCGTTAACGCCTCTATGAATGCTGGCTCAAAATCCTACTCGCCGTATACGTCTTCACAAGGTGCACTATCACTTTGAAAACTGCCGTCTAGCCTCGAGGTATCTTTTCCTTAATTTCGATGCTCCCAAATCTAAAATAAATATGACCCGAATTTAGAATTTAGAATACCCTTTTTTATTTACTTCCCCTGCGCTAATTCTTCCGGTGTTATTTCTTCTTTGTCTCGTACGATTCCACTTGCAACTCTTACGCTGTCTTCTAATTTCGCTTCTCTCGTTCTAAATCAATCCTTACTTCTCTTTAATCCGTTCGTTCCAAATCAATCCTTGTTCCAATTTACCACTCAATGCCCCGCTACACATAAAACCATATCCAATTCAATCCTAATATATTCTTCTGCCTATATAAATCTCGTTCCAATTCAATTTTTCCGGCGGTTCGCTGTCGCACTAATTCCAATCTTAACTTTTACTCGTCGCCGCTATTAATTATTTCTTCACTGTTACTTATCCTTACTCTTCCTTTATAAATTAAACTCGTACAATTCAAACTCATTTATTTAATCTTCAAAAAGTATTCAAAACAACTTAGCACAGTTTATAAACACGTCTTATTACAAAAATATTTCGAAATTGACTCCCCTTGTTTACTTATCCTAGGTGATAATTACAATATTTATCTGCCTACTCTTTATCACATAGTATATAAAAAACCATCCAATAACGTCGTATCACCAAGTTCGTGTCACTAATACCTAAAACTTTGTCTTTTGCACTTTCCTATTTTTATACATAATGTTCAATCATTGGTCATAAATATCGCACAACCCTTCAATCATATTTGACAATGGCATTACTTATAATTTTGATTTTACATGTTTGTCCAAAGGTTGATTCTAGTAAAAATAAATGCCGAAATGTTGCACATATAAACCTTGATCTGAGTGGTTAATAGTGGACATCCATAGACGCATCCGGTTTTCGGTTGGCAAATGTACGTTCAATGGCCTATTAAACTACAACTCAGTATAAAACCTTGAATACTGTGTGTTTTATCACGTCATCAAGTCATTATAATTTACGTCTTGGCACTTACATTTCAACTAACATTTCAAATACTTTAACGTATGTAAAGTACGGCAAACATACATTTTTAAATTACGGGATCTGATATATAGCTCACTCTATTTGGCATACACCACCCTCAACACAAAACAACCCTTAGAACCCTTGTAGCTCCTACTGACACTACATTGGCCCCACTGGTTTTGAATAAAAGTGGAAATTTCGTCTGTTTTCATACTCTTATTTTGGTGTGCATAATTTCTAATTTTTATTTAAAACCACTCCCCGCATTTCTACATATTAATTATTATTCAACCCCTAATTTCATTTCTCTTACGTCTGTCTAACTACGCTATATAATAAACTACACTATAAAATAAAACAAAATTAAACTTTCCGTCGCATGAACTCTCTTATATCTCTTTTGTTAGGTTTAGGTACAATAACTACCGGGTTCACATATGGAGTTTTCGCTGGTTCGATGATTCCTTCTTTTAACATTTTACTAATCTCGGCTTTAACCCTATTTCTAATTGCAAACGGAATTGGATACACCTTGGTATTAAATCCGCTGTCTTCCAAAAATTGACGTTTTTTTTGGATCGTCGGTGCCTCATGTATTTGTACCACCTCGATCTTGTCCGCGTCCTTTGTCGTCGCGCTTGTCGTCATATGTTGGACGTTTACGTCCCTGTCCGTCCGGCTGTATCCGTTACGCGTTCCGCCTCCCGTAATACGGCCGTCATCCTCGTCGTTGCCGTGCTGGTACCTATTTTGTCCTTGGTATTCGTTCACCCGGTGTTCCCTATTGAAATACTGTCGTCGGTTTCCGTCGTGTCCCCAATGATTACGCTGTCCGTGGTTGAAAACGTCCTGTCGGTAGTTAGGTCTGTGTTCGTGGTATACATGTCGTCGGTTTTCGTCCCTATAACCCCGGTTTTGCTCCCAGTAATTTCCACGCGTATTTGCCTCCAGTGCCGTCGCTAAGTCAAAGTTCCGCATTACTCCTAAAAATTCTCGCAGGGTCTTTACGTTCTGTACCACAACCACTTTTGTCACTTCTGGTTCCATGTGTCCCGCAAGTAGTAACACTATGTCGTCCTCGCCCAATTTCAGTGTCAGATGTTGTGCCTGGTTGTATTTGTCGATCGCGTATTCTTCGCGTGATTCGTTTGTTTTACTGTAATGTCCCGTGATTAAATTTGTCCTTATGTTTGTCTGGTGTGTGTTACTCCAGAATTGTTCGATGAACAGTCGTCTAAATTCTGCGTATGTGTCGTACTGTCTCCGTATAATGTTGTGCCATTTTTCCGCGTTATCCGTCAAAGTTGCCCCGACTATCTGTAATTTCGTCCTTTCATTCTCGGTCTCCACGATTTCGTCCAGTCTGTCCAAAAACCCCATCGGTTGTTCAGTCCGTCGTCCTTCAAATTTTGGTAGCGCGTCCCGGTTCAATTTTATATGCTGTCCGTAGTCTAGTCCTCCGCGCCTCCTTTCTAGGTTGTCTAACTTGTCCTGTATTTGTCGTACTTCGTTACCGACCCTGTTTTCTAGTATTGTCACGTTGTCTTTAAATTTTGTGTCCAGTTGGGTCCTAGCGTCAACATTTTCGTTTTGTATTGTTTCTAGAGTCTGTCCCAAATTCCTGTAATTTGTCGTGTACTTTTTGTCACATGTCTGTATTTCAGTGTTTAACGTCGTAAATCCGCTGATCATAGTCTCCTTGACTGTCTCCACGCGTGTCTTTATTTCTGTTCGTAGGTCCGTCCTTGTTGCGTTCAAGTCTCCCTGAAATTGTACCCGTGTGTTTTCTATCTTGTCGTCAACTCTGTCTACCTTTTCTTGTAATTCTGTCTTTAGTTCGTCCTTTACGTTTTGTATCGACGTGAGTAAATAGTCCTGGGTGTACTCTAATTTTGCCGTCAGTTCGGCGTGCGCCGTCCTAAACTCATTTCTCAAATTCGTATTTGACGTCTTTAATTCCGTGTGCACCTCGGCAATTTTGTTAGTTAGTTCAGTTTTTAGTTCCGTCTGTGATTCTGTAATTTTGTTAGTTAATTCGGTTTTTAGTTCCGTCTGTGATGTCTTAAAATCCATTTTCAGTTCCGTGTGTGCCTCTTTTTGTTCCGTACGTGAAGTCATAAACTCTGTTTTTAACTCTGCCAGTGTCTTCAACTCGTCTTTCATACTCATCAGGAATCGCATAATGTCCTGGCTTCCGGCGGTTTCAGCTACCTTAACCTCCTGTACCGTCGCCTTGTCCGCGTCCGTCATCTCTGCTGCCTATTTTTTAACTCCTCTTTCCTGAAAAAAATTTATAAACTACGGGCCCCACCTAATCTCGGTGTCCTGTATCCTACTACTATTTCTATCTAGCTTTCGATCTATATAGCCCCACGTTGGGTTTGCCACCTTCTTATGCTGCACCCCGCTCTTTTTCGCGCCTTATTTTTATTAATTCAATGATTTTTATATAATGTGCAAATACCTATTTCACGCCACGTACTTTAGCAACGTTTGGTTGGTTAATAAATCAAAAATGTTTTAAATATGCCTCGACTATATGAACTCTTTCTTCCCAGGGTATCCACCTACTTACCGTGGGTTCAGTGGTAAGTAGATGTGCAATGCCCAACCAAACTGCACTATCTTTTGTTTTAGTACCTTTTTATAATTTACTTTTGTATATGCCAAATTTTATATGATCCACGTAGCCTTGTGCCAAATTAATTACTACCACAAAATTTCTGACTTTGACGTTATATCACACAGTACTCACCTGTTCTATACATCGTTAACGCCTCTATGAATGCTGGCTCAAAATCCTACTCGCCGTATAAGTCTTCACAAGGTTGCACTATCACTTTGAAAACTGCCGTCTAGCCTCCAGGTATCTTTTCCTTAATTTCGATGCTTCCAAATCTAAAATAAATATGACCCGAATTTAGAATTTAGAATACCCTTTTTTATTTACTTCCCCTGCGCTAATTCTTCCGGTGTTATTTCTTCTTTGTCTCGTACGATTCCACTTGCTACTCTTACGCTGTCTTCTAATTTCGCTTCTCTCGTTCTAAATCAATCCTTACTTCTCTTTAATCCGCTCGTTCCAAATCAATCCTTGTTCCAATTTACCACTCAATGCCCCGCTACACATAAAACCATATCCAATTCAATCCTAATATATTCTTCACTCTTATAATTCCTATTCGATGCCTTCTGCCTATATAAATCTCGTTCCAATTCAATCTTATTTTCCGCCGGTTCGCTGTCGCACTAATTCCAATCTTAACTTTTACTCGTCGCCGCTATTAATTATTTCTTTACTGTTACTTATCCTTACTCTTCCTTTATAAATTAAACTCGTACAATTCAAACTCATTTTTTTAATTAATCTTCAAAAAATATTCAAAACAACTTAGCACAGTTTATAAACACGTCTTATTACAAAAATATTTCGAAATCGACTCCCCTTGTTTACTTATCCTAGGTGATAATTACAATATTTATCTGCTTACTCTTTATCACATAGTATATAAAAAACCATCCAATAACGTCGTATCGCCAAGTTCGTTTCACTAATACCTAAAACTTTGTCTTTTGCACTTTCCTATTTTTATACATAATGTTCAATCATTGGTCCTAAATATCGCACAACCCTTCAATCATATTTGACAATGGCATTACTTATAATTTTGATTTTACATGTTTGTCCAAAGGTTGATTCTAGTAACAATAAATGCCGAAATGTTACACATATAAACCTGGATCTGCGTGGTTAATAGTGGACATCCATTGACGCATCCGGTTTTCGGTTGGCAAATGTACGTTCAATGGCCTATTAAACTACAACTCAGTATAAAACCTTGAATACTGTGTGTTTTATCACGTCATCAAGTCATTATAATTTACGTCTTGGCACTTACATTTCAACTAACATTTCAAATACTTTAACGTATGTAAAGTACGGCAAACATACATTTTTAAATTACGGGATCTGATATATGGCTCACTCTATTTGGCATACACCACCCTCAACACAAAACAACCCTTAGAACCCTTGTAGCTCCTACTGACACTACAATATATATATATATATATATATATAATAAAATTTTATCAACTGTATATATAGAAATAGGAGCAAATTATTTACGCGCCAAATTAATCAGTTTATATAATGAAAACGGACGATTTTTAAAGTATTCTTCTATTTGTAAATTGGAATGTTAAAATTGCATAAGGGAAGAAAGCTTTTGAGTACATAAAAGCTCAAGGATACTCATAAGTAATTATAATAATTTTAAATCAAACGCATGGAAACAAAGAGGGAGCTTGCATGTAAAGAAAATCAATAATTTTAAACGCAAATATTTTCATTTTAAAAGCCAACGTTCGTTTATACAAATACTAAGACTGGGTAAACTAGAAATTGTTATTCTAAACAACAAGTTGTTTCGAGAAACACCTATTGGTTAAATGTCACGTTCAGGAAACTTAAATAAACGTTAAGACAGAATTTCTATGAAATTGTTTGCAACGGTCGATTTGTATAAGCTGCTACAATAACAAGTGCTTTGAAGACTAAGTGGAATAAACGCTCGATAATGTAAGACAGACAGAGAAACGTATAAATAAAGCGTTGGGTACAAGTCACGTACGAAATACACGAGAAAATGTGAAAGCCAGATACAATATCGATTTTCTGTAGCTTAAAAGGGGTTCTAAAGCAGACAACAAATATGCGTGGAACGGAGATAAATAACTGATTGGTGGAGCGTTGCGACGAGGGAAAATTATATCATTGGTTTAAAGCTAGCAGTTTTCAAGAAGAGCGCGTCCGTGGAGGGTATCGGCCAAAATTATATGTAACAGCACGACGAACGGAGGATTTTTCAGAAGTCAGGTGATGAAGAGAGGAATCTGGGCAAAAAATTATTTTTTTAATTTTTTTATTTTTGGTGAAATTTTCGATTTTTGTATAAATTAATTTTCGAATCTACTGAGCATCCTGAGAGAATACACGGCAATATATATATATATATATATATATATATTGTAAAAAATAAATAAGGACACTCAGGAGGGGCTAGGGATGTTAGGAGTTGGCAAATATTGGTGCTTCAGTGATAATAGGCGTACTGTTTCGAAACTCTAAACGACAGTTTACATAAATACTTGTGTTCAACAATACTACAGGTGTAATGTCCAACAACGATGTTTACCGTTCCAATAATTACACAATAATAAATAGAAAAATATTTTGGATATTCCTTTTACGTAGTAGGGGAGAAATAATTTTTTTCAGGTACAAACACGGCACGCTTTTAAAGCACAATTGTCAGTTCTTTGCTTATTTATTTTTTATGGACATTTTATTAATCACACACCTGTAATAAAAAACCCTTGCGGTTATTGCTTGACTTTTTTATAATTGGCTACAACATGCCGAGCTCTACATTTTCAATTATTAAAAGATTACTTGAACGTCGTGCACGTGTCTGACCTTTTAAGATAATCATGACCCTGTAGTTGCAGAGTCTCGAATCTCTGCGTTATTCAAATAATTAATATTAAAGTATGCAATGAAACGATGCCGCCTTTCAAATATTAAAATAATTATCTACACATACTTGACTTTTTAAACAATTATGTTGACTTTCTTAAAACAACGATTCTATTACCAATTGAGCAGGGTATCGTCGTATATGTCTTGTTTTATACAATGTATACAAATTAATGAGGAGACATTTTTTCTTTTCAGCAAAAATACGCACGTCCTAAACCATTTTTACCGAATAATCGAATTTACAACACACACACACACACACACACCTTTCTATTTTTTTTAAATTAATTACACACATACACACGACGATGACAATACAAAAAACCGCATTCTTAAGAGACATTCGCGCAACTTCCGCAACCGTTACAATATTCACCTTAGACTAAAACAATGCCCGCACACACACACACACACACCACACGCATACACTTACATAATAATTCATACCTTTATTTTCAAAAAATAACCACCAGCCTGATCAATATTTACACTTCTATTATAAGGGCGTCACAGCTTCTTTATTACCACACCCTACATACTTCCACAAATCACTTATTATCATACCTACCAAATCTAAAACACACACACCTGCACATACATACCCCTAACACATACATACTTTTCTTTTCAATAATACACATGCCGTTTACAAGATATTTACACCTTTTTAAAAAGGGCTGTCTCAATTTCTCTATCTCAACTACTGCCTGATCGCCACATTATGGTAGATTGTGGGAGGCTTTAGTAAAATCAATAATATACCATCTCAAGCATGTACTGTTAAATAAGTCTTATACATATGAAGACTTTCTAACTATATTAATACAAGTGGAAGCGATATTAAATTCACGACCTAT
The DNA here is from genome assembly GCA_036346225.1 of Platerodrilus igneus. Lineage (NCBI taxonomy): Eukaryota > Metazoa > Arthropoda > Insecta > Coleoptera > Lycidae > Platerodrilus > Platerodrilus igneus. The sequence goes on along the minus strand of JARFIW010000507.1, from coordinate 1,846,383 downwards.
CATATCTCCGTCCACTGATCCTAATGACCTTGAAGCCTTAACACCCGGTCATTTCATAATTGGTCGACCTCTTAGTGCAGCACCTCAAGTTGATGTGCTTGATGTGTCAATCAATACGCAATCAAAATTTCAACAATTGCAAAAATTGACCCAAGCTATATGGACTCGCTGGAAAAGAAATTATTTACACAACCTTCATCAGCAAACCAAATGGAAGTTTAAGAAAGAAGTTAGTTACCTTATTGGTAGTCTAGTAATACTTCGAGATGATAACAGACTACCTCAGCAGTGGGCACTAGGCAGAATGACAAAAGTCCATCCGGGTGCAGACGGTGTAGTGAAAGTGGTAAACGTTTTGACTAAAGATGGCATTCTGAAACGTGCAATAACTAAGTTGAGTGTTCTACATGTCGACGCACGCACGCACGCACGCACGCACGCACGCACGCACGCACGCACGCACGCACGCACGCACGCACGCACGCACGCACGCACGCACGCACGCACGCACGCACGCACGCACGCACGCACGCACGCACGCACTTTCGAGTTGTGTACATTTGGCAAGCGGTAAGAAACTCAATAAAGAACGAAACGCGTCATATGTAATAAATTAATATGATAGATTGAGCAGTTTCAATTCATTACTATAACAAACACCATATAACTAAGATAGTGCAAATGACCAAATTCCAAGAAATTTAATTAAAATATAAACAGATGGTCAAGAAAGGATATATATATATATATACCGGTGTTACATTAAGCGTATCGCGCGGCTGTATATCATAAAGTATAAGGCCTAGAGCTTTGCGGAAAAAATTTATTTAGTAAAGTGGCCAAGAGAAATTGCTGGAAATTATTTATAAGTTTTAATTTTTACCGCAAGGGGGAGTATTTACTAAGGTCAACAACAAAATTCAATTTTTCTTCCAAAATTTAAGTACAAGGTGTTATGCTCAAAACGCGAATAGGCAGTTATCTTTATTATTCACAACTTTTATTTGTAACTTTTTTCTGTAGATCGCACAAGGACAGCTGCAGGACCTGGTGAATTGGTTTACATGTAAATAGGGTTATCTCACAATGCCCATGTTGGAATTTAATAATCTTAGAATCGTTTGAAAGAGAATTTTTCAGGGATCAAGAAAAACGACTGAATTGATTTTTCTAATGTTCTAAATATGTTAGAGGGCGCTTTTTCCAATCATGCCAGTTTTTGTTCATTTACTTAAAAAAATTAAATGGAAAGACATATTTATCAAAGGGGAATTGAATGAAGGGTAAAAAAAAGATTTTAGTGAAAATCGCACCTCGATATCTTTAATGGTTCTTAAGTTAATACAAAAAGTATGTGCATTTTAGAGATCTATCCCAGTACTAATTAGAATTTTCCTGAATTTTCGGATCAAATATTTGAAATTATTTAGTCATAAATATTATTATAGCAGTTGTTCAAAAGTGCCTTTCATTTAGTGACGATGTTTATAAACATTAATGATATGTCGCTAATAGATCCCTTTAAAATGCATCAAGTAGGCGATGAAAACAAAAACATCCATATCTGTCAACAGGTATAACTCTGTCATACTAGTTATTGTTATAGTAGTTAAATCGCGTATGCTCTGTGTGTAAGTTTGTTTGTTAATTTTGAACTACCGAAATGTCTTTCTCTAATGCTGAAGCTTATGACATGCTTAGAATTTACTTTAAAAGTTTTGAAAACGCGGCTATTGCTGAGCGTGAATTTGCAATGGCGTATCCTGAAAGAAAACATTATACCAAAATGGTATTTACACGATTGGCAAAACGTTTAAGAGAAACATGGCGTGTGCATTTAATTAAAGTGCCCACAAGAAAACGTACAATTACAAATGAAAACAGTGTTATAAATGTTCTTGCGTGCGTTGAAGCAGATCCGCATGTAAATACCAGCCAACTTTCTGCAAATTTAGGGATACCTACGACATCGGTGCATCGTATTCTAATAAACCACAAATTGCATCCATATCATGCAGTTTTGCTCCAGAACCTTTTAGATATCGATACCGACAGAAGATTGAATCATTGCCATTGGTTGAAAGATATGTGCATCGAATATCCCTTATTCTTGTCCTGCATATTATGGACAGATGAAGCTACCTTTAGTAGCGATGGAGGAGTAAATTTACATAATATGCATTATTGGTCTGAAACTAATCCTCACTAGATGCTACAAGTTGATCACCAACACAAGTGAAGTGTAAATGTTTGGTGCGGCATTATTGAAAACAGAAGTTTAGGCCCATTTGTTATTAATGGAAATTTAAATGGAGCAACATACTTGCATTTTTTTGTCAACAGTCTACTTGAACTTTTGGAGGCTGTTTCACTAGAAACTAGGCAGAACATGTGGTTTCAGCATGACGGTTGCCCAGCACATTATTCCGTGGAAGTTAGAAATTATTTAGAAACGACCTGCCCAAATTGCTGGATGGGAAGAAGAAGTTTATTTCCTTGGCCGGCTAGATCACCAGATCTTACTGTTTTAGACTTTTATTTATGGGAAGGCTAAAAGATATGGTTTTTCAAACACGACCTACCACACGCAAGGATATGATTGCTCGAATTCAAAACGCCATAACAAGCTTTTCAAGAGCCGAAATTGAAACTGCAGTGTCAAGCACCCATCGAAGATTAGAAAAATGTATTTTTAATAAGGCACTTTGAACATGTGTTGTAATAATGTTAGTTGTTTATTGTTCGTTTTAGTTGTTCTGTTTGTGTGCGTTAAATATGTATTTAGTTTTACCACTTGACTAAAACTGGTAACCAAAAACGGCCTTTTCTTAGGGCTACAACAATAGTCATTGAAAATACATTTTCATAGACAATCATGCTAAAGTAATTCCACCCGCATTTTCCTCAGATTTATTATTATTATCATTAATGTTTAATCGACTACAAGGAAAGACAACGTTGTTTGTAATTGTTTTTGAGACTCTGTTAGCGTAATAATGTATGTAAGCAAAAATCACAATTCTGTATTTCCTTTTCTTTAAAATGAAGAATAACTAAATAATTCAAAACGCTATTTAATCCAAAATTCAAGGAAGTACATATTTTTTAATATGAATACGCTTTTTGCAATAATTTAAGAACCATTAAAGATATCGAGGTGCGATTTTCACTAAAATCTTTTTTTTACCCTTCATTCAATTCCCCTTTGATAAATATTTTTTTCCATTTAATTTTTTTAAGTAAATGAACAAAAACTGGCATGATTGGAAAAAGCGCCCTCTAACATATTTAGAAAACATTAGAAAAATCAATTTAGTCGTTTTTCTTGATGCCTGAGAAATTCTCTTTTAAACGATTCTAAGATTATTAAATTCCAACATGGGCATTGTGAGATAACCCTATTTACATGTAAACCAATTCACCAGGTTCTACAGCTGTCCTTGTGCGATCTAGAGAAAAAAGTTTCAAATAAAAGTTGTGAATAATAAAGATAACTGCCTATTCGCGTTTTGAGCATAACATCTTGTGCTTAAATTTTGGGAGAAAAATTGAATTTTGTTGTTGACCTTAGCAAATACTCCCCCTTGCGGTAGAAATTGAAACTTAAAAATAATTTCCAGCAATTTCTCTTGGCCACTTTACTTAATAAATTTTTTTCCGCAAAGCTCTAGGTCTTATACTTTATGATATACAGCCGCGTGATACGCTTAATGGAACACCCGGTATATATATTGCTATGTCCCTCTAAATTATTTGCGCCCCATCGTTTGGGCGACCATATTAATTATGCTATGTACTACTAGAATTGTAATTATCGTTCTCCGACATTGGACCGTCTTATTAATATTGCTATAAATTCCCTCCAGAAACTTAACTGGATTTTATCTTGAACCAACCTTGTCTACCAATAACAAAATTTGATACGTTACCGCCTTACTTGTTATCAATTTCATATTCAACTTATAGCTCTTTCTTGAACTGTTTAAATTATTAAATCACTTCCATTAACTTAATCGTATGACCTCGACTAGCATTTTAAAGGAATTATAAAATTCAGTTAATTCGATTCTATATCATGAAACAAATATTATGTACAGTTTTTGTAAATTATTTGAAATACAATTTTCAATTAATTTATGTTGTAAATCTCATTTATCAAAATCATATACTTTTTACTCAAAACCCAAAGTCACTAAAAAACCTATTATCTTTATAAACGAAGTGTAGAACGTTCTAAACCTCTTTTCGTATCACGCACTTTATACGTATTCAAATCCTTTGTTTTGGTGAACTTCGTCACATTAATTTATATTAAGCAAATTCAATATTCAAATAAAAATTATACAAAAATATTGTCTTACAACTAAAATCTTACCTGGTCTATTCTTCTTTGCATCGACGCATCCATTTGAATAAAAATTATCTTCCCTTAATTCAGGATTATTACTTGCCCATTCGAAATATTGTCTATCCACACTATTGAACCATTGCATTTAAATTGTTGCTATCACCCTCTGGACTACCATTATTGACTTATACTTATGCACCCCAATTTATTGTCATCTCATTCAGACTTATCACTTCTTATCAATTTCCCCAAATTTAGAATACCATCTATTCTCAGAATATCGTTTATTTTTCCCAAACTTGAAATCGTAGTATATCCTCCACGGACTCAGAAATTGTATTTTTCGCCCCGGCTTTAGAATAGAATTCTTATTATCATTGTCCCCTGACTCGAAATTATATTTATTCTCCACTGACTCGGAAAATCGTAGTTTATTTTCCCCGGACTTAGAAGCCCTATTATTAATATGTTTTAGTATAAAATAAAATTCCCCAAAATCTACTTACGTTTAATCGGCAATCGTAATTTTCATTTTAGCACTTATACTATTCTTCACTTTGAATTATTATTACGTATCACTTCATTTCATAGTGGCGCACTTCGGCCTTTGTTGAGTTCAAAACTGACTTCGTTATCACTGTACCTGTTAATATATCTTTTCTCTCCTACTCCGTAAGTGGGTATGGTCTACAAACTCGTCGCTCATTTTAACCAATCAAATATTTGCATTTAAAGTAGTTTCTGATGTAATTTTCTATGCTTTCCAATAATTGTGACCTGGTCGCAGCTGTCTTCGTTATCAAACATGCGGTGTTTTGATGAATCTAATTGCTTTTTCATAAACAACTGATGCAACTCGATTTTTAATTTTCATATCTGCCTGTTATTCACGCAATTTTTAATCTCCTCTTTTTATCACAGTTATTAACTACTTGTACGCATTCACATTTATGCTTCCTGAAGCTCTATTTCTTATCTCCGTATTCACCTAATTGTTTGGAACTCTTTTGAATGCGTGTTTAATTACACTTTATCATGTTTACTTATAAAATACGTGTGCTTCCACTGAAAAATATTCATTACTTGCCTTACCTAAATTACCTAAAACTCTATCTACAGGTATTAAATATTTACTATTTACTTAATGCATGTGTACCTGGTTTCTACGCTAGCTATGCGTCTTCCTGTGTGTATTTGCGTTGCTTAAAACTACTTATACCTTATATACAGGGTGTTGACTGCTTACTATTTACAAACTATTTCCATTTCTCAATTCTTTACTAAATAAATGCAGTTTTCTGCTGCCTATGGTAATTTCTCATTGCTAAACGACCTTTACTATACAGTACACCCTTAAACAGCCCCTTATCACAGCAATATATATATATATATAATATAATACTTGGTGACCTTGCAGGAATAACACTGTTTCTTTGTAAGTTTTTTAAGGTCTGCTGGATTTAAATAAATACTCTTTTTTATGGCCTACAGTTTCGCATAAATTTTTTTATGCTTGATCACAGGCTACAACTGTATTAACGCTTTACGAAGGATGAACAAATCTAAGAAGAACTTACAGTAAGGATGGTTGAAATTGACATCAGTGTTTGGAATGAGTTAATGTTTCTTATAGAATACATGTTTATGTAAATAGTGGAAGCAAAATGACAGTGTCATTTTTGATAAAAGTTTATATTCTGTTTTTAACGACAGTGTTGGTTTGTGAGTGTATGTGCATGTAGATGTGTGCGTGTATGTGTATGTGTGTGTGTGTGAGGGTGAATATGTGTGTGTAATTGTGTATGTGTGTGTGTGAGGGTGAATATGTGTGTGTAATTGTGTATGTGTGTGTGTGTGAGGGTGAATATCTGTGTGTAATTGTGTATGTGTGTGTGTGTGTGTGTGTGTGTTGTAATAGTGTTAATTGGAATCTGTGTTAACAACAATTGAGTATACATAAATATAAAATAAACAAAACAAAAAGAAAGAAATAAAAAAAGTTGAGGGTGAGGGGTTTGAATATTATTGAAGGCATTTAATGTTAAAATTTTAATAGATATGAATATATAACGCTTAGGTTGTCAATGTCCATTTTTTTGTTGAAGTTGTTTGGGCTTTTATAGATGTAGCACATCTCCAAAAAAGTTCTTTTAAAAAGATTTTGTTCCTCTTTCATTAGCTTTGGATTTGAAAAGTCCATCTTGTGATTTTGGTTAAGGGTGTGAGTTGTTAATGCACAAGCTGTTGGTTTTGCTCGAATGTCACTTTAGTGTTGGGTAATTCTTTGACCAATATTTTGTGACGTTTGGCCTATCTAACACTGATCACAATCTAAACAGTTAATATTGTAGATATTGGTCAAAGAATTACACAACATAAAAGTGACATTCGAGTAAAACCAAAAGCTTGTGCATTAACAACTTACACCCTTAACCAAAATCACAAAATGGACTTTTCAAATCCAAAACTAATAAAAGTGGAACAAAATCTTTTTAAAAGGACTTTTTTGGAGATGTGCTACATCTATAAAAGCCCAATCAACTTCAACAAGAAAACGGACATTGACAACCTAAGCGTTATATATTCATATTTAGTAAAGTTTAAACATTAAATGCCTTCACACTTTCGCCCTCACACACACACACACACACACACACACACACACACACACACACACACACACACACACACACACACACACACACACACACACACACACACACACACACCTACATGCACATACACTCACAAACCAACACTGTCGTTAAAAACAAAATATAAACTTTTATCAAAAATGACACTGTCATTTTGCTTTCACTATTTACATAAATATTTATTTTATAAGAAACATTAACTCATTCCAAACACTGATGTCAATTTCAACCATCCTCACTGTAAGTCCTTCTTATCTTTGTTGATCCTTTGTAAAACGTTAATACAATTGTAGCCTGTGATCAAGCATAAAAAAAATTGTGCGAAACTGTAGGCCATAAAAAAGAGTATTTATTTAAATCTAGCAGACCTATAAAACCTACAAAGAAAAAGTGTTATATACAGGGTGAGTTTTTAGTGTGGCAACGGTCGATAACTCCGTTATTATAAAAGCTACGTAAACCAAATTTGGAGGCATATTAGGCATGCCTAAAGTGCACATTTTAAAAATATTTGGAAGCATACAGGGTGTTTCATAATTCCAGGGCATATTAAACTTATATTTTTTTTAATGGAACACCCTATATATTATTACATTTTTGAAAAGCCCATAAAAAGAGCTTTAATTTGATATCAAATTGTATCTATTTATTCCTTTTAGTTTTTGAGGTATTTAACTGTTTTTAGAAAAAATTACCCCGATTAGATACATTGCCACTGCACTAATACACAACTTATGTCAATTTTCAAGATGCAGAAAATTTTACCATATACCATAGTATATTTGTAAATATCACTTTTTTGAAATTTCTTCCTAGTATACAGGGTATGTCAGGTTTCGCAAAATGCAATTTTTAAAATTTTTTTTAAATGGCACCCTACCAATTTTATTGCTACAATGGATAGTTCATTAAGTGTCCTTTCATTTTTGTTAAGCATTCCCTATACCTAAATCCATTACTTTCTGAGATATTTTTGATTCTCTTCAAATTTTATGAATGTTTTTAATTTACATAACTAAAAATAACTTACTATTGGAGAATATTATAAAACAATTAATACATATTGATTAACAATCAACTACAGTTATCCAATAACAATTTTCACTAAAGATATAACAACCTACAATAATACGCTATCAACAGAATTCTGCCAGATCAACAATATGCATTTTATAGAAAATGTTCAAGCAGGAAATCAGGCAGGCTTTGAAAAAATAACTATTACATGTAAAGTGTCATTTAGGTTTATTAATTGTAGTGTGTTGTCATTTAACAGGATATCTCTCTTGGTATATTCTTGATGCAAGTAGGAAATTTTTTAAACTTGTTCCCAATACCCAAATCATATTTATTTGTTCTTCCACTGTAAAATTCATTTTGAAAACTCCTTCAAAGATTACATTTAAAACAGAACTGATAATGTGTTAAATAACAACACACTAAAATTAATAAACCTAAATGACATTTTGATTGTAATTTGTAACGTGCATTTTTAATGGCTTAACATTTTACACTACCCAATTCGGAAATACATTTCGGTAACTACTATTTCTATATTTTATATTTATTAACTCCTTGGGCGAATGCGTCGTATTATAATGAGTGGATTGCATCGTTTTTGTCTTGCCGCTCATATAAATTTTGTTCCTTATGTGGATATACCAGTCTAGATAATAGACGATAAAAGGTTGTAATAGCAACGAGTTGATATAAACAGATGAGGAGTTGTAGTTTTGTTCTTGGTTCCTATATATTAATTACGTTAAAAATACTGTTTGCTTTTTGGCTTTGAAAATAGTGAGAGTTAATGCGGTATGAATTTTCGAATTGTTCATGAACAAGCACGACACGGTTTTAGTTGTTTTTCTTGTGAAATAAAAGTTGTATATTAACTGTTGAGAGTGTAGTGCTAATTCCGATTGAAGTAGTATGGTTTATAGGCGAACGTGTTTGGTCGACGCACGTGTGTTTTAAGGACATTTTGACGGACGGTTTTATTGCTTACGCGAGTTAAAGTTCGGGCCTTTGGAGCTGGTTTTTTAAAAACACTTTGACTTTAACAAATTTAATTTATTACTAAGTTAAACAGAAATTACATTGAAATTTGGAATAGCTGGTTCATAATAACATTAATAAAAATATAATTAATTGTACTGGTGAGTAGCTCAAAAAACGAAGTATGGAGTTTGAAGACTGACTGCCGGGCATTGAGCTCCCGGGCCTTTTATAATAACCTGCCCCTCACACGGCTGTGAGAACTTGCAGATCTCATGTCTGCGTTTCTCTTTATTGTACACTTTATTACAATGTAACAACTTAATTCTAAGTAATTGCGGTATGTTGACCGCCTGTGACCTGCCACCTGCAGTATCACTGCCCTCACGGATGCAAAGCTGCATTCCGTTCTCATGAACTGTCGATAACCTCTCTGGGTTATCCTAGTATTACAATGTTGCATTGAACTTATACTTTTACTTAATAATTTCTAATAATTCATATTAGATTCAATACATCAGTATATATGTAATTGGGGGATACATAACTCGCGTGCCTTACTAATTGTTTTTCGGTTGAGTTTCTGTTGGAAATAAAAGTGGTAGAACTTGTTAAACTCGACCTGCACGCGTGTTCTACGGAACGTTTTGGGACGGACTTACTTTGGTGATACATGTGCTTTACTCGTTGTGTTTTTTTGTTGGTGCTTTGTCTTTTTGATACTGTGTGTGCGATCTAGTTTCGCGGTCCTTTTTTTTATCAGACTAGTGCATAGTTTGGATTATCCAAATACAGTCAATACTGTCGTTTCTAAATTTTCCAACCCCAAAGTATCTAAAATAGATCATTGCTTGCGCAAATTTCGTTATTTGCGAAATATAACCGATTACCGGTTTACAAAGGTATTGGTTGAAGTTTCTCACTGCTTTTTGGATGTTTATGAAAATAAGATACATTTGGTCCCAGTTGAAATTAAACTAGTGCTACAAAATATTTCGAAATTACGGTCTCAGGAAATAGAATTAACATGGAATTGATCAATGCTACATAGTTCCGTCGCGTGATAATGTCTGCTGCTAACACCAGTGAAATACGTAGGTGTGATTAGGGTAACGTGTGATACGTTCTATCAACACCCTCACAGTCAAGGGTGAAGTGCTGCGTTAGTGCCGGACATCGGGAATCCCACACTTCAATTGCAAGGAAGCGTTACCGAAGGACCTTTTGTAAGTTGAACTATTTCCTACTTGTTACTACTTTAAATATCTATCCGTTGTTTTGCCATATCTTAGTCGTTCTGATACCTTTTACCATAGACTTGCATGCTATAAAAAAAAAGAGAGAAGAATCAACAATACTAGATGATTCATATCAATTGTGCTTACCTATTTATCTTTTGTTAAAATTTTGTCTGATCTATGTTTAATTGGTGGGTGAGGAAACGTTTCTGCTACTCCCCAATATTACCTCACTTTGTACTAAAAATTTTTGTATTGCTTTTACCGTTGTTACATTATATAGATTATCCAAACAGTTTTTCTTTACATTCTACCAAGTACTGAACAATCTATGCTCGAACGGCATGCTATGCTTTTTCTTTATTTCAGGTTTGCAGGACTAATTTTTTTTTATTGCAGGTTTGCTATTCTGATCTTTTTTGTTGCAGGTATTGTTACTAAGTCCTTACAACCGCGTACATATATGTTGGTCTGCTTTCTACAACCCCCCAAATCTCCGATTGAGCCCGGTCATTTCTTTGATTTTCTTTGGGTTACGCACGACTACGAGCCAACGTAGCATCAATTTGGCGCCCAACGTGGCTGCCTCGAATTAACGTAACAAATTGTTATGTTTTTCAAAGCCTGCCTGATGTTCTGTTTGAACATTTTCTATAAAATGCATATTGTTGATCTGGCAGAATTCTGTTGATAGCGGATTATTGTAGGTTGTTATATCTTTAGTGAAAATTGTTATTGGATAAGTGTAGTTGATTGTTAATCAATATTTATTAATTGTTTTATAATATTCTCCAATAGTAAGTTATTTTTAGTTATGTAAATTAAAAACATTCATAAAATTTGAAGAGAATCAAAAATATCTCAGAAAGTAATGGATTTAGGTATAGGGAATGCTTAACAAAAATGAAAGGACACTTAATGAACTATCCATTGTAGCAATAAAATTGGTAGGGTGCCATTTAAAAAAATTTTTCAACGAACTTCGTTCGTTTATGAAATCGATTTGTCGTCCGTCTGTCCGTCCGAGGCCGTTCTAATGGTCGGACATCAATGTGTGATACATCAATCGATTCAGCTCGGTGTCCTGAGCTTAAGTTTTGATGTCAGTTGAAATCGGGCCACGGGGACGCCGTGCCCCCGCGATATTCCGTCGGGAAAATTAAAATTTCAAATAGGTCCAAAATTAATGTGCGATACATATTTGGACTCCCCTAACATAGCTGAGTCGAAATATGGTACCCCCCACAAAATCTGACCACGGATATCCGACCCCCCCGGGGAATTAATTTTTATTTTATCTGAATACTTATAATTATTACAACATAATAATTTTAATTTCTTTAAATTGTTTTAAAGTAAGTCTACATTTGGAAGTTCGTTGCGACAATGCCTTGCATTTTCAACTTGTTTAAATTGCATTTTGGGAAACCTGACACACCCTGTATACTGTGAAGAAATTTCAATAAAGTGATATTTACAAATATACTATGGTATATGGTAAAATTTTCTGCATCTTGAAAATTAACATAAGTTGTGTATTAGTGCAGTGACAATGTATCTAATCGGGGTATTTTTTTCTAAAAACAGTCGAATATCTCAAAAACTAAAAGGAATAGACAGATACAATTTGATATCAAATTAAAGCTCTTTTTATGGGCTTTTCAAAAATGTAATAATATATAGGGTGTTCCATTTAAAAAAATATAAGTTTAATATGCCCTGGAATTATGAAACACCTTGTATGCTTCCAAATATTTTTAAAATGTGCACTTTAGACATGCCTAATATGCCTCCAAATTTGGTTTACGTAGCTTTTATAATAACGGAGTTATCGACCGTTGCCACACTAAAAACTCACCCTGTATATACAGGGTGCCCGAAAAATACGTGTACAACGTAAGAACAGAGATTTTTTGGCTCGAAATAGATCGATTTGAGCCAACTTACCTATTATACAAGTTGCTTCATTTAGCCGCTAGAGAGCTTCAAAAATCGTGAAAAATATTTGATATTTTAAAATAACTCGAAAACGCGTCGATAGATTTTGACCATTTTTGGGGTGCGAGTTTCTACTTTTAATTGACATCTTTTGGTGGTGTACGCAATAATTTTAAAAGCATACGAGTGTCCCAAAAATGATGTATTGTATAAATATCCGACCATTACCTTTTTCCTGTTTATGCAATGATTACCAATCTTTTTTTATGAGTAGCCGACTTAATTTGAAAACTTTTTTGTCTCTTGTAAAATTTTGATAGACGAGCGGTTTGACAGAAAAAAATAATTTCAAATGTCTGTTTTTTTATTTTTATTTCATTGTTTTGATTATTTTTTATTACTATCATTGAAAATTAACAGCGCGGTACAAGTGTTGGACCATTACAATAAATTTTTTAAATGGCCGCTATTTTCTTCAATGCACAAATTAACTCTTCGTAAGAAGTTTAACTGAACCCTCTGCATTGTTTGTGAATTATTTTTTAGAGAGTTGGCTGCATTTAAAATTCGTCTATACAATTCTTCTTCGCTATCAAGTGGAGACGAATAAGCCTTAGATCTTAAGGTACCCCACAAAAAATAATCACATGGCGGCAAGTCCGGCGATCGGGCTGGCCAATTTGTAGGAGCATCATATCCTCTTCAGATCCATCGATCCGGATATTTTTCGTGTAAATGTTGTCGAACAGCTAGAGTAAAGTGGGAGGAGCACCATCGTGCATGAACCACATGTTTTGGCAAAGTAACAATGGCAGATCTTCCAATAAATTCGGCAATGTTTGTTGTAGAAAGTTGAAGCAATTGTCTCCTTTTAATCGATTTGGTATCACAACAGGACCGATAATAAAATTATCAATAACTCCAGCCCAGACATTAATTTTAAATTCATGTTGATAGTGAGTTGCAGGCGGCTCCGTGGCGTAGTGGTATGTGTGTGACTATTACGCCCAAGGTCCCGGGTTCGAATCCCGACACGATCCGCTTGAAAAATGTTAGGCGAGCATTTTTCGCAAAAATACACCCTCGTTCGGATGAGAGGTAAAATGGAGGTCCCGTGTGTGAGTGTTGTCACGCACGTTAAAGATCCCTACCTTGCTTGGAACAGCAAGGATTCGGCAAAATTCAAAATTTTCCAGGTAAAAAAAAACTCGCTTCCTGGCCAATGTAGTACCCTCGGGTGGAGCATTGGAAAAAAAAAAATCACATGATAGTGAGTTGCATGGGGATTTAGTTGCATGGGGATTTTCTACAGCGTAAACATGTTCATTATGTATTTTAGTAATACCAGATCTTGTAAAAGATGCTTCGTCTGTAAATAAAATTTTGCGACTGAAATTTGCATTTTGAATTTTCTGATCTTGAATAAATTGACAGAAAGCTAGACGCCTCTTAGGATCGATAGGCAACTTTATTACTTCTCATTTATTGGCGTTGCCGTTCAGCTGTTGTTACTCTGGATTACCATTCCCTCAGCCTAGGACTTCGACGACCTTTGATGTGAGATAACTACGTACAGAAGCTAATCATTGAGTAAGATTATTCCATGTATTATTATTCGTTAGTGTTTGTGCTTATTTTGTGCTATTGTGGTTTTATTATTTTCTCTTACTAGCACTTAATATTAATAATTTGAGCTAATGCTGTTCATAAGAAGTACATCTTCTTCATTCAAAATTAAGTAATACTAATGTACAAAATTTAATATTTAAAACAAACTTTTAGTATATTTCTAGGCACCCTCTTTACTGCCTAGGGTGATTTATTTAGATTATTAGTGAAATATTTCAACAGTACGTTAAGGTATCTAATATTTACACTATTGTTAGAGATTGCTCCCACGAGGTGCTTATTTGAAATTGAGGTTAGAACACCAAGCACTTAATTTATGGTGCATGCTTTCTTGGCCAAGGGTATATGAGTACGTGAGTAATAAGTAACTTTAAAGTGAGTGCAAAAATTAAAAGTTATTCTTCCCTGATATGCACTCATGCGGGGTTACTTACGATAATATTTACAAATTTTGTATTTTCTAGGCTTGTATTAATCATAATTGAGGTAATATTGAAATTCAACTGGTATTTAGAATTTTTGTCATTAATTGTTTTTGTGTTCCGATACGATATTAAAAATAGTTATTTTGTGAAGTTGCGTGTTTTATATTTATGATCTGGAAGGGAGTTCCTTCGAAGTCTGTTGGAACTTGGACCTTAGGTTTCATACGCTCCTTTATTTTTATCAGTTCCTGGCGCCTTGGCATTCCCTATCTAGGCTCTGATTCAATACTACCCTTTATTAATATAATCTGTGAAATACATTTTCTGATATACCCTGAATTAGAGTCTCACCCTGACTAAGCCGGAGCAAAAGTTGTCACCACCCCCAACCCAAAAGCCGCTAACTAAGCACTTTTATAGTGGCCGTTAACTTGACTGCAATTTTCCGTGACACAGTTACAAATTCAACTTGCAAACCAGAAAACAAGTAAAGATTATTTGTTAGAATAGGTACAAGTGAGATAAGTGTGGATTGAACGCTTAACGTTCGTTGACAACGGGGAAGTCAGATGAAATAAAGGATAGTTGCTTTAGCGTGTATGTTAGAATGAGATGAGGATAACACGTGTTAGGAAAATAAGATAAGGGAGTGAGTACAAAGTAAGAGAGAGGTGATTTTAGGGAGTAAGTTAGAAAGAGATAGATATTACACTTGTTGCATTAGGGACGTATTAAATGTTAACTCTATCAGTTGGGATTTAAATATACACAACGTGATTGATAAGAAATCTTTTGAATACGGGAAACAAGTCGAGTAAGAGTGTGGGTTAAAAGCGTTAGTTGAATTTTCAAGAAAATGTTTTGAAAAATCGTGGCGGTTGAAGAAAAGACAAAGAATTTTGAATATTACTGGAAACGGTGGCCGTT
Organism: Platerodrilus igneus; assembly: GCA_036346225.1. Classification (NCBI taxonomy): domain Eukaryota; kingdom Metazoa; phylum Arthropoda; class Insecta; order Coleoptera; family Lycidae; genus Platerodrilus; species Platerodrilus igneus. Next base: position 1,831,229 of record JARFIW010000507.1, on the reverse strand, counting down.
GGAGTTTGTTTGGGTAGTGGAATTTTAAGAACTGTGGACGGTTGCAAGTTTTAGGTGGAAGTGAATGTTTGCATTGAGTAAAGTTGCAGAAATTGACAGACTCTTGTGGGGTGAGAAACAGGATATAAACCCCAACAGATTGTTGTGGAGCTTTCATAGCTCTTAGCTCTTAGCTCTCTTAGTTCTTCTGAGTCGCCGAGTTCAAATAGTGAAAAGCTTGCACTTAGTACAACCAGCTGATGGCTACAAGTGTAAAATACGTTAACGAGTAGAATAAAAGAATACTTTACGTAAGTAAAGATTGTTTTAATTTTAATTTGCACTAAGTGTGCAAAAGCATACAAATGGAGATGGAGTAGATATTAGTAGTTAGTCAATTTGGTTGTGTATAAACATTTAATGGTATTAGTAGAGGAGCTTGGGGAATTTGGATGCATCTTCAATGTGGTAGATAAGTCGATGCCTTGGTTAAATGGTTGCTGCTGGCAGTTATGGTTATTGCAAGTCAAGATGGCGTTCCTGTATGCCGCAGTTTCTGAGGAAACGGTAGCAGGCCCTATCCAGAAATAGTATCCAAGTAACTATTGCTTTAATTGTTGTTTTATCGCCTATGTGTATAAACTGGTGTTCAAAGACTTTTGTGCATTGTAAGTATAATCTACGAAAAAAAAGGACAAAATTAGAAAGAGTTACTGATTGAATTTTTTTATATTGTATTATTTTACTGTACTTATATGTGGGAATTTATATTAAGAGAAAAAGGCTTAGGATATTGGTAATATTTGTTTGTGAGAAAAGCAGCACGAGAGGTTATGGTTACTAGGAGCTCTTATTAAACCTAGGTTAGAGTAAAACATATGGTAAAGCCCTGTCACTTTCTTGGATAATCAATGAGAAATAATGAATCTGGGGAATTATTAATCACAAAATGTTATTTTATCCAGGATTTTAATTGTCATTTGGCGAGTATAATGTTTTTTATGCATATGTCATAAATGTATGTAATTTACCATAGCAGCTATTTTTTTGTTTGTGTGTAAGTTGAATTACAGAAAGCAGCTGAGCACTCGTGGCATGTATTTCCTTTTTAAGCGTTTCAGGCACAACATATCAATACTTCATCAACCTCGAAGATTGCAGCAATTAATGAAGTCTAAATAGTGGGTCTGTAGTAGTAGCATTTTGGGGTTTCTTTTTAAGCAGTCTTTAACAGACATCATATCGTAGCAATAAATGGCACCCAGAAAGTAGGGTTTTTTTGCATTAGTAAGTGACAACCAGCAAAAGAGTACGTAGCAATGAACGACGCAGCATTTAGACCACCCAATTGTAAGGACCAGGAACTACTGGGTATAAAATATACATATTTAATTTTTGCTTTTTATGACTACTAGAATTAAGGTTGTAAATCAGGTTGAGGTGACTAAAGAGTGTATTAATTATTGTTGCCAAGATTTTTGTAGTGTAAATCCTTCAGAGTATATTGGATAAATATTATTTTCTACGCGGGTTGGTTTTCCTTTTTGTAACATAATTTGTAACATAAATTAAAATTTGCTTATAATTACCTAAATTTCCGTATTTTTAAGTTTCTACAAAAACATTCGTTTTAGATAACGGAATGTAATCACTAAATCATTTTACCTTTCTGTAGAATTAAAGAGTGAAGATAAAAGTAGAAGTTATCCATTTGAAAAAGTAAATTTCCGAACTTTTACGATAGTGAAATTTGGCATCAATTTTCGAGCAATCAATATAATTTTTTCGAAGAGTATTCAAAGATTTGGAAAACCATGTGTCATTTGTGAAAGATCTTGAAAATATTTGACCTGACACGCTTGAATCTCCAAAAAGTCAATTTCTTTGTGGAGGACTTAATCTGCTTGCTAAAAACAATCAAGAAACTGAAATAACTCAAAAATGACGTACTTTAGGCATATGATGTCTTATATAAAGTTTCATTGCAAATTAGCGTGGATTTCAAAATGTTTTGGTCAGTACGAGCCTTTCGGAAAACTTCAGTATATAATATTTTAAAAAGCTGATTCTAGTAGTTTTTCATATACATATCGACTCAGCTCGTCGTGATGGACCCAATCCATAAATGTTAAAGTCGTTTTGAATATGAATAATATATAGTGTTATTCTTCCATATTTCAATTTTAAAAATTATTGATCTTTCTATGGACAGAATTGTAATACATTCACTTGCAATGTTATTATTTGATAGTTATTTATATTCGCTTTTATAAATTCCTGTAATTGTATTATAGATACTTGATATCGAAAACGGAATTTATTGTAATAAATGGTTTTTTAGATATTCAAAACTTTTTATTTTAATAATTTAATGAGAAACGAACGGTATCTTGAAGTTTATCACGCAGACGATCGACCATCTAAGATTGTCCCTGGGTGTAAACACAAAAAATCAAATACTGCGGTTATATTCGGGATGGCTTTTCTCTTCAAATGTCTGTTTTTATTTTATTTCATTGTTTTGATTATTTTTATTACTATCATTGAAAATTAACAGCGCGGTACAAGTGTTGGACCATTACAATAAATTTTTTAAATGGCCGCTATTTTCTTCAATGCACAAATTAACTCTTCGTAAGAAGTTTAACTGAACCCTCTGCATTGTTTGTGAATTATTTTTTAGAGAGTTGGCTGCATTTAAAATTCGTCTATACAATTCTTCTTCGCTATCAAGTGGAGACGAATAAGCCTTAGATCTTAAGGTACCCCACAAAAAATAATCACATGGCGGCAAGTCCGGCGATCGGGCTGGCCAATTTGTAGGAGCATCATATCCTCTTCAGATCCATCGATCCGGATATTTTTCGTGTAAATGTTGTCGAACAGCTAGAGTAAAGTGGGGAGGAGCACCATCGTGCATGAACCACATGTCTTGGCAAAGTAACAATGGCAGATCTTCCAATAAATTCGGCAATGTTTGTTGTAGAAAGTTGAAGCAATTGTCTCCTTTTAATCGATTTGGTATCACAACAGGACCGATAATAAAATTATCAATAACTCCAGCCCAGACATTAATTTTAAATTCATGTTGATAGTGAGTTGCAGGCGGCTCCGTGGCGTAGTGGTATGTGTGTGACTATTACGCCCAAGGTCCCGGGTTCGAATCCCGACACGATCCGCTTGAAAAATGTTAGGCGAGCATTTTTCGCAAAAATACACCCTCGTTCGGATGAGAGGTAAAATGGAGGTCCCGTGTGTGAGTGTTGTCACGCACGTTAAAGATCCCTACCTTGCTTGGAACAGCAAGGATTCGGCAAAATTCAAAATTTTCCAGGTAAAAAAAAACTCGCTTCCTGGCCAATGTAGTACCCTCGGGTGGAGCATTGGAAAAAAAAAAAAATCACATGATAGTGAGTTGCATGGGGATTTAGTTGCATGGGGATTTTCTACAGCGTAAACATGTTCATTATGTATTTTAGTAATACCAGATCTTGTAAAAGATGCTTCGTCTGTAAATAAAATTTTGCGACTGAAATTTGCATTTTGAATTTTCTGATCTTGAATAAATTGACAGAAAGCTAGACGCCTCTTAGGATCGATAGGCAACTTTATTACTTCTCATTTATTGGCGTTGCCGTTCAGCTGTTGTTACTCTGGATTACCATTCCCTCAGCCTAGGACTTCGACGACCTTTGATGTGAGATAACTACGTACAGAAGCTAATCATTGAGTAAGATTATTCCATGTATTATTATTCGTTAGTGTTTGTGCTTATTTTGTGCTATTGTGGTTTTATTATTTTCTCTTACTAGCACTTAATATTAATAATTTGAGCTAATGCTGTTCATAAGAAGTACATCTTCTTCATTCAAAATTAAGTAATACTAATGTACAAAATTTAATATTTAAAACAAACTTTTAGTATATTTCTAGGCACCCTCTTTACTGCCTAGGGTGATTTATTTAGATTATTAGTGAAATATTTCAACAGTACGTTAAGGTATCTAATATTTACACTATTGTTAGAGATTGCTCCCACGAGGTGCTTATTTGAAATTGAGGTTAGAACACCAAGCACTTAATTTATGGTGCATGCTTTCTTGGCCAAGGGTATATGAGTACGTGAGTAATAAGTAACTTTAAAGTGAGTGCAAAAATTAAAAGTTATTCTTCCCTGATATGCACTCATGCGGGGTTACTTACGATAATATTTACAAATTTTGTATTTTCTAGGCTTGTATTAATCATAATTGAGGTAATATTGAAATTCAACTGGTATTTAGAATTTTGTCATTAATTGTTTTGTGTTCCGATACGATATTAAAAATAGTTATTTTGTGAAGTTGCGTGTTTTATATTTATGATCTGGAAGGGAGTTCCTTCGAAGTCTGTTGGAACTTGGACCTTAGGTTTCATACGCTCCTTTATTTTTATCAGTTCCTGGCGCCTTGGCATTCCCTATCTAGGCTCTGATTCAATACTACCCTTTATTAATATAATCTGTGAAATACATTTTCTGATATACCCTGAATTAGAGTCTCACCCTGACTAAGCCGGAGCAAAGTTGTCACCACCCCCAACCCAAAAGCCGCTAACTAAGCACTTTTATAGTGGCCGTTAACTTGACTGCAATTTTCCGTGACACAGTTACAAATTCAACTTGCAAACCAGAAAACAAGTAAAGATTATTTGTTAGAATAGGTACAAGTGAGATAAGTGTGGATTGAACGCTTAACGTTCGTTGACAACGGGAAGTCAGATGAAATAAAGGATAGTTGCTTTAGCGTGTATGTTAGAATGAGATGAGGATAACACGTGTTAGGAAAATAAGATAAGGGAGTGAGTACAAAGTAAGAGAGAGGTGATTTTAGGGAGTAAGTTAGAAAGAGATAGATATTACACTTGTTGCATTAGGGACGTGTTAAATGTTAACTCTATCAGTTGGGATTTAAATATACACAACGTGATTGATAAGAAATCTTTTGAATACGGGGAAACAAGTCGAGTAAGAGTGTGGGTTAAAAGCGTTAGTTGAATTTTCAAGAAAATGTTTTGAAAAATCGTGGCGGTTGAAGAAAAGACAAAGAATTTTGAATATTACTGGAAACGGTGGCCGTTGGAGTTTGTTTGGGTAGTGGAATTTTAAGAACTGTGGACGGTTGCAAGTTTTAGGTGGAAGTGAATGTTTGCATTGAGTAAAGTTGCAGAAATTGACAGACTCTTGTGGGGTGAGAAACAGGATATAAACCCCAACAGATTGTTGTGGAGCTTTCATAGCTCTTAGCTCTTAGCTCTCTTAGTTCTTCTGAGTCGCCGAGTTCAAATAGTGAAAAGCTTGCACTTAGTACAACCAGCTGATGGCTACAAGTGTAAAATACGTTAACGAGTAGAATAAAAGAATACTTTACGTAAGTAAAGATTGTTTTAATTTTAATTTGCACTAAGTGTGCAAAAGCATACAAATGGAGATGGAGTAGATATTAGTAGTTAGTCAATTTGGTTGTGTATAAACATTTAATGGTATTAGTAGAGGAGCTTGGGAATTTGGATGCATCTTCAATGTGGTAGATAAGTCGATGCCTTGGTTAAATGGTTGCTGCTGGCAGTTATGGTTATTGCAAGTCAAGATGGCGTTCCTGTATGCCGCAGTTTCTGAGGAAACGGTAGCAGGCCCTATCCAGAAATAGTATCCAAGTAACTATTGCTTTAATTGTTGTTTTATCGCCTATGTGTATAAACTGGTGTTCAAAGACTTTTGTGCATTGTAAGTATAATCTACGAAAAAAAAGGACAAAATTAGAAAGAGTTACTGATTGAATTTTTTTATATTGTATTATTTTACTGTACTTATATGTGGGAATTTATATTAAGAGAAAAAGGCTTAGGATATTGGTAATATTTGTTTGTGAGAAAAGCAGCACGAGAGGTTATGGTTACTAGGAGCTCTTATTAAACCTAGGTTAGAGTAAAACATATGGTAAAGCCCTGTCACTTTCTTGGATAATCAATGAGAAATAATGAATCTGGGGAATTATTAATCACAAAATGTTATTTTATCCAGGATTTTAATTGTCATTTGGCGAGTATAATGTTTTTTATGCATATGTCATAAATGTATGTAATTTACCATAGCAGCTATTTTTTGTTTGTGTGTAAGTTGAATTACAGAAAGCAGCTGAGCACTCGTGGCATGTATTTCCTTTTAAGCGTTTCAGGCACAACATATCAATACTTCATCAACCTCGAAGATTGCAGCAATTAATGAAGTCTAAATAGTGGGTCTGTAGTAGTAGCATTTTGGGGTTTCTTTTAAGCAGTCTTTAACAGACATCATATCGTAGCAATAAATGGCACCCAGAAAGTAGGGTTTTGCATTAGTAAGTGACAACCAGCAAAAGAGTACGTAGCAATGAACGACGCAGCATTTAGACCACCCAATTGTAAGGACCAGGAACTACTGGGTATAAAATATACATATTTAATTTTTGCTTTTTATGACTACTAGAATTAAGGTTGTAAATCAGGTTGAGGTGACTAAAGAGTGTATTAATTATTGTTGCCAAGATTTTTGTAGTGTAAATCCTTCAGAGTATATTGGATAAATATTATTTTCTACGCGGGTTGGTTTTCCTTTTTGTAACATAATTTGTAACATAAATTAAAATTTGCTTATAATTACCTAAATTTCCGTATTTTTAAGTTTCTACAAAAACATTCGTTTTAGATAACGGAATGTAATCACAAAATCCTTTTACCTTTCTGTAGAATTAAAGAGTGAAGATAAAAGTAGAAGTTATCCATTTGAAAAAGTAAATTTCCGAACTTTTACGATAGTGAAATTTGGCATCAATTTTCGAGCAATCAATATAATTTTTTCGAAGAGTATTCAAAGATTTGGAAAACCATGTGTCATTTGTGAAAGATCTTGAAAATATTTGACCTGACACGCTTGAATCTCCAAAAAGTCAATTTCTTTGTGGAGGACTTAATCTGCTTGCTAAAAACAATCAAGAAACTGAAATAACTCAAAAATGACGTACTTTAGGCATATGATGTCTTATATAAAGTTTCATTGCAAATTAGCGTGGATTTCAAAATGTTTTGGTCAGTACGAGCCTTTCGGAAAACTTCAGTATATAATATTTTAAAAAGCTGATTCTAGTAGTTTTTCATATACATATCGACTCAGCTCGTCGTGATGGACCCAATCCATAAATGTTAAAGTCGTTTTGAATATGAATAATATATAGTGTTATTCTTCCATATTTCAATTTTAAAATTATTGATCTTTCTATGGACAGAATTGTAATACATTCACTTGCAATGTTATTATTTGATAGTTATTTATATTCGCTTTTATAAATTCCTGTAATTGTATTATAGATACTTGATATCGAAAACGGAATTTATTGTAATAAATGGTTTTTAGATATTCAAAACTTTTTATTTTAATAATTTAATGAGAAACGAACGGTATCTTGAAGTTTATCACGCAGACGATCGACCATCTAAGATTGTCCCTGGGTGTAAACACAAAAAATCAAATACTGCGGTTATATTCGGGATGGCTTTTCTCTTCAAAGTTATCGATCCATTATGACTTTCTTACGACAACGTTTTTCATAGTTATGCTAAGCGTAATGTAGTAATTAACAACAAAAAATCTTTACTTATGAGATTTGTACTGCTTGCTTAAACAAAGGCAAAAAGCTATATTTAGTGATTACTTTTTCTACGAGCATTGAAAACTAACAATCTGATGTTTGTAAAAATTTCATACTAAACGCTTGCTAAGAAATAGAAAAATCTATTTTCCTGCAAGTAAATTTTCAAAAAGAAAAAGCGGAAACTAGTAAAAATAAAGACTTACTTCAAAGTACTGAACTTGAGTTGCTTTATTGTTTGAATTAATGTATTCGCCTTTCAATCCTTGATAAGTTGTAGAAAACGAACAATTATGTTAAAAAGTGATTATTGTACTGTCGTTTGACTAAGATATGTTAGCCAAATATTATATACTCCACGTGCATAACCTACAACCTGAAAATTAATCCAAGAACCATAATTTTGTCTGCGCTATACTGTTTCTATTCATTGAATTGTATTTAATAGTCCTATTACCTCAATTAATTTGTACGCAATTATATATACCCAATTTCGGAAAGCTTAGTAATTGAAATTTACTTATTTATTAACTAATTTTACTCGTACAGTTAAATGCCTCCGAATAGAACCAGCTATTTAAAATTTTATTTCTTTAAATGCGGTTGAATTTAACAGCTTTTAATTACTGGTTGAAGTACTTCATAAACATGAATATTAATTATTGCCATTGTCCTGATATTTAAAAAAAATCAAACACTTTTAGAATTATTTATTACAGAGTCTTTGCGTAGATTGTTTGTACTGCTTTTAACGTAACGCATCCAACCCAGTTGGTCTGTATGGTTGGTTCATGCAGGTAAGAACAGAACAGATTCAGAGCTTTCAAATATTAAAAGTTATATTATATTATTGTCATGTTGTCTTAAGAAGTATTATAAATTACAAGACCAATGATTGCACCAAGTTTGTAGTTATAGCAATAGTTTCCTTACAACACTTTATCTGTCATCATCATTAGGTCTTCAGCCCTGAAACTGGTTAGACGCGTACCATTATTGTTTCCTATGCTGAACTAACCTATAGATTTCTTCCCTGAAATTTGTACAGTCTGCAACTATCACTATCTGATCTAGGTCTACATCCGCCTCTTTTTTCCTATTTCTGCTTGTCATATATTCCATACTATTCCCCAAAAATGTCTTAGAACGTATTCTGCCCTTCCCTTTCTCCTATTTTTTTCCAAAGATATCCTTGTTCCCCTACTGTTTCTATAACCTATTTGTTATTACCTTTGTCTATACATCCTCATACATCTGAAGCACGGCATTTCAAAGGTTGTTACGGTTCTTCTGTCTTCTTTTCAGACTGCCCGTATTTCATAGACATATTGTCTGTGCTGTGCTCCACATATGCTTTCAACATTTTCTTGTTCTATGTTTGTTATTTTTCGTCATTAAGTTTTCCGTCTCAAAACTGGTTGGACACGTACCTGCGCTTATTTATTTTCTGAACTAGCCTACATAGTTCCTTAAAATTCTCACACAGCATGTATACAGCTCGGTTCCCCTTCTATTGTTTTCTAATTTTATGCCCTATTTCACCAAAATTCAGTGGTATGTGAAGGGGTCGCAGGTTCGAATCTCCACACGGTCCGCTTGAAAAATTTTAGGCGAGCATTTTCACAAAAGTACACACCCTCGTTCGGATGAGAGGTAAAATGGAGGTCCCGTGAGTGAGTGTTGTCCACGCACGTTAAAGATCCCTACCTTGCTTGGAACAGCAAGGGTTTGGCAAAATTCAAAATTTTCAGGTAAAAAAAATTCGCTTTCTGGCCAATCTAGTACCTTCGGGTGGTGGAGCATTGGAAAATCACATGTATGAGGTATGTGAAGAGGAGACGGCTGCATCGTGTACTTGGTATGTGGCCTATAATCTTATCTCTCCTATTTTTTACCGTTTTCCACATATTTCTTTCTTCGTTTACCATTTTTAGTTCTTAACTTTGCCTGTCCATGATATCTTCATCATTCGTCTATAGCACCACATTTCAAAGACTTCTACCTGTTTCCTTCTCCGCTTCTCCTACTGTCCAGGCTTCACAGCCGTACAGTGCTGTGCTCCATACATATGTTTTAAGCAATCTTCTCCTTGTCTCTATGTTTGTTGTCTCTGAACATAGTAGTTGCTTTTTTGTTAAATTTAACACGACCTTGTGCTAATCTTTGTTTTATATCTTTTGTACTTTTCTCATCTTGCGTTATTTGGTTTCCTAGGTAGCAGAAATCCTTAACCTCTTGTAAGTTCGTGTTACATATTTGTATTCTTGTTTTTGATTTATTTTCCCCTTCTTTGCATACTAGTACTATAGTTTTAGTTTTGTTAATTTCCATAGCGTATCTCTCTGTTAGAACCGTTTCTATTTCATTAAAAGCAGCTTCTAACTCTTCCTTTCTGCATAACTATCCCCACATCTGCTCCTGTATGAATTACCCTGAAGTCTCCACTCCAAAATCCCCGCCTCTGGCCACCGAACTTCGCTGAATCCTACTATGTCTAGTGATAACCTATTCATTTTGATTTTAGGTTCTCTAGCTTACCTACTTGCTTCCTACTTCTAACATTCCACGCTTCGACTTGCAAAATGTTCCCGACTCCTATTCTTAACTTTCCGATCGCATCCTCCGAAGTAGTCTCTTCCCGGAGATCCGAATGGGAGACTATTTTAACTCCGGAATCTTTTACCCTAGAGAATACCATCATTTTATTATAATTTAGGTACGCTGTGTACTTGGGAGGTAATGTGGTGGTTTCCCGTTGCCTTCCACATCGCGGTAGTGTGTCTTAAACTGCTATACCCACCCCTATGGTATCTGCCAATCTAAGTACCGAAAGAGCCGCTGCCCCCTTTCGGGGACCTGTCTTAGTCTGGTTCCTCACTAACGACCCTACTACTTTGGTTGGACCTGTAGTTTGGCTTTTTAGTTCATTAGAACACGCAAGCCATTTCACCTGTTCTAGTAATCTAGAACTTCGGCAAGGTCCATTCGAAATGGGCTTTATCTGACATAAGATTTTTTTATTATTTGTCAAAAAGGAATAAAAAACAAAAACATATCCTACTGAATATTATTAACAACAGCAGCATTTAAGTTAAGGGTATAAGCTATCACTATCTATGATTAACATTAGTAATGTGATATCTTAAGTGGAGTTGTTGATGTTTACGGGTGTAGATCTTTTAAATAAGACACGAGTTACATTTACGGTCTAATTCACAAACCGCCCTAAGTGGTCATTCACACTTATCTCCCACTAATTTCTTCCTAACCCTATTCAGAAACCTTTGACACTGAATTAGTCACTTAAATGTACCTAACTTGTGAGTGAAGGTTCAAAGACTTTTGTGCATTGTAAGTATAATCTACGAAAAAAAGGACAAAATTAGAAAGAGTTACTGATTGAATTTTTTATATTGTATTATTTTACTGTACTTATATGTGGGAATTTATATTAAGAGAAAAAGGCTTAGGATATTGGTAATATTTGTTTGTGAGAAAAGCAGCACGAGAGGTTATGGTTACTAGGAGCTCTTATTAAACCTAGGTTAGAGTAAAACATATGGTAAAGCCCTGTCACTTTCTTGGATAATCAATGAGAAATAATGAATCTGGGGAATTATTAATCACAAAATGTTATTTTATCCAGGATTTTAATTGTCATTTGGCGAGTATAATGTTTTTTATGCATATGTCATAAATGTATGTAATTTACCATAGCAGCTATTTTTTTGTTTGTGTGTAAGTTGAATTACAGAAAGCAGCTGAGCACTCGTGGCATGTATTTCCTTTTTAAGCGTTTCAGGCACAACATATCAATACTTCATCAACCTCGAAGATTGCAGCAATTAATGAAGTCTAAATAGTGGGTCTGTAGTAGTAGCATTTTGGGGTTTCTTTTAAGCAGTCTTTAACAGACATCATATCGTAGCAATAAATGGCACCCAGAAAGTAGGGTTTTTTTTGCATTAGTAAGTGACAACCAGCAAAAGAGTACGTAGCAATGAACGACGCAGCATTTAGACCACCCAATTGTAAGGACCAGGAACTACTGGGTATAAAATATACATATTTAATTTTTGCTTTTTATGACTACTAGAATTAAGGTTGTAAATCAGGTTGAGGTGACTAAAGAGTGTATTAATTATTGTTGCCAAGATTTTTGTAGTGTAAATCCTTCAGAGTATATTGGATAAATATTATTTTCTACGCGGGTTGGTTTTCCTTTTTGTAACATAATTTGTAACATAAATTAAAATTTGCTTATAATTACCTAAATTTCCGTATTTTTAAGTTTCTACAAAAACATTCGTTTTAGATAACGGAATGTAATCACAAAATCCTTTTACCTTTCTGTAGAATTAAAGAGTGAAGATAAAAGTAGAAGTTATCCATTTGAAAAAGTAAATTTCCGAACTTTTACGATAGTGAAATTTGGCATCAATTTTCGAGCAATCAATATAATTTTTTCGAAGAGTATTCAAAGATTTGGAAAACCATGTGTCATTTGTGAAAGATCTTGAAAATATTTGACCTGACACGCTTGAATCTCCAAAAAGTCAATTTCTTTGTGGAGGACTTAATCTGCTTGCTAAAAACAATCAAGAAACTGAAATAACTCAAAAATGACGTACTTTAGGCATATGATGTCTTATATAAAGTTTCATTGCAAATTAGCGTGGATTTCAAAATGTTTTGGTCAGTACGAGCCTTTCGGAAAACTTCAGTATATAATATTTTAAAAAGCTGATTCTAGTAGTTTTTCATATACATATCGACTCAGCTCGTCGTGATGGACCCAATCCATAAATGTTAAAGTCGTTTTGAATATGAATAATATATAGTGTTATTCTTCCATATTTCAATTTTAAAAATTATTGATCTTTCTATGGACAGAATTGTAATACATTCACTTGCAATGTTATTATTTGATAGTTATTTATATTCGCTTTTATAAATTCCTGTAATTGTATTATAGATACTTGATATCGAAAACGGAATTTATTGTAATAAATGGTTTTTTAGATATTCAAAACTTTTTATTTTAATAATTTAATGAGAAACGAACGGTATCTTGAAGTTTATCACGCAGACGATCGACCATCTAAGATTGTCCCTGGGTGTAAACACAAAAAAAATCAAATACTGCGGTTATATTCGGGATGGCTTTTCTCTTCAAAGTTATCGATCCATTATGACTTTCTTACGACAACGTTTTTCATAGTTATGCTAAGCGTAATGTAGTAATTAACAACAAAAAATCTTTACTTATGAGATTTGTACTGCTTGCTTAAACAAAGGCAAAAAGCTATATTTAGTGATTACTTTTTCTACGAGCATTGAAAACTAACAATCTGATGTTTGTAAAAATTTCATACTAAACGCTTGCTAAGAAATAGAAAAATCTATTTTCCTGCAAGTAAATTTTCAAAAAGAAAAAGCGGAAACTAGTAAAAATAAAGACTTACTTCAAAGTACTGAACTTGAGTTGCTTTATTGTTTGAATTAATGTATTCGCCTTTCAATCCTTGATAAGTTGTAGAAAACGAACAATTATGTTAAAAAGTGATTATTGTACTGTCGTTTGACTAAGATATGTTAGCCAAATATTATATACTCCACGTGCATAACCTACAACCTGAAAATTAATCCAAGAACCATAATTTTGTCTGCGCTATACTGTTTCTATTCATTGAATTGTATTTAATAGTCCTATTACCTCAATTAATTTGTACGCAATTATATATACCCAATTTCGGAAAGCTTAGTAATTGGAAATTTACTTATTTATTAACTAATTTTACTCGTACAGTTAAATGCCTCCGAATAGAACCAGCTATTTAAAATTTTATTTCTTTAAATGCGGTTGAATTTAACAGCTTTTAATTACTGGTTGAAGTACTTCATAAACATGAATATTAATTATTGCCATTGTCCTGATATTTAAAAAAAATCAAACACTTTTAGAATTATTTATTACAGAGTCTTTGCGTAGATTGTTTGTACTGCTTTTAACGTAACGCATCCAACCCAGTTGGTCTGTATGGTTGGTTCATGCAGGTAAGAACAGAACAGATTCAGAGCTTTCAAATATTAAAAGTTATATTATATTATTGTCATGTTGTCTTAAGAAGTATTATAAATTACAAGACCAATGATTGCACCAAGTTTGTAGTTATAGCAATAGTTTCCTTACAACACTTTATCTGTCATCATCATTAGGTCTTCAGCCCTGAAACTGGTTAGACGCGTACCATTATTGTTTCCTATGCTGAACTAACCTATAGATTTCTTCCCTGAAATTTGTACAGTCTGCAACTATCACTATCTGATCTAGGTCTACATCCGCCTCTTTTTTCCTATTTCTGCTTGTCATATATTCCATACTATTCCCCAAAAATGTCTTAGAACGTATTCTGCCCTTCCCTTTCTCCTATTTTTTTCCAAAGATATCCTTGTTCCCCTACTGTTTCTATAACCTATTTGTTATTACCTTTGTCTATACATCCTCATACATCTGAAGCACGGCATTTCAAAGGTTGTTACGGTTCTTCTGTCTTCTTTTCAGACTGCCCGTATTTCATAGACATATTGTCTGTGCTGTGCTCCACACATATGCTTTCAACATCTTCTTGTTCTATGTTTGTTATTTTTTCGTCATTAAGTTTTCCGTCTCAAAACTGGTTGGACACGTACCTGCGCTTATTTATTTTCTGAACTAGCCTACATAGTTCCTTAAAATTCTCACACAGCATGTATACAGCTCGGTTCCCCTTCTATTGTTTTCTAATTTTATGCCCTATTTCACCAAAATTCAGTGGTATGTGAAGGGGTCGCAGGTTCGAATCTCCACACGGTCCGCTTGAAAAATTTTAGGCGAGCATTTTTCACAAAAGTACACACCCTCGTTCGGATGAGAGGTAAAATGGAGGTCCCGTGAGTGAGTGTTGTCCACGCACGTTAAAGATCCCTACCTTGCTTGGAACAGCAAGGGTTTGGCAAAATTCAAAATTTTCAGGTAAAAAAAATTCGCTTTCTGGCCAATCTAGTACCTTCGGGTGGTGGAGCATTGGAAAATCACATGTATGAGGTATGTGAAGAGGAGACGGCTGCATCGTGTACTTGGTATGTGGCCTATAATCTTATCTCTCCTATTTTTTACCGTTTTCCACATATTTCTTTCTTCGTTTACCATTTTTAGTTCTTAACTTTGCCTGTCCATGATATCTTCATCATTCGTCTATAGCACCACATTTCAAAGACTTCTACCTGTTTCCTTCTCCGCTTCTCCTACTGTCCAGGCTTCACAGCCGTACAGTGCTGTGCTCCATACATATGTTTTAAGCAATCTTCTCCTTGTCTCTATGTTTGTTGTCTCTGAACATAGTAGTTGCTTTTTTGTTAAATTTAACACGACCTTGTGCTAATCTTTGTTTTATATCTTTTGTACTTTTCTCATCTTGCGTTATTTGGTTTCCTAGGTAGCAGAAATCCTTAACCTCTTGTAAGTTCGTGTTACATATTTGTATTCTTGTTTTTGATTTATTTTCCCCTTCTTTGCATACTAGTACTATAGTTTTAGTTTTGTTAATTTCCATAGCGTATCTCTCTGTTAGAACCGTTTCTATTTCATTAAAAGCAGCTTCTAACTCTTCCTTTCTGCATAACTATCCCCACATCTGCTCCTGTATGAATTACCCTGAAGTCTCCACTCCAAAAATCCCCCGCCTCTGGCCACCGAACTTCGCTGAATCCTACTATGTCTAGTGATAACCTATTCATTTTGATTTTTAGGTTCTCTAGCTTACCTACTTGCTTCCTACTTCTAACATTCCACGCTTCGACTTGCAAAATGTTCCCGACTCCTATTCTTAACTTTCCGATCGCATCCTCCGAAGTAGTCTCTTCCCGGAGATCCGAATGGGAGACTATTTTAACTCCGGAATCTTTTACCCTAGAGAATACCATCATTTTATTATAATTTAGGTACGCTGTGTACTTGGGAGGTAATGTGGTGGTTTCCCGTTGCCTTCCACATCGCGGTAGTGTGTCTTAAACTGCTATACCCACCCCTATGGTATCTGCCAATCTAAGTACCGAAAGAGCGCTGCCCCCTTTCGGGGACCTGTCTTAGTCTGGTTCCTCACTAACGACCCTACTACTTTGGTTGGACCTGTAGTTTGGCTTTTTAGTTCATTAGAACACGCAAGCCATTTCACCTGTTCTAGTAATCTAGAACTTCGGCAAGGTCCATTCGAAATGGGCTTTATCTGACATAAGATTTTTTTATTATTTGTCAAAAAGGAATAAAAAACAAAAACATATCCTACTGAATATTATTAACAACAGCAGCATTTAAGTTAAGGGTATAAGCTATCACTATCTATGATTAACATTAGTAATGTGATATCTTAAGTGGAGTTGTTGATGTTTACGGGTGTAGATCTTTTAAATAAGACACGAGTTACATTTACGGTCTAATTCACAAACCGCCCTAAGTGGTCATTCACACTTATCTCCCACTAATTTCTTCCTAACCCTATTCAGAAACCTTTGACACTGAATTAGTCACTTAAATGTACCTAACTTGTGAGTGAAGGGTTAGTTGAAAATAAGTGATGGCTTATAGTACACTAATTTATACCCTGGTTCAAAGTTATTTAACTGTATTCAATGTATATATGTAAATAGTATTAGTATATTGCATCCTTTTTCATGATAGTATAAACAAATTCACATAGTTCTTCGTTCTCTTCGTTGAAAAGTTTTCTTAATCCCAACTATTAATATCCTAATCTCAACTATAGATGATAACTTTTTGGAATTTATTAATTATGTGGAAAATAATATTTACTTGCCGATAGCTAAGTAATAATTTTATTTATTTACTTCGTTATTGTATGTTGGTTGCAATTTTAGAGAATTCATTCGAGATCAAACGAACCCATTAGAGAGGTACACCGATTCCGAACTGGTCAAACGTTTTCGTTTTACCCGGAATGTTATTATTAATATAATAATCCCCCTGGTTTATCCACTTAATATTAGGGATAACCGTGGTTTACCCATACCCCCGATAATAAAGCTTTGTGTTGCACTACGTTATTATGCCACCGGCAGTTATCACGTATAACAGTAGTTATAAAGCACTATAAAATACCATAATAGTAAATGTTGCAGAGAGTATGTGATGATACCTTCGACATCAGTCAGCCCTCTGTAAGCAGAATTGTCACTGAAGTGAGTGACAGGTTGGCTAATAATATAAAAAGATACGAAAAATTCCGGAAGACAGAAATGGGTTTATAATGCTAAAGCAGACCTTTAATATTTCACATTTTCCTGGAGTGATTGGTTGTGTCGATGGCACCCACATCGAAATTAGGAGTCCTGGTGGTACAAATGCCGAAATATATACGAACAGGAAAGGTTGTATGTCTTTAAACATTCAAGTTGTAGCAGGTTGTTACGTTCAAAACCCTGCAAATGACTTTTTCTGCATTCATTTTTAAAACACACTAAAATTTCTCAACTAGCTCGATTTCCCGCCATTTAAATTAGTGTTATTTTATAAAATTTCTCAAGTAATTACTCTATATAAAAGTTTGCTTTATAAAAGCAAGCTGCTTAGGAAACATTGCGTTACAAAGTAGTTGCAATATTTTCTAGCACCTGCAGTGATTACATATTAATTAAAAACTGCCTGTAAATCCATAGTTTTCTTCTAAAAGATAAGACTACTCACCACCTGCCTACATCTGCTTACAATGGAATTGTTATCTGGTATTCTGCAGCTGTTAAGGTGTTACAAAGTAACAAGATTGTTTTTCTTTGTCTAAAAATCCTTTAATATTTGCGTTATCTGCTTGTTGGCAAGCTGTTACAGTTTTTATTTTGGCAGCTGTTGTCTGGGAATTCTGCACACATGATTTTTCGGCGATATCTTTGAAAGCCAAATACCCTACCCCCATACATGATTCTGTCCTTATAAAATAAAGACCGTGCTTTGAAAGACAAGATTGAAGACAACATCTTCTTACCGAAGATACATGTTGTAAAGTCGCGCTACTAAAATGCTTTCTGTGTTAGCATAAGTGAAGTTGGTGGTTCCAGCATGTAGCCAATAAAGAGATGCAGTCGCATTTTTTCATCCACAACATGATACGAAGCAATTCTTTTATGCTGCTATGGAGTATAGACATTTTATTTGTTGCTACTCCTGATTATCCATTAAATTACCAACACCACGTTATCAACACATTACAATGCACGAGCGACGATGAAATAATCATCCTTCAAATTAAAATTTAATTATTCAAAGTTTGTGTTAGTCCGTTTTACTGTTTCTTTTGTTTTTTTGTATAAACATTAACGAAAAGAACTTACGCATCAATTTAAAAGTAGATTAATATTTGATTAATTTAAGTTAGAGTGCCTAATTTTAAGGTTATACTATTTCTTGAGGAGGTGCACTTCACAAAGCAGCATGTATAGATAACTTATGTATATTTCTTTGTAACAATTTTAATTTCGATTAAATCCTCCATATAATTGTAAGAATAATATAACAAATTTTATTAACATTCGATGTCGAGCTCGCGAGTCATTCGATGTCGAGCTCGCGAGTCGTGTAGACGTATTCTGTAGTTGCTCCGTTGCAGCTAATAACATATAAATTAAAATGCCATTTATCACGCGTGAGCAAAAATCTGAGCTAGTAGATGTAATAAAAGAAACTATATCGACCTTTATGAATGATGATAAATTTGTTCGAAAAATTATAGACAATATATGGATAAAGTTGGAAGAAAAACTAGATTGCATCAAGGAACAGATGGACAACTCGTTGACTATCTTAAAACAGGAAAATGAAGCACTTACTAATCAAGTGGAACAGCTTCAACAATACTCCAGACGTAACAATTTACGTATCTTTGGTCTACAAGAAAGTACAGGCGAGAATCTGGAAGAAAAAGTGATAGCGGTGATAAAGGAAAAGGCAAATGTGTCTATCAGCACGGATCACATTGAGCGCTGTCATAGAATTGGTGCGATTACTAATAAGCCTCGTGCTGTGATTATTAAATTTATTAGCTACAAATACAGGTACTTAGTAATTAGCAATTGTAAGTATTTTAAAATACGGGTATAATTATTAAAGAGGATTTGTGCAAAAGTCGATTAGAGATTTTTAAGATGGCATGTGCAAAATTTGGTCACACATGTGTATGGACGCTTGATGGAGTAATAAAAATTAAAATAAGTAATAAGGTTTATTCCATTAATAATCGAAGCGAATTGAACTCATTAATGAAATCTCAAAACAAATCCTAAACATTGAATATTCTGTTATTGCTTTACGAATAGAGAGGTTTTAGTTAGATTAGTTTTGATAAATATAATTACACATTGTTTGGTATCATTACTGCTTAACTAGTAATGGACACCTGTTTTGCTTAAATGAACATGTCCTTAAGTTTTTCATTTAAAGTTCTAGCTCTTATACTTTATTGCTTTCTTTAGTAAAATATGATTTAAAAGTGGTATTAAAACTAATTACTCATTGCTGCAACAGGATGCGGCTATGTGTGGGTAGTATAAATAAAGGAAATTTCCTGCAAATACTGTCTTAGTTGGCGTGTAGGTTTTGTAAGTAATAATAATTTTTATTTTTTTGGGGTTACTATTGCTTATATTAGCATTTAAGTTTCTACGTTTGTTTGTCATTGCAATTTATTATTTATTTACTGGTGCAAAATTATGAATGGATTGACTGTGGCACACATAAACGCGCAATCGATAACTAATGATTTTTATTTGTTTCGTGAACATGTTTTATTAAGTGAATATGATATTATATCCGTTACTGAAACATTTCTCAACTATAACATTATTAATAATATAATTGAAATACCAGGCTATAATTTATTGAGAAAGGATCGACAAACGTTTGGAGGTGGTATTGCATTGTATACAAAGTCATATTTAGAGATAAGGCAAATCCATGTTCCGGATGTTACCGATTACGAACAGCTTTGGATTGAGTTTAATTGCAACAAACAAAAGATAGCGTTAGGTACAATATATTTGCCGCATAGGAATAGGTATAGGACTTTTATTGATAACTTTGAACGTGTGTGTAGTACTATGCTGCCTTTGTATGAACAAGTGATATGTGTAGGCGATTTTAATATCGACTTATTAAAACCTGATAGTACAGAATCAGCATATTATATCTCTATGCTCGATAGTTTTGGATTTACTCAACTAATTAAAGATCCAACACGAATAACATCCAATACTCATACACTAATAGACCACATAATAGTAACTGATACTGACACTATTGGTGAATCAGGCACTAAACACATGAGTGGATTTTCAGATCATGAACTTGTCTTCTGCAATTTCTTAGTCAGTACATATAAACAATTGCCTAAAGTACACACCTTTAGAGATTTTCGTCAATTTGACTTTGTGAATTTTGATAACTCCTTGCAAAATATTGACTGGCCATTCATTTATTCCCTAAATAACGTAGATGAAAAAATAACATACTTTAATAAAACCTAATTACTCTTTTGACATATGCTCCCCTAAAAACGTCTGTATTTAGGAAACAGAAATCTCCATGGATAACCGATGTTGTGAGGTTATTGATGAATCTAAGGGATGCAGCCTACAAACGTTTTAAAAATACCGCAAACTAGAACAATGGACATACTATAAATCACTTCGCAACCTAACCACACTTTCGATTAGAAATGAAAAAAAAGCTTATCTCATCAATGCATTAAGTAAGAGTAATCCAAAAACGTTATGGAAAGATTTACAACGCTGTGGAATATATTCCAAGCTGAAGAATTGTGATTTTCCCAGTCACTTAAAAAATGTGGATGATATTAACTCATATTTTAGTTCAATAAATGGAGTTGTGGAAAATAAAAACAGTACACTAAAATGTATAGCTATAAAAAATCTAATTTAAGTATGACATTTTCATTTACGGTTGTTTCCGAGGAGGAGGTAGGTAAAATTATTAACTCAATCAAAACTAAAGCAACCGGTAATGATAACCTAAATATAGTACTAATATGGCTATGCTGTACATTTCTTATACCCGTTATTACACACATAATTAATTCATCGATAATACAGGGCATTTTTCCGCAAGCGTGGAAAATTGCAAACATTATACCTATCGCAAAAATAAAAATCCAAAAGCTTGCAAGATTTAAGGCCGATCAGCATTTTGCCAGTGGTGTCAAAATTTTGGAAAAAGTTATGGAATCCAAAATACGACAATTTCTGGATATAAATTCTCTTCTAGGTGACTATCAATCAGGTTTTCGACGTAATTTTAGCTGTACTTCGGCTTTACTTAATATTTCTGATGACATACTGAGAGCCACGGACGACGGTAAACTTACAGTACTAGTTTTAATTGATTTTCAAAAGCCTTTGATACAATTGATCATAAATTACTTTATGCTATATTGAATTATTACGGGTTTGAAAATAGTGCTATAAGCTTAATTAAAAGTTACCTTACTGATAGATTTCAATGTGTTGTATTAGACGGTAATCGTTCACGACTATGCTCCGTCCGACGTGGTGTCCCCCAAGGTTCCGTACTAGGGCCATTATTGTTTACACTGTATTCAATAAATTTATGCAATGTTGCGCTTAAACACTGCTCTTTTCATCAATATGCGGATGATACACAAATTTATCTGTCGTTCAATCCGTCTTTACTTCAAACTGCATGTGATGTTATCAACGAAGATCTAAATCGGTTAACAGAGTTGGCTGAACTACATTCACTTAGTATCAATCCCTTAAAGTCGGCGGTTTTAGTCTTTGGTTCCGATATTAATAGAACTGCAGCTCTACAAAAATAAGCATTAAAGTTAAAAATATGGCAATTCCTATTAGGGATTCGTACAAAAATTTAGGTGTTGTTTTGGATAAAGATTTTAGATTTAGAGAACACATAAATCTTTGCCTACACAAATCGTATTGCGGTTTAAAATTAATTTATGATAATAGACGATCTCTAAACAAGGATATCAAGAAAATGCTATGCGAATCATTAGTGCTTTCGCATTTCAACTATTGCGATGTTCTTTATGGACCGTGCATTGATGTGGCAACGGCTAGGAAGATCCAATTGGTGCAAAACTCTTGTCTGAGATTGGTGCACGGTATCCGACGGCGAGACCGCATAACGTACAAACTCAAGGAAACTAACTGGCTTAGTATGGACAAACGACGTTTCTTGCACGCGGCTGTATTTATTCACAAAATTGTTCAGCTAAAATCACCTCCATATCTTTATAACAAAATTAGTTTCCGTACCGACCTACATCATTTAAATTTACGCCACAGATTCCTTTTGAGTATACCTCGACATCGCACTGAATTATATAAACGTTCATTTACATATCATATAACCAAGGTTTACAATACAATACCACTCACTTATAAAGAAATGACGGTCGGTACGTTTCGGAATAATGTGATGCTATGGCTCAAACTTCAAAACTAGCCTTAATATATATATATTTTTTTTTTATTTGTTTTTAATTAGTTACTTATTTGGGTTGTGTTGCTACAGTCAGCTTATCATAACGTTGTGCTTTCTTATATAAATAGGAATATATTGTATAATTGAAACAATTGCTTAAGATATAGCTTGCATTGCGACAGAAGTGTTCACAAAATTGGATAATATTCAACCATAACTTAGTAAGTGTTATCAACTAAACGGTTTGTGAATTCTGCTACGCGATATTCAAACGCGGTGGTGGGGTAGAGCAGGGGGCTTTCTCCTTCAGTAGGAAGCTATCTGATCACCATCGGTTTTCATACCTTACTGTGTATATTATTTATGTATATTATTATTAATTGTCACATATATTTCATGAAAGGTAAGAAATAAAACCCTATTAATATTAATATAAATATAATATTTTGCAATCAACTTCAAAAGTATACGTTAAGCCCGCATCGTCCTTTAACAATCTACTTATAGCTAAATATCTGTGTCATATACAGCTATTTACAAGCACATCTCTGTTTGATTGCTCCCCTCCGGACGGCTCGGCCGCCCGAGCTGGTTTGTAGATAGTCGGCCATACGTAGTAGAAGCATCAACATGTACCCTAGATTGCAGGCCGGCAATTTGCGAATTCACTTCAATGAGTGAACACATCTTCGAATAACGGTCGGTAACGTATATATTTTGTTAACTTGTATAATTTGAGATAATTTATTTAGCGCGACTCGTAGAAGACGACACTTAGTATGAAAACTTTTAAGACACACAAGGACAAGTAGGATGCAACTTTTAAGATACACAAGGACACAGTAAAGATGCTACCTGGGGAAGGCGGCGTAATTCAACTTCGTGATTACAACTGCTGCAGAATGTATTGCAACAGGATTTGATTCGACACGTGGGACGAAGTCATAGTAGAAGTTTTTTTGGATGAATTTGTTTCAAATTACAAACGCTGTTATCGTTGCTTGAATTAACGAGGATCCCTTCTTTCTTTGCTACAATGCGACAAATGCAGTTTTGGTTCGTAGATAGTTATAAGTTCTTTTTATGTGTTTCAAATCTAGGAACACGTTAACTTGCTTTGATGCGTAATACAAGTACGTAATAAAAGTTTCAACTAATTGCTAAGCTGGATTTACCAGTAGTAAACTTAAAGTTCACTGATTTGATGTTTAAAATAAACAACACGCGTGGCTCAATATGAATCGTCGATAACGTCAACAGGTGTTACTGACGTCATATATTTTTCTGCTTTGTACTGCTGACAGATGTTATTTTTAAAAGCAAATGCTTCGAACAGCTTGAGTATAAGATATGTAAACATGTCTATTTTTGTGATCCGCTTTATATAAATTAAAACTTGCATATGTTATTTAGAAAACTCAAATGCTAACATTTTTAGAACTTATTAATTTGTCATCTGCCTGAACAGATCTGCACAGGTCGGAACCCTATTTGTACAACAGGTTCATGTCATACTGTAGAGTATTTGATTAAAAATAATTAAGACGAACATGAAGTTGAAAGTTATAGATTGTTACAGTTAATGATTAAATTTTTGTTGCAAGTCACATTAGTTTAAAAGAGATTTTTCTTAGTAAACAATTGGTTCCAGATTAAAGTTTATTATTTTGATCAAGTATGATCAAATCTAATAACATAAAGCTAACATCCTTATGAGTAGGAATTTGATGCCAATTTTATATTGGAAATAACTTTTTAACTACTTCTTTATGTAGTTTTTCTGGACACAAATAGTGTTCCACTTTTTTATTTATTTAACTATTACAATTTCTTACAGGAGCTGCGTCTTATTTTATTAAGACAGGTTTTTGTCAGCGAAGGCGTTCTTTTTTCTTTGGGTCTCCACGTCCGCCCTTAGAAATATGCCATGCAATTATCATAATTAAGTCAGGACTTGGTGGCGCCTATTTGGTTTAGATTAAGTTTGATCTACAAACAGATTTCGACTTACCCCCCCATTTCTCATAGCTCTGCCCAAGGAATAGACCCCTAGTTGTGTCGGAAGACTTTGTTCTCTGGCGCCCATTTAGAAAATTTGTAACACTGGCACCGGCAACGGTTAGGGCCCAGTTAAATTCGTTTCACTGCCACCCAACGTGGGGCGTGCAGTAGTTAAAAAGAAAAAACGTTTCATCTTTTCCTGAAGTACTGTATAGTTTATGTTTTATTTTCTTTTGTATGTATTTAAGGTGAACCATTAGCAAGTATTTAGCTTATAAGATGTTATATTTATTTTGCTTGCCAATTTTTATATGTTATGACGCTTTGTTTACCATCACGTAACAAACGATTACTTATTTGTTTTATTGTTTTGTAAATAGTCTTTTGAGATTAGATGTTAACCATATAGTTTTACAGAGGTTTCCAATGTGTTCTTTCTATTTCACCCACGCCCCTCTACGACGTTTTTGAGCTAGCCCGAATTCTACCATTCAATCCCCGTTCTGTTGCGGTATTCGGTGTAAACAAATTCTTTACTTACTCTTTCTGTTTTCTTTCGTGTTTGCGCGGAATACGGTAACAAGGTTCACGTCAAGAAATTTTGAACATTGTTACTAGGTGACCAGGATTTGCTCATGACAGTAGAATCTTCAATAACAGTGCGCTGCAGATGAAGTTAGAACGTAGAGAACTGCCAGGAATTCTTTTAGGCGATACTGCATATGCTCAAACACGGTATGTTTATACTCCCTTACTATATTCTGGTACTAGAGCCGAACAAAGATATAATGCTGCACATATACGCACCAGAAATGTCGTCGAACGTACTTTTGGTATATGGAAAGGTCGTTTTCGGTGTTTAATAAGTGCCCTTCAATTACAATTAAGGCATTCAACAAGGACAATAGCTGCTACTGCAGTACTTCATAATATTGCAATTGAAAGTCGGCAACAATTTTGTGACCAGGACTTCGTTAGTGATGAAAATATACCCGAAGTTATTTCTCCAGATACCCCAAGAGGAAATGCAATAAGAAATGTTTTTATTCAAGGACATTTTGTCTAAATTGATATTGTCAAAGAAGTTAAATTAATTTTGGATAATTTGTAATAAATTAAGGACATAAAACATTTATTTAAAATGCAGTTTCGCGTGAGGTCGATGGCTGTGGACCTGTGCTTTTTATGTGTTCTGCAAACGTTTCTATAAAATAACATGAAAGATAAGAAAGTAAGTCGTTACCTTTGCCGTAATCGTATTCAAACTCTATTTGTGTAACATTTTCTTGTTCGTCACAAGCCAATTGTTAAGTTGACACAATGAAAGTTTCACTGTCAATCACATCTTTAATTTCAATATCGACGTTTTTGTCTAATATGTCTATTGTATCATCAGATGCTGGAACAAAAAGGCCTCCGCCTGTTGCCATGCGATATTTTTTTGCTTCGCAAATTCATTTCTTCTGCGGGACTTCATATTTTCCCAGCACTTGCGTAACTGTTCCAGTATTCTCTAAAAGTGTAATTCCATATTACAACATAATACATTTTTAGTGTACCTAAATTTAATACATACATTAGAGTATTCTGAGGAAGAATTAAATTTTGTCACAATATCCACCCAAGCGTTTCTTTTTTGTATAACGGATGTTGCATGTTTTCTTAGATACAATTACGCTGCAATTCTGTAGCACAAGTTCTTTTAAAAAAGATTTCTCTTCACCAGTCATGAATGACCGTTTAACGCCCTCCATTGCAATATTCAGCTATAAATATATATTGATTCTCAGGTTCTTACTGAAAATGGACTTACCAATATATTGAAAAATTAATATTGGCTGTAACCAATACTAAACGATATGGTGCAATTATATAAAATCAAGGGATAACAGAAATAAGCACAAATAATTAATAACGTTCAACTGAACCAAGAATTTAAAAACAAAATAGACAGCATAGAAAACAATAATACGAAACAAATTGAGGTTAGAAATATATAATATGAAGTTAGATTCCAAACATCAGATATGGGGAAAATTTTGTTTTATAGTAATATTAGCAATACCAACTGTTAATATTGCTCCCTCACATGAGTGACTAATTTAAAGCTGTTTCTAAATGCCATTTTCAATGTGGAGTACTTCTTTCACTAACTTTAGTGTGACATGAATTAGGGATAAGGTGAGATTTAGTGAATGGTTAGCGAGGTTTATGAATTAGACCCTTAGTATTTGTTACGTGCCGAAAAATCGGCCGTAAACATTTTCAAATAAAGTTCTAATTTGTAAGGATTTCGCGCCAATAATTTAAAAAAACGTGCGTGTATTTCCGTCGCTTGAAATAGTTGCGTTTGCGCGGGATTGCGCCGACGCGGAGGGAAAAAAGGGGAAGTGGTGAATTTCCGACACGTCGAGACTGGTGACCGGGACGTCGACGAGTGTAGTTATCTTTGTGCCTTATCGTGTCTTCTTTTTTTGATATGTAGGTTACTTTTGCCTCTATTGTCTATCGCTACCTTTAGTTTATTCCTTCGCCCTGCCTGCAAACAGGAAGAAGAAAAAAATTAAATTTAGATTCAACCAGGCCAGACAAATCACCCACGCCCGAAAAGATCAACAAAGCCCAGCTGCCGTTATACTAGCGCAATGCTGTAAAGAGTCCTACAGCTACGTAAGTACTTTTGTCGTTTTTTTATGTGATGTAATTTTAAACAATTATGTGACGTAATATCTTATTTGCGCATCATTTTTGCAATTATTTACCATTGCTACCAACTGACTGTAGTGGATCGCGTACCTCACCGGCGGGGGTACAATATATTGTATAGTTGAGGTCACACGTCGTGCGCTTTTGTTCATATACAAAATACGACTTTGTTTAACAATAACCCGGCATGTGCCCTGATAACCAACCTGATATATTACAAGATAATATACAATACAAAAATGAACCTACGGGATTATAACCATTTGTTTAATTATGTCACATCTCTTCCACAAAATGTTTGACATAACCCTATTGTCAAATAAGAAAA
Source organism: Platerodrilus igneus (assembly GCA_036346225.1). Classification (NCBI taxonomy): domain Eukaryota; kingdom Metazoa; phylum Arthropoda; class Insecta; order Coleoptera; family Lycidae; genus Platerodrilus; species Platerodrilus igneus. Next base: position 1,804,027 of record JARFIW010000507.1, on the reverse strand, counting down.
TCAATTTTAAACATATTTGAATTAACTTAACAATTTTATCCAGCAATATGCAAAATAAAATCGACGTATTCGCCAAACAAAATCAACTTAAATGTCTAACCGCTTTACCGGTTTCCTAATCCTATCAGGTTATCGTCTAGCAATGGAAGAGTCTCCAATGTAACTATCCGTATTTAATTTACAAGGGGTAACATTTATTACAGGAATCAGACATTAAAAATGATGACTTGGTATATCCTATACTTAGAGAGGAGTTTGAATTAGCTTTAAAGGGTCTGAAAAATGGTAAGGTGCCAGGTACAGATAAGGTGCAAGCAGAAACTCTAAAAGCCACTGGACAAGCAGTAACAGAACGTCTCTTCCAAGTTGTAAGCTTTATCTATGAGACAGGAGAGATACCCAAAGATTTCAAACGTAACATCATAGTAACTATACCAAAAAAGAAAGGCGCGGATGGATGTGAAAATTTTCGAACAATAAGTTTGACAGCACACGTCTCAAAAATATTAACTAGAATTGTACAAAAACGAATGGAAAAACGGGCTGAAGAAATACTAGGAGAAGACCAATTTGGGTTTAGGCGAAACAAGGAACACGTGAGGCTATCTTAGCTCTGAGAGTGATAATCGAGAAAACAATAGAAAAAGAGGAAAGCGTGTATATAGGGTTTGTAGATCTGGAAAAAGCATTCGACAATGTAAAATGGAAAAAAATTTTTGAAATACTCAAAAAGATTGGAATGAGTTATAGAGATAGACGAATAGTACATAGCTTATACAAAGAGCAAACAGCAGTAATAGAATTAGAGCAGGAACGTAGAGAAGTAAACATTAGGAAAGGGGTGAGACAGGGATGTGCACTATTCCCATTAATTTTTAACTTGTACATTGAAGAGGTAATGAATACTGTCAAATGCAGGAAAACATTTGTAATTACTATGCAGGGACAACAAATTGATTTGCTTAAATTTGCAGATGATATAGCGGCATTAGCATCTAGCAAGGAAGAGTTAGAAGCTGCTCTTAAAAAATTGAAACGGTTCTAACAGAGAGATACGTTATGAAAATTAACAAAACTAAAACTAAAGTACTAGTATGCAAAGGAAGGAAAAATAAATCAAAAACAAGGATACAAATATGTAACACGAAATTACAAGAGGTTAAGGATTTCTGCTACCCAGGAAGCCAAATAACGCAAGATGGGAAAAGCATAAAAGATATAAAACAAAGATTAGCACAAGATCGTGCTACATTTAACAAGAAAAAACAACTACTGTGTTCAAAGACAAGAAACATAGAAACAAGGAATATATTGCTTAAAACATATGTATGGAGCACAGCACTGTACGGCTGTGAAGGCTGGACAGTTGGAGAAGCGGACAAGAAAAAGGTAGAAGCCTTTGAAATGTTGTGCTACAGACGAATGACGAAGATATCATGGACAGACAAAGTTAAAAACGAAGAGGTACTGAAAATGATAGGGGAAGAAAGAAATATGTGGAAAAAGGGTAAAAAATAGGAGAGATAGGATGATAGGCCACATACTACGGTATGAGGAAATAGTGCGGAATATATTAGAAACAGAAATAGGAAAAAAGAGAAGAGGAGGTTGACCTAGATTAGACTACTGCACACAGATAGTGAAAGATGTAGGCTGCAGGAGTTTCAGGGAAATGCGTAGGCTAGCTCAGAATAGAAATCAATGCAGTCCCAAGATGGAAAAACTAATGACGAAGAAAGTAACTGCACTTAAACATGATGATTAATATAAGCAACTACAAGTATAGGGTGGGCAATATTCTTGAATAATGGTAGTTGTGTGAAAGGATTTACTGGAAAACTATTATTTCGACAAATATCTAAGTGTTGGGGGATCTTGGCAGCCACAGGCTGCTTATCCCCCTTCACTGAACCTCAGTGAAATAGGGCATAAAATTAGAAAACAATAGAAGGGGAACCGAGCTGTATATAGGCTGTGTGAGAATTTCAGGGAACTGTGTAGGCTACCTCAGAATATAATTAAGTGCAGGTACGTGTCCAACCAGTTTTGAGACAGAAAACCTAATGACAAAAAAATAAGCGCAGATAAATCTGATGATTATTATAAACAACTGCAGGTGTTGGTTGTGAAATATCTGCAACTAATGTTGACTGTGCGAAAAGTTATATTGGAAAAAATATTAAATCGGTAAATGTTCAAGTGCTGGGGGAACTTGGCAGCCACAGGCTGCTTACCACCCTTCACAACCACTGATTGTCGGAGAAATAGGGTGTATAATTGTAAACAATAGAAAAGGGCCGAACTGCATCTAACAAGAAAGAACAGCGCCCATGATGAAAGACAACAAACATAGAACAAGAAGTTGTTGAAAGCATATGTGTGGAGCACAGCACAGACAGTATGCCTATGAAATACGGGCAGTCTAAAAAGCAGACAGAAGAACGGTAGCAGCCTTTGAAATGCCGTGCTACAGATGTATGAGGATGGACAGACAAAGGTAGTAACAAATAGGTTATAGAAACAGTAGGGGAACAAGGATATCTTTAAAAAAAAATAGGAGAAATAGAAAGGCAGAATACGATCCAAGGCATTTTTGAGAGAATAGTATGGGATACATTACAAGCAGAGATAGGAAAAAAGAGGTGGATGTAGACCTAGATCAGATAGTGATAGATGCAGACTGTGCAAATTTCAGGGAAATCTGTAGGTTAGTTCAGAATAGGAAACAATGATGGAACGCGTCTAACCAGTTTCAGGACTGAAGACCTAATGATGATGATGAACATTTATTATGTAAGGTAATCGTTTGATCGACACAATAGGGGAGACTGACTTTCGCCTATCTGAAGTTTGAATATCCACAACCACTCCTGGTAAGATGGGTTTGGTAACAACTTCCCTGGAAAGTTCCGTGCTTTCACTTTCTGATACCGCATTAATTCTCACTATTGTCAAAGCAAAAAGAAACAGTACTTTCCACGTAATTAATATATAGGAACCAAGAACGAACTACAACTGCTCATCTGTTTATATCAACTCGTTGCTATTACAACCTCTTATCGTCTATTATCTAGACTTGTATATCCACATAAGCAACAAAATTTATACGAACGGCAAGACAAGAACGATGCAATCCACTCATTATAATACGACGCATTCGCCCACGAGTTAACAAATATAAAATATAGAAATAGTAATTGCAGAAATGTATTTACGAATTGGGAAAAAGCGTAAAAAGGTTAAGCTATAAAAATGCACGTTACAAACCCTCCGCCCAAATGGATGCTGCGTACAGCATCGCCGGCTCTATTGCTCCGGCGTAAACTATCCTAAGCAATTCGCCCCTGAAATCCCAATTTATTTTCGCTACCGCCATTATTTTATTTGATATTTCGCTGCCTTTACTTTTTACGTACTGTACATGCGCTTTCCAATTTAATTTATTGTCGATCTTGACATCGAGGTATGTGATAGCATCCTTAAACGGGATTTTCTCCCCTCTTAGCTCTAGCCTACGGGGTCGGTGTCCAGGTTTCGTCCCGAAATAAAGCGCATCTGATTTCAACGTGTTAAATTTTAACTTTACCTGCTGCGACCATTCGTGTAATTTGTATTTTACGAATTGACTTCTTATCATTATTATTTTTTATTTTCGTGATATACAAGTTATTTGTAGGAACACATGTTTAACGCTTGAATCCACTCACGGCCTATGAAAGGATGAGATTCATTTTTAATGGCATACAATTCAAGTTTTTTAATAACCCCATTATACAGGACTTCGACTATAATTTTACTTATAGGTAAAACTGAGTCATTTGTATAGGAACCAAGTGAAAAATCACTAATTAGCAATTTACAAAAGTGTAACTTCTCTTTATAAAAATTATAACTAACAACCTAACAGATGCGCCAGTATCAATTTTAAAACAAACTAACAAATTCTCTACCATTACGCTAACTTTGAAGGATCCACTCTATTATTAGCTATTTTAGAAGCAGAACTATCCTCCAACTTCAACAAATT